>JAOVYU010000022.1:13616524-13626700 GCA_025674565.1 Synodontis membranacea
GGTGATCGGCGGAAATATTGTTGAGGGGCAAAGACAGGGCTCCATACGCACATGCACATTTAAAAAAAACAACAATTAAAAAAAAAAAGACCCAAGAAAAGGGCACTTGAGGCATCCTGGAGGAAAGGGTCTCCGCCCCCCCCCTCGGCACGTGCCTGCTGCCTTTATATTTGAGCAACAAAGGAGATGCAGCATTAAAGGGGCCAGCTCAAGCTTCCCAGAAGCCTCTGTGCTAAGTAGCGTCTCTTCATTTTCCATGCCATTGACGTTTCCCTGTTATGTCTGAAAAACTATCCGCTACATTGCGGCGACCTCCTGAGATCCATAGATCATAAATTGTAAAGTAACATTGAAGGTGTTTTTTTCTAATTAGTTGTATTTTAAAGTGTTACTTTACTGTTTACTGTTTTACAATGGAATAACCATGTGAATGGTCCGGAATCTTATTCTGTGATGGTGTCTTTCATCGAAAGTTTCTTGTAAAATCTTGTTCTTCAGCTAGGCACAAAAAGCTAGCAGAATTAAAACGTTCAGGAGTCAATAGTGGTCACAAGCTTTCAAAACAAAGTGGCCAGTACATAAACTAATACATTGAATTGGATTCTGGGAAGGATGAGCTGGCTCATATGACAAAAAACAAAACATAAAACGACTTAGTTAACAAGTCGTACTCAATTTAATATCTGTAACAACTGAACAGTATTTGATATCATGTTACACGTACAAGAGTTTTATTTAACCGTGGTAGGTCATATATGTATTTGTCAGTGTATTCCATCACTTGTTTTTGTTGAATTTATAGAATTTTAAAATATTATTAGATTTCTGTGCAGGAACTGTATTAATTGTCTACATATTTCTAGAAAGTTATCAAAATAACAATCAGATTTTAATTGGACCTCAATTGTCTGCCATCTGTGACAATTTGAATAAAAAAAATAAAAATATGTGTTTGTTCTGCTTCCCAGGATGTGAGAAGGCCTTCATCACCTTCAGTGCGCTATTCTCCCACAACAGAACCCACTTCAGAGAGACAAGTCAGTTCACGTGTACATACCCAGGCTGTGACAAGCGCTACGACAAGGCATGCCGCCTAAAAATCCATCTACGTAGTCACACAGGTATACACTTGTGTGGATTTATATGCAACAAGCAGGTGAATAATTTTTGAACAGTGGACTGATTTTTCTCCTGTTCTGTTCCGCTTGTACTGTTTTCCAGGTGAGAGGCCATTTGTCTGTGACTCAGAATCTTGTGGCTGGACTTTCACTAGCATGTCAAAGCTGCTGCGCCACAAAAGGTAAGAATCTGACTAAGTATTCAGAAATGAAAGCGCAGTGTTTATTAATAATGTTTTAGGATCTTTGTTTCATGAATTCTTTTATGCTTTCTTTCGGTTCCATTTCTCCCTTCCAGGAAGCATGATGACGATCGGCGGTTCACCTGTCCAGAAGAAGGGTGTGGGAAGTCCTTTACCCGTGCAGAGCACCTGAAAGGCCACAGTATCACCCACCTGGGCACTAAGCCCTTTGAGTGCCCAGTAGAAGGTTGGTTCTAGCACATATTTGGCATGGCATGATTGATATTAAGTACCTGTCTTGCTCTAAATCAGGAGAACTAGAGTATATGTCTTGGAGGCTCACTTACCCAGTTTCCAACGAATTGAAGCTTCATAGAGGACAAATAATCAAAACAAATTATATGCATCCCAGAAAATAAAAGATAAGGCTGATGTACAAACAAATTTGACTTATTTTCTCTGCCATTTGATCCTTTTGTTTTCCATCAAGTATCAATTCACTCATAAGTATTTTAAAATCAAAGATGTTTTGTTTGCCCAAGACCCATGCCACGCAATGTGAAGTCTTTGTAGTGCAGTTTCGCTGTCATTGTTTTAATCATTATCCTTTTTGTAGTCTGACATAATAATTTTTCCAGCTTTATTTTTGTGATTCTTACCCTGTTTTGTTTGCAGGTTTGTTGAGAATTTGCATGTTCAGTTTTTGTTCATGATTTGCATTTCCCTCAGTGGTGCCTGACTTTCATCACTCTTCCTAATGACCATGGTCTCTTTACAAATTAAACACATTGGCCATGCGCTTCTCACAGGTAGAATGAATGTATATACAGTAACACCTCGTGCAGTAACACCTCATTCACACATCTGCGAAATCTTCAAAAAGCCTGGCATTAACGACACACTGCCCACGTCACTGGAAGTAGACTCCCGAATTTCTTCACCTAAAACTAAGGCTGACTGTTAGTTCTCCCTGTCACTAGAGGGCAGTACAACTTAAAACTAAGGCTGCCTGTTAGTTCTCCCTGTCACTAGAGGGCAGTACAAGTCCTTGACTGCTATAAAGATGAAGAAAGAGAGAGACTCACAGCTGTAGAAGAAGAATATCGTGCATGTCGTTTTTCAATTCCTGTAAGAAGAAAATCCTGTTTTTAGCTTTATGTTCAACTAAGTAAGTAAATTGAGACTAGGTTTTCATTATATTTCAATAAATATACTTTTTGTGACATTTTTGTTTGGTGGTGTGCCTTGTGATTTTTCTAATCTGAAATATGTGCCGTGGCTCAAAAAGGTTGGGAAACACTGTATTAGGTGATACTATACTTTTTATATCAACCGTTTATTTTTTTTTTTATGGGTAATGTATTAAGCTAACTTTTAAATAAAATTAAAATGCTTTCGGAGCATGATTTAGGTCCTATTTGGGGTTTAAACTTTAGAAATAATCATTTATTAGCATTTTTAGTGACTCCACCAAACATTTGCGATTTTCACACATCTGCGCCAGGGTCTGGAACCTAACGCCGCGAATGGACGAGGTATTACTGTATTTACTTTCAATTTACATATATTTACTTTTGAAAGAAATTAACTCCGTGCACTCATTTTGTCTGCTAAAATATGCTTTACCATTTGTGATAGTCGCATTTTTTAGACATAAAATAAATGTTAAGTTGTGGTCATTCATTAACTTATGTGTATTTCATCCTGTGTGCAGGATGTAATGCTAAGTTCTCAGCACGCAGTAGCCTGTACATCCACTCTAAGAAACACCGTCAGGATGGGGTGTCTCTGAGGAGCAGATGCCCTGTGGCCGGATGCACCAAGCACTTTTCATCCCGCAGTAGCCTCAAGAGTCATATGCTTAAACACCACAACCTCAGCCCAGGTATGCGCAAATGCACTCGCACGTACCAAAGTCTGTAAGTGTTAATATGCAGACCTTCAAGCTTGACATTTGCAGTTTCCAAGAAGCTCATACAACAGCAGCCAAGCTGCATCAGTAGTATATACTAGTATGTATTAGGGCTGGAATGACACATTGACTTAAATAAATAATTAAATGTATATTTGCATTGAATGCATCAGTGCATCGTACTATAAACATTCATCCTCAATTAGGGGCATAGGAGCCCCATTGTCCAAAGTGTGGAAATTCTTTAAACAGATACATAATAAAATGGTTCCCTGCACGTTTTGTAAAACTGAAATGAAACGGAAACCGAAGTTCGTACATGGCAGTTGTGCTGCTGTGGTAGGCCACATCAGCTTTACAAAGTAGTTCTTTTAGTATTTCATTTTAGTAGTTCAACTTGTTATTCAGCTTGGATCCGTAATCTGGAAACAGCCTGAATTTGTTGTTAAAAAAAAAAAAAAAGTCTAAAATATTATTAGCTGCAATACTTCATTTTGACTGTATTTTTCACAGATCTTTGACTAAAGTATCCTGGATCAGTCATATGAATGAAGTCCAAGAATATGTAAATACAAGCAGTGCAGAAACTAGCATGTATTGGAGTCCAACTATAAAGAGTCCAACTACAATAATTATAGCAATTTTATTCAAAAATGCAGGTAAAGAAATAATTAAGTAGTATTTTCATTTGCAGGACTCCAACTGGAAAAATTAGTTCGAAAGAGCTGAAAAGCCGTGGGCTAAGGGGAATCTGAGAGTGGTAGTCAGCAGTCCCTGATGTCCTCAGTTGTACTGATGCAGCTGATGAGAAGCAGTCTAGCTGTTAATGAATTTGGCTTAGTCTTGTATATCATGGACTTGTAGAACTTTCTCATTGGACATTTAGAATTCAGAACTGGCCAAATACTAATATTGTATAACTAATCATTGGCACATCAGTAGGGTTAGGGTTAGGTAATATTAATATTCTTCACTCTCTTTCCTCTTTCTTTTTTTCTTTCCAGATGTATTGAGTCAGTTAGAAAACACGGCCACTCTGACACCCAGCTGCGAGCTGACCAGTGCTGCTCAGAGCGCCACCACTCCTGGTTCTGTGGGAACAGAGCTCAGCAGCCTGGATCTTTCCTCCCTATTTTCCAATGTTTCCTCAGGAGCTTCCACTGTACCTACAGGTCCTACCCCTCAGTCAGGCCCTGCTTCCTTCACCATGGACATGGCTTTGGTGAGCAGCGGGATTCTTACCATAGATCCAACCTCAGTAGGCTCGGCTTTGGGAGGAGCCAAAACCGTGGATCCTCTGATCTTGGCTGCAGGTGGGGATATGGGCGTACATGTCCTGGATGCAGGGGGAGGGGGTGGGGTATTACAGCAAGCTGCGCTGCAGTTGGACGATGTACAGACAGTAAACCCTGAGGCACTTGGAGCGTTAACGGCATTGGCTATTCAGAGCACCTCATCGGCAGAGCAACTTCAAGCCCTGAGTTCCTCTAGTGCTTTAACAGCAGAGTCACCTTCCTCCTCTCTTACCCAATCCCTTACGCCCTCCCTCTCTTCCTCTCTCGCGTCACCACTGTCATCATCTCTTACCTCGTCTCTTGTTCCATCTCTGGCGTCTTCCACAGTACCAGAGCTGCTGTCTCCCCAAGTAAAGGCTGATATGGGGGGCAGTGAAGCAGCTGTGGGGCCATTACTAAGTGGAGTGGAGGTCCTGGGCCAACCAGAGAACAGCAAGGCTTTGACTCAGTTTGTTTTCCCTAGCCACGGCGCATCCTACAATGGGCAGAAAGAGACGGAGCTGCCCTCAGTCGCTCCTTGTGCTTTTATTGTGAGTATAACAGACAGAAGATTCAAAATTGTTTGGCCTGGTTTACACTTCTGCATCTGCAAACACTTGAATGGGTTAGACGAGGGGGGTTGAATGTGTCCACTAGGGTAAAATGGTATTGTATATCTGTGCAACACAACTGAGCATAAATGTCTTCTCTCAGTTACAATGCAACTGAGTTTCAAGACAGAAGTTTAAAAAAAGCAGAAGTGCTGGATTATATGTAAAATATTTATTTTAAATTGCCACTGCAATTTTTCTCAGAATTGAAAATACATAGTCAAATTTCCGCATAGTGCTCAACAAAATTAAAGTTTTTCTGTTGCACTCAAGTGAGAACAAACAAGATGGAGGTTTTGTTAGTGCTTTAGGATAAGTCAGAATTTTCATAAACCAAGTGATCTTGAGACCTATTCAGACAATCACTGGGCATATCTGGTGTAATATATGGCCAAATATTTGTGGATACCTGACTATCAGACCCCTATGTGGGCCTTCCCTAAACTGTTGGCAAAGTTGGAACCCCACACCTGTATAAAATTGTATGCTGTAGCACAGCAGTTTCCCTTAACAGGAACCAAGACTTGGAAAGATGTGCCAGTGTGCGTAAAGCAAGCCCCATGAAGACATGTTTTGCCAATATTTGAGTGGCAGAAACACTAAACATCATGTTTAAACATCATCCCCACAGCCATGCTCCAAAATGGAAAGATTTCCTAGAAGATTATTATAACAGCAAAGGGGACTGTATATGGAATGGGATGTTCATAAAGTACATGTGTATGCATATTATGGTTAAGGTGTCCACAACCTTTAGGCCATGTAGTGTATATGACCAAAATAGTTTTGGCTGGTAGAAGCGTGTTTGTTGATTTGGTATATCAGTTGTAATCCATAAGATATGCATTTTTTCTATACCAGTATAGACCTTGTGAGAAACACAAGCTATAATAGCATGCTTAATTTTTCTTTTTTTTTTTTTTTTGTTCCTGAAGGAGAGCAGTGGTTCTGCACGCACAGACTACAGGGCCATCCAACTGGCAAAGCGGAAGAAGCAGAAAGGGCCTGTTGCAAGTCCATCTACTGCAGGGGCAACTCAGAGGAAGATCAAGGGGGTGAAGAATTCCAGTGCTGCAGGGGCTTTGGCTTCAGGCAGTGCTCGATTTGGAGAAGGAACTGCCTCGACATCCACAGCAGGTCTCACTATCCGAGACCCAGTCACCGGAGTACAGTATGTACAGATTCAGCTACTGCAGGTGAGTTGAGTTGGGAGCATTTGCATTAGTTTGACTTTGCTTTTGATTGACAGAATGTTATAGTTTGTGCATGTGTTTTTCAGGATGACCCAGCCACAGATGGAGATTTGGCTTTCCAGCTCAGTTCGCAGACCTCCAGTTCTCATTCCCAGCTAACAGTTGACCTGCCTGTCAACATCTTGCAGGTTCAGCCTCATGACTCAATGATTTCTTAATCGAAAAAAATGTTTAGGATTATTGGTGCGAATTTGGACTGGGGTCCAGAATAATAAAAAAATATGGGAAGGGCACGAAGTAAAAGTTCATAGAACT
Organism: Synodontis membranacea; assembly: GCA_025674565.1. NCBI lineage: Eukaryota > Metazoa > Chordata > Actinopteri > Siluriformes > Mochokidae > Synodontis > Synodontis membranacea. The sequence goes on from JAOVYU010000022.1 coordinate 13,623,130, forward strand.
AAAATTCTGTTTAGGACAATAAACATAGTGCTTAGTGTAGTTTTGTGATGGTTTATTTGAAAGAATTCTCCCTCGAAGAAAAAATAAATATAATATAGTAGTAAGTGGCGAGTTTCATTTTATTGTGATGCCCTGTAGTGGACTAATTAGGTGGATATTAAATAATAGTTCTGTTTCTATAGATGAATAATGAAACGTGTATGTGTTTTCCATCAGGAGCCGTCTGCCATGGCTGAGGATGATAATGGATCTGATAACTCTCAGTTTACTGGAAGTACCATTAACCTACAGGACCTAGAATAAAAGGCCTATCTGAGACACAAGAGCTCCTAGTAGACCTGCTTACAGTTTCTTCTCACTTTCTTACCTTCACAAAAGGCATCTGTTTTTATTACGGTGTTGCGTAACTTTGCCTAGAAAATATCTTTCATTATTTATCCAAACTCCCAGTAAAAGCATGTGTTTTTGGTAGTTTATCAATCAAGTTGTTTTTGATCTCTATTCAAGTTCAATAATAGATAAAGCTCAATGGAAGTAAGGGACGAAATTTGCAAAGTTTACGACAACGCTGCAGCCATTATTTCTGCGGTTCACTGTTTCGAAACTGTGATTACTTTGAAGACTAACTTGATTACTTTAGAAAATCATGACAAAAAGTTTGTTTCAAAAGGCAATGAAAGTATGCACCACCCTAATAATGTCTGCTATCAGGGTATTTTTGTGTTTACTAGGTGTTTTCCATTAATGTTTTCTTATGGACTTGCAGCAATTTGAATTTAAAATAGCACATTTAAATAGTCTAATTCTACACTTCCATGATATGTATTTGACCAGGAAAATTTTTATTTTTTTTTTTGTGTGCATGCTTCATGTAGTTAGGTTTCCTTTAAAGAAAACTTGAGCTGTTGTTGCTAACAGAGTACTTATGAGCCAACTGTGTTGGAATTAAGGTGTTATTGATCAGTAATGAGTTGTCAAATAGTCGTTAATTTATACTGTTTCAATTTGAAGAAGGTGTACACTTTGAATTGGAGAATGTCAGATTGTGACTGCTCTGATAAATCTGGTATATTTTGTTAAGTCTGTGTTAAAGCAGATTGTGGAACAGCACAATAGGGCATAATAGATGTAAGATTTATGCAGCAACATGCCCATAGATTTAACTGTCATGAACATTGTCCTGAGTTTGAGTCCAGATGAGAACAGCTTTTACAAAAAAACAGTTTTTGTTTGCTTATTTTTGTATGATTTTGTATAAAACATGAAGATGTACTACTTTGTTTTGTGTGTATGAAATTATGGTGTACAAGATTAAACGTTGCTCTACTTTTAATAAAACTTGACCATATATAAATTATTTTGTAAATGTATAGTCATAAGTAAACAGCAGCTGAAGCATCTTGTGTATGTTACTCATGAATTCATTTATTATAATTATAAGACTGTCAATGCATAAAGGAAGCACTTGTGACTAAAATTTCTTTCTGATAAGATCTTTTAATAATAAATAAAGAAGTCAGATTTCTTTATTGTTGATTATTTTGTATTATATGTTTCAGAACTAATAAGTTATGTAATGGGCAAAGCACTTCTGTGTCTTTACACAGAAACCACCCAACACTCAGTGGGTGTGTAATGGTTTAGAGTGCAGTGAACTACAGGATATGTAAATTGGTTCATGTGTAGCAGGATAGGAAGGAGGTTCCTGGCCAGGGGCCAGGATATAATAATTTGTCCCCGACTGGGGGGAAATCATACTGATTGAGTCATTAGTAAACAGCAAATGCTTTAAGTGAAGAAGTAAAGATATTCCTCCTTCTCCTCGTCTGCGATGTCATTGTGCTCTTTTTTCTTGAGTTTACGAACAGGAGGCTGGGAACGAGGCATCAGCTTCTTACCAGACTAGAAAAAGTGTACAGGAAGGGTTAGATTTTAGAAAGTTTTTTAAAAATTGTTTTTTCCTACTATTAAATCAGCTCATTGTAATTTATATCTCTTTTTAACTCTAAGCAATTTGGCCTCAGTCTTACCGTTCGCTTGATCTCAGCTTGAGCTCTCTCAGTGGCTTTCTTTATTCTCTCTTCCTGGTGCTGCTTCTGCAGAGTGAGCTTCTCATCTCGCAGTCTACAAGAACACAAACACACTGGCACATAGATGCAATGCAGCTGATTAACCTAGAGAAGCTGCTGTGAAAGTGGACAATTAGGATATTTAGTCAGACCTGAGTCTCCTCTCCTTTTCCTTGGCTTTCTCAGCCATTGTAAGATGTTCAGAGGGAATCAGCTCCAAACTCTCCAGCACATCACTCAGCCGGCCCTCTATGGCCGTCAGCATCTGCACAATGCTCAGGTTGGCTTCACTGTCTTCAATGCAACTCTGGTAGACCTCCTCTACCTTCTGGGACAGAGCTTTCAGATTGCTCTCCTGAGAAGGAAAAGAGACACAATAAATATTGACAAGAGGTTGATGAAAGGATGAAGGAACCCAAAGCAGTTTCAATTTTTATGTTTTATTTACACCGATCAGACCTTATGTCCATCTGCCTAATATTGTGTTGGGCCAACTTTTATTATCTGGCACCAAGATGTTAGAAGCAGGTCCCTTAAGTTCTGTAAGTTGCGATGTGGGAACTCGATCAGACTTGTTTGTCCAGCACAACGCCCAGATGCTTGATTGGATTGAGATCTGGGGAATTTGGAGGCCAAGTCAACACCTCAAACTAGTTGTTGTGCTCCTCAAACCATTCCTGAACCATTTTTACTTTGTGGCAGGGCGCATTATCCTGCTGAAGAGGCCAGAGCCACCAGGGAATACTGTTTCCATTAAAGCAGGGGTGTCCAAACCTGTCCAGAAAGGGCCGGTGTGGGTGCAGGTTTTCATTCTTACCAAGCAGAAGCCACAGCTTAAACAAATGGAATCAGCTGTGGCTTATGCTTGGTTTGAATGAAAACCTGCACCCACACCAGCCCTTTCTGGACAGGTTTGGACACCCCTGCATTAAAGGGTCTACATGGTCTGCAACAATGCTTAGGTAGGTGGTACGTGTCAAAGTAATGGGTCAGCATGGGCACCCTGACTGGTATGCGGCTATGGAGCCCCATACGCCACAAACTGTGATGCACTGTGTATTCTGACACCTTTCTATCAGAAACAACATTAACTTCTACAGCAGCCCATGACCCTGTCACCAGTTCACCACTGTTCCTTCCTTGGACCACTTCAGGAACACCCCACAAGAGTTGTAATTTTGGAGATGCTCTGACCCAGTTGTCTAGCCATCACAATTTGGCGCTGGTCAAAAACACATTTGACAAAATGTTCACTTGCTGCCTAATATATATCCCATCCACTAAGAGGTGCCCTGATGAAGAAATAATCAACGATATTCAATTCACCTGTCAATGGTCATACTGTTATGTCTGATTGGTGTATATATATAATAATAATAATAATATATATAATAATAATACCTCGTGCATTCGCATTTCTGTAAACTAAAACTAAGGCTGCCTGTTAGTTCTCCCTGTCACTAGAGGGCAGTACAACTCAACTGCTATAAAGACGAAGAAAG
>JAOVYU010000022.1:13648239-13659384 GCA_025674565.1 Synodontis membranacea
CACACACACACACACACACACACACCACAAACACTCCACAAACAGAAAGAGGGGTAGACAGAACAGAGAAAAAATTATGATTAATGTATGGGTAATGGTTTAAAAATTTTAAAGGGTACTGTGCAGAATAAGAATAGAGAACCTTTAACCTTTTTCCTTCAGACAAAGTGAACAACCGCTTAAAGTGCTAAATGGTGATTGGAGGACCTCAGATTAAGCTTTCAATAGGAGATGTGTAATTTTGTTTGTTGGTGTAATTTTTATATTACAGTTGTATTGGTGGAAGTTAAGTTTTGAGAAAATTGTGTGTGTGTGTGTGTGTGCAGGCAAATCATGAGCATATGTTTTGGTAATTAGCATAAGGTTTACACTTAGTCACCTTTCAGTGAAGTTACCAAACTGTTTTAGGGGGATGTCACAATCTTAATACAGCTCCCTCATGAACACACCAGTGTATTCTTTCTAGGAATTGCGTCTACACTGTAATGAAGCCCTCTCTCTCTCTCTCTCTCTCTCTCTCTCTCTCTCGTGCACACACGCACACACATTTCTATAACAGTGAGCTGGGGGGGGGGGGGCCTCTTGGCATCCACGGGAGTTCTAAAACAGGACATTCCTCTTTGCTTTCGAAGAAAGAATTTTTTTTAGAAGGCCACACTATAAAATCAGAGCTCTCAGAAGAGCCTTAACTGTTTACTGCCAGCACAAGTGGTAGCTGCTTTAAGACTAGGGCTAGATTTCACACTTCCTTTTCCAGAATCTCATTTTGAATACTATGCAGAGAGAAAAACAAAACTGTATGGGATTTAAGTTCTATTAAGGATCCATTTAAGTTTATCAAGGTGTTTTTTGTGTGGTTTATGATTTCAGCTTTCTAAAGGCATTTCTGGAAAGGAAATGGTCCTGTTGTGTTTTTGCTTTGCATCTATAGCAACCCCTAAGAGTTCCTCAAGAGAGACAAAGTGAAGAAACCTCTCTTTCTCTTTATATAGTGTAAACTGTGGTTTACATATAACAGTAACTTTCCTCTGAGAGCTGAATTCATGCTAGCCACAGCCAAGGCTTGGCCCAAATTCCACAGTAGGATGGACGTCTGGGTTTTTTGGGAAGGGGGGAGGGGGGGGGGGGGGGGTTAAAGAAATACCAAGAAAATTCTTTCAGTGAAGCATTTGTAGAATTGTTGTCAAGGTCCAAGTTGAATTATTTCACTTTTGCATCCAAGTCCAAAGTCTCTAAGATGCTCTTCATATCAAGCTCGGAACAGAATCTAAGGTGTTATCACTGATGCAAATTAATACATTTTTTAGGACTTAGTCTAAGTAGCCAATAGCTTGTGGAGACCTAACCATCATGCCCATATGTGCTATTTGAACTTCCCATTCCAGGGTTATTTTCCCTTTGCTTTAATAATAATCTCCACCGTTCTAGGAAGGCTTTTCACTAGATTTTGGAGCATGACTGTGGGGATTTCCACTCCAACTGTGGCAAACCATTTCTTCATGGAGCTCTCTTTGTGCGCAGGGGCATTGTCATTCTGGCACATATTTGGGCCTGTTAGTTCTATTAAAGGGAAATTGTAATGCAGCAGCATAAAAAGACATTCAGTATAATTGTGTGCTCCCAATTTGTGGCAAATTCTCATATATATGGGAGTGTTGTTCAGGTGTCCACATGCATTTGGCCATATAGTGTACATGAATAGTAAAAGAACATAGTAGCCTAATTTGAGTAATGTAGTTACTATTCAAAAATAAATAAATAAATAAATAAAATAAGATCATGTCCCAGCTAAATCTCTTCATTAAAAGCCATGTGACAAGGCTTACTTAAGTCCTAACCTAGGAGGTAAAAATCAGTGGAATGCTGGAGGCAGGATGGATTAAAGCAGTATGCAAAAAATGTGTAAAATGATTAACTTGTAATAATCTGAAAGGTTAAGACATGTCTTTTGGCTTTTGGTAGTATCAATGGTAGTAACAGTCTTCCATAGGAATCTTTTCTTGGCTTGTTTTATGTATGATCATTACTCATCCCACTAGAAATAACAGACTTGCACCTAGTTCATGTTTGTGTTAGCCACGGCACTTAGTTCTGTATTGTAATTACATAAGAGCAAAGCAACCCTACTGTAAACTGTAAAGTGTATTTTCTTATTATTCACTGAGGCTGCAGCACCTAATCAGCCTTTTCGGATCTGGGCTCTAAACACCTGCTTCCAGGCAAATGCAGCTGATCAACAGAGATCATGCTCACTTGCCAAATATGTATGCTGATGATTCATTACTAGGCCTCTTAGCATACTTCTTGTGTGCTGCAATAGTAGCAATAGCATGAGACTGACAATATTTATTGTGCTGAGGATTGGCAGATGGGAGGCAGATGTCCTTGTCTGCATGACTGAACTCTGTGTGTGTGTCCTAGGTTTTCCCGCTCAGATGAGCTGTCCCGTCACCGGCGTTCCCACTCTGGGGTGAAGCCGTACCAGTGTCCAGTGTGCGAGAAGAAGTTTGCACGCAGTGATCACCTGTCAAAGCACATCAAAGTCCACCGCTTTCCCAGGAACAGCCGGACAGTCCGCACTGCTGCCTGATCCCATCCCAGTTGGACTCACTGAACCCCAAAATCACAATGCATTAGACATGTGAATAGGTGAGAGGAAACTGATGGGCGCGTTTCAGAAGTATCATAAGAAGCATCATGTCTGAGCATTTCTACCTTGCCCTCATATTTATAGTGTTTTAAATTAAATCTAGATGGCAGAGCATAGACAAAATGTGTTGTCATTTTTTGGTGCTACATTCTGTATGGATTACTAAGAAGAGCAGTCCAGCATTATTACAGACTCTGCTAATGGGGATCAGTCGATTTGAATAAGCTATGGGGACACTTTCATAAACCGCACCATTTTTTAAATGAGTGCGGGATAACAATAGAAATGCAAAAAAAAAAAAAAAAAAAAAAAGCACAGTGTTGATTGTACATGTTTAATATGTACACCTTCAATCAGTGTTGAAAATCTCATTTTTGCTTTCAAGGCAAGCTGTTTTGTAATAAGGTGTTTGTATTTTTTTTTATTAATGTTGCCTCTTAATGGCTCTGCTGTGTTTTTTGGCCTTAGTCAACCACAAAGCTCTTATCTCAGGTCTGACTTGGGTGCTGGGGACACTGTATACCCACTCTCAGCATTTCAGAACAACTGATGAGGTTCAAACGAATGTGACACAAGTTACATTACATGAGTGAGCACTCAGCAGCAACGACACTAAATGAGATATGAAGAATTTGGACCCAAGTGTCTTCTGTTTCTGTTTCTTTCTTTTTTTTTTTTTTCTTGTGACACAGAATATGCCTCCAAACTCCAGTGTGTTACTGGATGTCCTTCAGATCATCGCATTACTAATTCTGGTGCTACATCTGTCTATCCCAATTTCCCGCTATGATACACCCCCACACCCCCATACCCCACCTTCACGCAAAACATGACATTGAATATGACACTGTAGTTGTTACTTTCAGTGAACCAAAATCGGTCAAGATAAAATGGTTTTGTTACTGTTTGAGAATTACATCCTGTAACTTTGCAACGGTTACACATCAGCATGTCTGGGTCTGTTAATGTTTGTTAAAGACAGCTGGGTAAGTAGTGTGGACATACCGAGGTGCTTGTGGCTGAAGTAGGCAAAACCACAGTAGTGTTGGTGCCATGTTTTATTTAGTGTTTGTTATTTTTGGGCACTTGTGGTTGTGGGGAGACTTCCTTATCTGTTTCATGTGTGTTCTCTTTCTGATCAAGGGGCCCAATGTACATATATAATGGCATTCCTTTCATTCATAGAATGAATTTTATGAATACTTGTTAACACAGAGGTGTTTTTAGCCACATCCTATGAATGTATGTAAATAAAACCTGTATGAGTTAAAGGTTGGGGAGGCTGAGAGGCAAATTTAGAACAAAGGGAAATTGTTGTTTGTGGTTAAAATTTTAGTGTAATCCTAAACGTGTACATACGTTTTTCCATACATATAAGTATATAAATATATATATATATATTTTTTTCCCCTTGTACACTGAATTCATTTACAAATAAAACTGTTGAATGCAGATTAATGTTTTGTGGTTATGTTTACATTGTAAAGTATTAAAAAAAAAAAAATACTTTTAAAAGTCTAGAATGTGTGTCCAAGTAGCTTGATTTACCTTTTATCAAAAACGACGAATGATCACGGAGACTTTATTGCAATGTTTATGAAATTTCTGGCTCCAGCATGTACGTATCACTCTGCTCTTTGAGATGTTGATAATCACTCAACCATCTGACTCTTGAAGTTCTTGAGAAGGTAATACATCAGTGCAATGATCATGCCATCGAGTGCTGCCATCAGCTTTTAGAAAATGACTGCAATACCGTCATTCCAAAATCCAATTTAAAAAAAAATGTAATGCATGCAGAGATGCTAGGATTCAAATGACAGCCATCAGCTTCATTAAATATGAACAACCTCATCTCATAAAAACTGGAAACTTTTGTAGAGGCTAGAGGAAATTTACTATACATCAGAGTGTATACAACCTTTCTCAGAACTTGCTCTTCCCTTCTCATATCTCATGCAGTGCTTCCAATGTGTGTAAAAATGCTTAGTCCCTGGCCATAAGCAGAGACTCAAAGTCATATGTGGACTAGGAAAGGCTTGTTTACAGTTTATCATGAACACATGGTATGATTACAGGGAACTGTTTCATGTTGTGTGGGTAGGAGTAGGGGGTTGTGTGTATACGGGACGGGACGTAGTTCCTGTGTGTGCATATTGCCGATTTGCTAAGTAAAAAGTAAAGTGAAAAAAGTAATTAGCTTTGATCATTTGCAAAGGATGCTGGTATGGGCTTCTACCTGTAGGGACAACAAATCTTCCATTCCACTGGAGGAAGAGTTCTGGGTATTTGTATATATATAGTATGATTACTTAGCCTTCTTGGACTGCTATAAAATTGTGTGCTTCCAACTTTTTGGCAACAATTTGGGGAAGAACCACATATGGGTGTGATTGTCAGGTTTACACAAACGTGCCATTACACTAAAGCCATGCAGTGAAAATACATTGTATTGCTAGTATACAGATAATTTTGGGGTCATTTTTTAGACTGCCTGACCATATATTGTCCATGGACATACTGTATATAAATAAAATTATAATAATAATATATCAGGAGTTTTTCGAATCAAGAGCACTGTATTACACTATCTTTTATAGTGCCAAGCCTTAAACATTGAACAATGCAATATTCACCCTAAAGTGCTTATCTTGGCTCTTTGGTTTTTGACGTGCCAGATGGACAAACACGCAGCTTGTACAACTTTCATCAAAACCATCCTGGGGCTATTAGGAATCTGCTTAGGCTTATTAGAACAAGATGGCTAAAATTGCATATGGCTGTCCTGGGTGGCCAGTCACCTCCATCAAAGATTTGAAATAATTTACCGTAGAGACTATTTCAGCATCTATAAACTCAAAGGAGATGCATAAGTATCACAGTCAATTGTTCAAATGCTTTCAATTTGACCCGTTTCTCTGATTCATGTTTGTGAAAAATGATGTTTGTGCATGCATCGGTGTGCATGCATATGTGTGTCTGTGTGTCGTTCAGGCTTCACGATTTGCAGAGTGACTGTTAAATTGTCATTCAGATATGGGAAATTTATTTCTGTTCAGCCATGAGTGGTCCTGCAGGATAATCTGATTATCAGATAGACCTGCACAAGTGTGCTTGTGTATATTTTGTTCTGAATTTATCTCTGTGTTATTGTACTGGTGTACTTACGTATTGCCTCACAGGTGTATATATGCTTGAGTGTGAAAAAATGACTCAATGATACATCCTACAATGTGCTGGGACATCTCACCAGTAGTGCTTCCAGAGCCATACAGGCCTAACCAGTGACTAAGGCTGTGACAAGCCCCACTGGCACCGTTAATGCATTCTCAGTCCCACTGGTTCCGTATGGATTTGCCATACCGTTGATCTGAAGATATATCCTAGAACATGCTGGCAAACATCATCAGTGTTATTTCCTGAGGTCATTGGCTGTTTCAGGTCTTTCAGCATCGTACACTCTCACTCAGGCCACCCAGCCAGGTGGGCTCATGTCTCAGCAGGTCATGTCCCAGCAGCATTGGATGATGGATCACTCATCCTGATCTAAAGCTCTCTCTCAACCTTCATGGTGGACTTGATGGGTTTCTTAAAGCTATCCTATCTATGTGAATTATTGTGCTGCTGCATTTGCATATTGCTGCACAGTTACATACATGTTTGAGTGTGAATAATGAGAGAATAGCTCAACATAAATAATCAAATGAAATGGATTTTCTGGCACTGATGAACTCTTGTCAGTAATCTCACTAGGATACATTCAAAATTATATATAAAAAAAAAAAGATTCTATGTTGTACTTGATTAAAAAGAGTACAGAGCCAGCAGGAAATAATATCAGAGTGAACCCCAAAATAATATCTGTCGTACTGGACAAATAAATCTAAATAAATTGAAACCTATAAAAATATATCTTTGATAATCTCTTCTTGTAATCATCATTGTTACCTGTTCATACTTAAAAAGACAAGCAAACAAATAATTATAAATAATTTTCTTTGCAAGTTGTTTAATCGAGTCATGCCACATAATAAAATAGTCTTATAGTACCGCTATAGTTACTGAATGTAAGGACAGTAGTGAATGTCTAATCTTTAACTGACCTTTGAATTTATCTCTTATTAAGTAATCCTGTTTAGTTTTCCATTAAAATGTCAGTGAAGCAAATATAGCTATATGGCGTGTTGTAAAACAAATCTTGGATTAGAGTACACTGTAATAAGTTGCAGAAGCCTCTTAGTTCAACAAACCCAAAATCACTGCAGTACAGAGAATGAACTATGAAAATTTTCTGCTAGACAAAGCCTAAGCTATAAAAGAAGAAGATTTCTGTTACTTATAACAGTGGAAATGTTTAAACCAATACATTCGGCTCAATAAATTCATTTACTTTGCTGAAGGCATTTGGCTGAGCAATATCAGCAATATCATTTGGCTGGACACATGGACAGATGGAGTTTCCATGACAGATGCCTTATGTCAGACAGGGTCTTCCCAAAATGAGTTTTCAGCAAAACATTATAATATCCTTCCAACTCACTGCCAAGAAATCTTAATTTGAAAGGATTTTGTGCAGTCAAGTTCTCCAGTTAAAGAAGACAGGAAAGATGGAAGAGATGTGTCTTCATGACTATGCTCAAGGCAACAGTATTAGACAATATTGAGTAAAAAGCAGCTGAATTCAGCAGACTGTTAAGTAATAGGAAAGTGTTGCTCAAGCGAGGGTTGTTACTTAATAAATCATTGCCTATTTCTGTACGTCTGTGTGTGTTACTCAGACAGTATTGTGTTAAGAATCATTTTGTGGTCAGTATATTTGAGTGTTGTTTGTGTGTGTGGGGGGGGGTGTTGTTTAGGGAGGGCAGGAGGTGCAAACAGCATTGCGTGAGACAAATTCCCAATGGAACCTGCAATAATTTAAATGCAGGAGAGCAAGATAAAGCATATATACAGAAAATGTACACAAAGAATTGCATGTGTTTTTGATAGGCAATCCCAAGACTCAAAATATGGCATGCCTTATTTTGGCTTGTGTTTTTATTATGCACTGAAGGACTAGCAAATGCCAAAACATTAAATAGAGATTTAAAAGAACTCCATATGTGAATGAGTATGCATTCTCGGCTCAGTATGTTGCCAGTAAGAGGTTTTTTTTTTAAAACATACCTAGTAAAGAAAGTCAGGCGTGGTTATAAAAAAAAAGGGAAGGGGTGCATTAAAGTAACCTATACATCTCAGCTGTAAAGATAATGTGCAGTCCTCTGTAGACTTGTGACAGGCCTGACAATGGACGTTTATGGAGTCACTGTGTGACAAGTAATAAAAATGATGGATTCATGGGAAAGGTTAGTTAAAAAAAGCCTATACTATGGCACTGAAAATGCATCAGATTTATGAACCTGTTTGATTTGCATTAAGTATATCTTGTATATCTTAGAGGACATTACAGCTGGACATGATTTTTATGTGCTTCTCAGTGATTGTTATTTTCTTTTGAAATTCCGGGTTATTGTAAGAGAAATATTCAACTGTGAGATTTTTTTTAGTCTGAGATATATACATGGTGCAATCTTTGTCTCTTTGCCTATGAAAAAAGTCCTGCTTTTTCTCAATGAACCACATGCTACTGACCCAGTCCTTATCACTGACGACTAAGTGTCTGTAAATGTTTGTGGTTGAAAGCAGCAACCAGTGCTGGCCATGAACTCTATGCTCTATCTGTTTGTAAAGGCACTAACATGTATCAAGTGACTAAGGAGTAGCAAAACAATTACACTAGCAATAAGCACTTTAAATGTTCTCACTATAATTTCAGAAGGATATGCTGACAGTGAACTTGCTCTGAACCATTTTGATGTTCGAGTGCTCATTACTCCACTTTTAAAGGCAAAGCCCTTAGGTCATAACTAAACGATCTCATAACTCACCCTCTTTAAATGATATTTTCTGGCAAGTTCTTTTAATCTAAAATACTGATGGGCACCTTGGGTGCTGTTTGTAAAATTCACATTAGAAGAAAGAATCACATAAGCTTCATTTTCTCTTTGTTGGGGCTTTTAAGAGGCAGTATAACAAGATTTTTATTCATGCCAAATGATATAATACGAATCCTTAAATTTAACCTTAGCCATTACCTTAAACACAATTTTATTGTCTGTACTGCTAACAATGCTGGATAAAGAGACAGTGTTCTAATGCATCACTATCAAAAGTTGCTAATTCATATAAATAGAGCCCTTATTTTGCCCAAAATACCTGTTTGGGAGCATTGCCAGTCTAGCGTCCGAGTGGACATCTTCTGTAAAACAGACTTTGGTCAGGAAGGTAACAGGTTGCTTATTAGCCAGTTACTATTAACCTCTATATCCTTATCTAAAGATCACAATATATGTGTACACCATGTGAACTAAAAGTGTTGCTTAGGTTCTGAGTTTTAACAAAGACAAGAGGTCTGTAGCAGAAACTCAAACACTTCTTCAAACCTTGTTAATTTAATACAGCTTCTGTTACATTTTGTTTAGCAGATTTAACATTGTAACAAAGACATTTCACAGAAATCCTGGTTACAAGCTAAAAGCAACAATGGCAAAATGAAAATGTTAAGGCAAATCATCTGGCTCCAAGATGGAGAAACAGGAGGAAGAGAAGCAAACAGAGAGTATCAGGAGGGTGAGAGGAAACACTTCATGAGAAGGCTCTTACACCAGCATCAAGAGATCATAGGGCAGGCAGGAACTGTGAGATCATAGGGCAGGCAGGGACTGTGAGATCATAGGGCAGGCAGGGACTGTGGCAGGTCTACGGCTGACAGAAAACATTGTCACTCAACGGTCAACAAAATTCATGTGCGATAACATGGGGGAAAGCAACAACATCTCATGTTGACATGTTCATGATTCTGAGAAGCTTAGAAAAATACCCCATTAAGCAGGTTGTCCTTCAGCTTAAAATTGAGATTATGCCTAAGTAGTGAATACTAACATAATTTTATACTATATTTTTGTAAAATATTACTATATTTTATGGGAGATATTCTATGCCACCTATAGCCTTCATTATTCTAGGCACCGATAAATAAGCTGTACACAATCTCTGCAAGATTATAGCAAACGATATATATATATTTTAGGCATTGTGAAGCAAAATTAGTACTTTATAGTTCAGGTGTCCTATTTTATAACCCACTTTTTACTTCTAAAATGAAGGAAAAATAAATATTTTTTAGTAAGGATTCACAGACATCCTATATAAAGGAAATTTAACATTATTGCTGATGATCAAGAAAAATCAGCAATAACGAGAAAAATATGGCTCATATGGCATCCTAAGGGATTGTTTTCACAACACTTTCAAACAATTCACTATGCATTCAATGAATTCAAGACAGTAATTCAAATTGTGCCACCACTGCAATGGATAAACAAAACAGAATTTTATACACCCTGGATGTCCATACACTGATCTATGACAATGCATTCCTCTGGCTAATATGTTGGAACATGTGGTGTGTGTTTGTATGTATTCTTGCATTCCTGTAACTCTTTCCATCATAACTGTTAATGAGGCTTAAGGGCATTTGCTTAAAATCCTGCCTGGCTCAAAACACATATGCTGCATAGTGGTGGAAAATATTTCTGTGGAAAATTGACCACCAACAACCTTTTGGATTAGTGGAATAGGAGTAAATGCAGCTCTCCTTATACCACATGCAATCATATGTCTCGCTTCTAAAGCTATTAATGCATTCATTTAGATATCAACATTACAGTTTGGATTAATAAGAAGCCTTAATGAAATCAAATTTCCTTTGGTTGGCCATGTGATTTACAGCAGAAATATTCCTGCCAATCTTGAGACCTCAGAAACAGGGAGTTTGTCCAAGCCCAAGTGGTAGTGGGTAATGGGCATTTAGGTGTAATTTTATATACATTCCTGCATTCTATGTGCATTTTATTGCACTTATTTATTACTAAAAGGCCTCTCAAAAAACAAAAAAACAAAAAACAAACAAACCCTGAACTTAGAGGCATTGAATGATTCTAAGCAGGAAATAAAAAGCTTTTTTTTTTTTTTTAATCAAACAAAGAGCCATTTTAGAGGCAGGACATCAAATGTAAAGAGGTTTTCCATTTAATGATTTCTGAATTTACTGAAGTGACAGTTCATCGTAAAACAGGGAAAACATGGGAAAATAAAGAAATACTGGCAGAGGAGTGGAAAATATAGACTCCTAAATGATTAAGAAGCATGGACACTGAGATCTGAAGTTAAATTTCTTATATGTGTTCATGTGACAGAATTTTTGTAAAGAATAATACACACACAGGGCTGAGAAGATAATATGGCACCAGGCTCACCAAAAGCCTCCATTTCCAGAGCACTATGACCTATTTTCCTGCTAACCCTGTTGATGCTTGTGGGCAAACAGGCAGACAGTAGACAGTATGCATCAGAGAGAGAGAGAGAGAGAGAGAGAGAGAGAGAGAGAGAGAGAG
>JAOVYU010000022.1:13692619-13702619 GCA_025674565.1 Synodontis membranacea
TTTCTTTCTTTCTTTCTTTCTTTCTTTCTTTCTTTCGTTATCTACTGATTGATTGATTGAAATAATCATTTACAAAGTTTGGTGAAGCTACGCCACGGTAATTGGCACACCTTATAAAGATTAGGAAAAAGGTTTAGAAAAAAATCCACCTTTTAGTGAAGTAGCTTCATCTGACACTGAAAAAAATAAGAAAAATCCAACCTTTGATCGAAATACATTTATTCCGAGAAAAACAAACCCCTCCTCAAATCAGTGTTTGTATTTGTATTAATACTTTGTACCACATCCCATTACCAATTAAACAGCACTGAGTTTTCTCCTATAACATTAGATTGGAGAATACAGAGCAGGACATCTGAGACCATTCCTCTTCACAGAGTCTCTATTATCTCTAATCTCTAAATCACAACTATTTTACTGTTGAGATAAGGTTCTTTTTATTATAGTCACCCTTTTTTTTATGCTGAAACCACCTTGAGTGTTTAAGGCCAAAAAGTCCATTTTTGGTTCATCAAACCATAGAACATTGTTCCAATCAAAGTTGCAGTAGCATTGTTTAAACTTCAGGTGCTTACATTTACAGTATATTAAATGACAGAAAACTTTTTTTTTCTGTCATACCTTCCAAATAATCTGTTGGCATGGAGGTGGGGTCTGATGGTAGTTTTGGAGACTTGGAGACTTGGTAACCCCAAGGTTGAACTTTTTCTTGTAATTCACCAACAGTGCCTCTCTTACCATCCTCTTCAACATATATGGGGCAAAATAAATTTGGGTCCAGGCAAGTTTGTAACAGTTCCAGATGATGTCCCATTTTTTTTTTATTATTGCCCTAACAGTAGAAATGGTCATTTTCAGGTGAGTAGCTATTTTCCAATCATTCCCTGA
The DNA here is from genome assembly GCA_025674565.1 of Synodontis membranacea. Classification (NCBI taxonomy): domain Eukaryota; kingdom Metazoa; phylum Chordata; class Actinopteri; order Siluriformes; family Mochokidae; genus Synodontis; species Synodontis membranacea. The sequence continues at coordinate 13,693,508 of JAOVYU010000022.1, forward strand.
CTTATGAAGGTCAACACACTTCTTCCTAATTTGGTTTGTGTTTTCTCTTATCTTTCTCATGTTGATGGATGGGCAAGGGAATTTGGCCTCTGTGTCACCACATAATTGTATCCCAGTTAATCAGGAAGTCAGGCATTACAGCTTGAAAGTTCCTACACACTCCAATCAACTCCATCACTTTACAATTTAAATAGGAAAGATACTTCATGCTTTTCAGGTGTCCCAATAATTGTGGCACATGTGTTTTTATTGAAAATAATTATTTCTTGATGAGGGATTTGTTTTCTCTAAACAAATTTATTTGTATTTTAAGGTTAGATTTTTCTCTTTTTTTTTTTTTTCCAGTGTTAAAGCTACTTCACAGAAGTCCCTAACCCTTTTTCCTAATTTTCACAAGGGGCACCGATAATCGTGGGCGGCACTGTATGCCAACATTGCTGAATTCTGATGTGTACTTTGTGATATAACAAAGATGCTGTGTCTCTAAGCGATTAGCACAATTACTGAGGTCAGCTTTTGCAATATGCTTTGCTCCATGGTTAATCTTTCTCTAGTCAATGAGGGGTGGAGATTGAGGGCAAAGTCCTTTAGAAAAATTGGATCTGAAATGTCATGGTCAATCGAAACACACAGAAATACTGAATATAAGACACTACTATCATGAGAAAAATGACTTTCCGTAATATGGGTTACTAAATAATATGCAGTTGGAAAGGGTCAGCTTAGCATGGAGTGTCTTAATCCCGCTTTTTTTTTTTTTTTTTTTCTAAAGAAAACATGTTTCTTTTTACTTCCTTTAACATACAGATATGAGATTATTTTTTCTATGAGATTATTTTTTCATGAAGGTATGAGTAGCAGACATGACAAGTAATTAAACAATTACTGAATATACTGAAAGGAGGAACAAGAGACGGTAGAAGTTTCTTTTCTCTGTGATTTGCATTTGCTTATCTAAAGAATATCAAAGGGAGGATTAAAGAGCACTTTTTTATAATCAAGTGCAAAAGTTTGCACCCCCCATGCCTTTGCATTGTGAAAATAGTAATGTATCTTTATGATCCAGTGTTCTTCAAAAAAAAAAAAAAAAAAGGACCCATAATGCATTCCATAAGATAAAAAAATGAGATGGGTTTAACCTGCAACAAGACAACAACAGAAAACAAATATAAGAACAAATATGTCAAAATAAAAGGACAACCATTTTCCCAAGCTATCTGAAATAGTAAGAACAGAGATATGAGAAAAAATAGGCATTGAATAGGTTACAAGGGGTCAAATATTATAACTGTATGGATCCCAACAGACTGCTCAGAGAATATGAAAGAGATTGGAAGGATCTTTTAAGTGAATGGGTGAGTAAAGTTTTATTAAAGACCATTTATATCACATTCAGGAAATTTTAATCATACATTATTGGGTCATATTTTGTACTCGTGACTACATTTGTACATTTATACACTTCTTTATTACATCTGTGGAAACAGATCAGGTTCATGACCTTTGGGCAATTAGCACTTTCTCGCTCCCAAAACAATAACTGCATTATCTCTGATCTTAAACCTGGTTTATGATGGCAGTAACATCAAGCACTGGATAAATTTATTCAGTTCACCCAGGTGCACTGGCACAAAGACGGGTGTTGTGCAACTCAGTATAATTTTCTTCAAATATTAGGCAATATCAGAATTTGTTCTGGATCAAATTTTCTGTTAATTTTCTTTACTTTTCTGTTATCACCAGAGTAAAGCAAATTTTGCAGTGTCTGTACCTGTCTGACTTCAGCTATTGAGCAAGTTACTGCAAGTAATTGCATTTTAGGGATCTCCAGTACTTGTCTGAGATTTGCTGATGTTACACTTATAAGAAATCATATGCAAAATCCAAAACAAATTGCCTGTTAGGAATAAAACACAAAAGATAGTGCTGTTCTAACAACCCTGCTGATAAATCTAACTTGGTCTTACCAGCTACCAAAACACAGGTCGAGCAAATAGAACACCATTTTTAGCTTGTTAAATCTGCCTTCCATCTGCCTTAGTGACTAAGTTAATCATTTTTAAGATTTACATATTATTAACCTTTATTAAAAACACAATTCCAATGTAGTATTAGTAAAAGTTTCCAGCTAGCGGTGGTCAACAGGCTGGATAGTGGGATCAGACTACATGAAACTGTTGTCTTTCACAATGGTCACCATGTCAGATTAGGCAACCATAGTGCCATAAATTCTTGACATGTCTCAGTCAGGAGACTGCCAGCAATACAAGTTTAACCACAACGAATCATCGTTTACATCCTTGTGTGGAGGAGGGTCAAGAAACTGTCAACGAATTACAAGGAACACGTCGTAAGAGTTGTCAAACTAGGCAAGAAAATACAAAATATTCTGCCGTGCTAGACCTTTTGTCGGGGTGTTGTGGGGAATCCCTGACTCTACATCACTGTATTTCTACTAGTGTTGTAGTCAAGACCACCTTATCCAAGACCAAGACCTGACCAAGACCAGAGGGGGTCGAGACTGAGACAAGACCAAGACTCTGAGGGGCCGAGACTGAGTCGAGACTGAGACCAGGGCTGGCCAAGACTGAGACCTTCAAAAACCTTCAAAGATCTCGAGTACTACAACACTAGTGTGAAGGGGGCAGGTCGGGTAACCGCAGTCAGCACTAACATCATTGGTTGCACTTGAAGTAAGAAGTTCTCCAATCCGACATTAAACAGCTCATTAATAATAATATTCTCTGAGCCGTGGTCTCGGCTGGTCTCGAAATAAAACTCCGAGTCCTCTTGTCCGAGTCCATGACAAGACCGAGTACAAATGCGGCCGAGTCCGAGACGAGACCAAGACCTTCAAAAACCGGTCTCGAGTACTTCAACACTAATTTCTACTACGTCACATTATAAGGCCTGTCCATTGTCCCTGATGTTCATATTCAGGCCGGACACTGGAAATTTGCCAGCCCTGACAAACCTGTGCCAAACTTTGGCTGAATTCTTGTATCCTGGCATTACTGTAGATGGATTATTCATTAGGGAAGTCCATCGTACAAATAAAATGAACCAACTCAGTTGTAAAGCGCATAATCTGGCAACACATGCACAAGTAAGAGAAATAAGATGAAAATGTAGAACTTTTATCTGGTGGTAGCAAGGATAGGTCCAGTCACTAAAGTTACAATCTAATCACTAACACTAACAGGAATTTCCTACTGACAGACTGACGAGCTAAAGTCATCTCTGTTGGGCAAACAAGAAGGACACTCTTTCAGGCTTTTAACCCTGCTATGACCTTGACCCTGTCTGAATCATGAACAGCCCATAAACATGACTCCTTCACCACCTAGCGGCGGAGGCTCAGAAGATAAAGAGAAACCCAGCGACATCGGAACCACACAACCGCTTCAGGGGGTGGATTTCATTCACATCTTGTCCAGTAGCGGCGGGGCTGCATTTGAGGGCGTGTCTCTTCTCTCGTCCCTCATTGGCCGCTGAGAGAGGTACTCTAATCTGATTGGTTGTTCAGACAGCCTGACCAGCGGCAGAAATAAATGTCAACCTCTCCCATTGGATCGCTGTCTCACACTCGAGGAGGGTCTTCAAGACTTGCAAAGGTATTCACTTTTTCTTATAAGTTGTTGTTTTGAACAAGTCAGTGTTTAGATTAATTTATCACATGCAAAAGTAGGGCATGTCGTGTTAAATGCATTATAACACCTATGGGGGATTTTGCAGGATTCTTTATGGAAAGCCAAAGTGTGGAGTTTACTGGGGCTTTGACAGCTCGGAACAGTCAACGATCAAATGATAATAAAAGGAAACGGTTCGCTCTTTTTTTTTTGACAAAAGACAGTCCAGATTGCAGGAATCAGCTGCGTGCAGATCAGCGAGGGGATCGTTTCACTCCTAAAATAACTCACTAACTCATTAGACAGTAATGTAGACGCTAAAGGCAGACTCACGGCTTATTCCTCAGAAGGTTTTAATAACAGGTTCAGTCAAACCATGCAAAGATCAAGAGTCTGCAGAACTTTAGGTGTTATTCAGCAATAAATATTGAAACTACACTATAGAAAGGGAAAAAAAAAAAAAAAAAACTCTACATTTTGGAATGAATTCCCAGGCAATGCTTTTCATTATTAACAACATGAGAAGGATAAAAGTGGAAAAAAAAGTGATCTATCTGCTTTACCAGTGAATCACAAGTGATCCACAAGCCTCTCTGCGTCACATTTCAAAACTAAAAGTCACGCAGGTCGACGTCACGCATGAATAAATCTCAGATTCAGCCCTCTGGTCTGAAGACCACACACAATAAGGACAAATACAACTCATGTGTAACAGACAGTGATGGAATATAACTAAGTACATTTACTCAGGTACTCTGTAGCCTACTTGAGTACTTATTCGAGGTACTTGTAGTGTGTTTCCAGTTTATGCAACTTCATACTTCTGCTCCAAAAATCTTGTACTTTTGATTTCACTGCATTTGTGAAATTTGAGAAAATTGTCCTACTTGTTAAGATAAATAAACTGTTCAATAACCTGCAGGGTTTACTCGAAGTGTGCATTGTCACAATGATGAAAACTGGGCTTTTTATTATTATTATTATTATTATTATTATTATTATTAAAGCTCATGAAAAGCTGACTTTTTAGACATATGTGGTTCTCAAAGGACACCATTGCTCCCAAACATATATGGCGATCTTATAAAATCGGATCCTTTGCTGTAGATTAAACTAATCAATATATAAAGTAATAGTTAAAATCAGCTCAACCTTGAACATCTGCAGCAGCAAAATGCTGCAAAAAAAAAAGTGCTGCAAAAGACCCAGCCAGAAGGGGGTGCACACTCTAGTGTATTCCTGCGTCCCGATCCCAAGCCCGGATAAATGGGGAGGGTTGCGTCAGGAAGGGCATCCGGCATAAAAAGCTCTGCCAAATCAAACATGCGGGCAAAAAAAGATCAGCTGTTGCAACCCCTAACGGGAGCAGGCAAAGGATAAAAAATTTGGTTAAGAAATTCTGATGAGTAAACACTGGTGTTCGGTTTTACAGTTTACAAAAGCCAACCTTCCTGTCTTGCATATTTCACCATATATAAGGTGCTGTGTATGATGGCGCTCATTTCCTCTCTGTGTATGCCTCCTGTTTCTCATATGTCACTGACAGATATTTCTTGTGGAACCTGAATCTATACCACGGACTGAAACAAGGAGTTTCAGGGTTTGTTTTTTCTTTTCTAAAGCCCTACCCATCCGCTCTAGGTCAATACAAAATATAAGAAACATTCAATTCAGTTCATTTTCACAAATTCATTAAAGGTCTCACACATACAGTTCCACATTACACATGTATCATAGTCCTCCTTATGTTCCTCAACAGATGACAGAAATAAAGAGTCTCTATCATATGTTTCTAAAGCCTTGTTCATCCTCTGTAGGCCAGCAATACAGTACAAAAGGTTTGTGTAGTATGGCACTGACATATGTGACCTTTATTTAGGAATGTCAATGCGGTGCAAAGCACTTGTGGATCAGTAAAGCAGATGTATTTACGCTTCTTCTAATGATGTCTTGGAATTGCTTTACAAAATGTAGGTTTCGTGATTTTTCTTTCAAGAGTGCTCATTATGATTATTTGTAAAAAAAAAAAATCGATCTAATTTATATAGTGTAGTAAAACATATTGTATTTGTATAATGGTGCACTTGTAAGGATGAAATAAAATTGCAAGACATGTCTTTTAATTAATGATAGACAGAGACAGGGCTTCTTATTGAAAATGGGTCCTATTGATATTGTTATCGATTGATTCCTACTACCAAATGTCACCCAGAAGAAAACTGCTTCCCTTAACTTTCTGTTTGCTCTCGGTGAGAGATCTGCATCTTAATTTGCCTCCAGATTTCTGTAAATCTGCCATGTCAGTGTGTCTCATGTGCTTGTGTCAATGCATTGTTGAAACTACTAAACAAGTAAAAGTGAAATGAGATGTCATGATACATTCATTAAAAAAAAAAAAAAGGTCAAAACGGACATGCTTTTTTCACATTTTGACCAGTAACGAAAACACAGATTAAAATTGTTTCTGTTAGGGCTGTTAGAGAAAATGCAGACCTTTCGTAATATTTGTAAATTCAAAGATAAAAATAAAGCCATATTTGAGTGCTTAAGATCCCAAGTTCTACTTTCAGTTCCCTAAAGTTAGTCTGCAGAGAAATACTTTTAAATAAATGACCCCTGTTAGTTGATATATGGGGGAAAAGCTCTGAATAAATGCACATCGTTTACAAATTTTCAAAACAAATAAATAAATGAAAACACATGTGTAAAGCTTTACAAAAGCATGCCAGAATCTTTCAAGAGAGAATTGCAATGCATCGAAGAATATTTTTTTTTCCATGTGAAGAGGCTGTATAAATATAGAGAAATAAAGATGTGCTGCTCGACCTAAATAGGTCCAACCTGGATTCCAGTTGGAACCTCTGAATCAGTTGTATAGTGACACAAAAGTGCAAAAAAAAAAAAGAGGTTTTCAGAGCAGCTATAAATATTTCTTTATGTGTCAGTGGACCTGTGTATAATCTATGGTTGCATAAGTATCCTGTTCAGTTTGATACTTCGTTTTTCTTAGGGTTCAGTTTAGGATCACTATGAAGATTGCTGTAATTGGCCAGAGCCTTTTTGGGCAAGAAGTGTATAAAGAGCTGAGGAAGGAGGGCCACACTATTGTTGGGGTGTTTACTATACCTGACAAAGATGGCAAGCCTGACCCACTAGGTGAGACTTTAATACCTCTCTATTCTTCTTCTCATGAGGTGTGCAGGAGTTTACGTACTGTGCATTTGGACCCCTTGCCCTGTGCACAATTATTCTAACATATGTAATTCTTATACTGTATGTAAATCCCTAGAATTGAAACAATGCAGCATGAAAGAGAGAATTCACAGCAGTACGTCTGCATATTGTGCTAGTGAAGTGTGTTAGGGGAGTCGAATTAAAATTAATTGTCCTCAGAATGGCAGTGATTAATCATCATAGCAAAAATAAAAGGATATTGTGTTTCCTCAGACAGTAGGATTGAGTATTTTTTCGATTGTAATCTTGCTGCTAATGTTTTTTGGCTGTTATTTACAGGAATCAGTTATTTAAACTGATGTATTAGTGCAATTCTGCAGTTCAACCTCGTGTATGAACTAAAATGGATCGAATGTGGAATGTCTCAGGTGCTGAAGCAGAGAAAGACGGTGTGGCAGTGTTTAAGTTTCCACGTTGGCGGGTAAAGGGCAAAGCCATTGATGAGGTGGTGGCACAGTATAAAGCCGTGGGAGCTGAACTCAACGTACTGCCCTTCTGCTCTCAGTTCATCCCAATGGAGGTGATAGACCACCCAAAGCACGGCTCCATCATCTATCACCCCTCACTGCTGCCCCGCCATAGAGGGGCCTCTGCCATTAACTGGTCTGTGTTTGTGTGTCTGTGTGTCTGTCTCTGTGTCTGTCTCTGTGTGTGTCTCTGTGTGTGTCTCTGTCTGTGTGTGTATCTGTCTGTGTCTCTGTGTGTGTGTCTGTGTCTCTGTGTGTGTCTGTGTCTCTGTATGTGTCTGTGTCTCTGTAAGTGTCTCTGTGTGTGCCTCTCTGTAATTAGTTAATATGCTCAGCTCATGCTCAATATCCAAAAGTCATTATTGCATTGTTTATAGGACTCTCATCCATGGCGACAAAAAGGGTGGGTTTACAGTGTTTTGGGCCGATGACGGACTGGACACTGGGCCAATCCTGTTGCAGAAAGAGTGTGATGTAGAGCCTGATGACACAGTGAATACCATCTATAAGCGATTCTTGTATCCAGAGGGAGTCAAAGGGATGGTGAGAATCAAGGCCAGAAATTACTGCAACCGCATTTGAAATCATTGAAATGATCAGTATGGGTGTCATAGTGATACTCAAAAGGTTTTCCTAATATAAGACATACTGTATATCAGAGTATATAGTTTTGCTGTTGCCACTACTAATATGGCAAATATTTTATTTTAATTAATATTAATATTTATTTCTATATAGATATATAGAAATATTCCTTTATGAGGAAAACAAGATGAATTAAAAGATTATAAAATCAATGACTACTTACTGTATACCGTAATATAAAAAATATACTTAATTGTGCTTAGCTCTACTACTCACTATTGATTCGTTCTAAAAGAATGTGCCCTTAAATACTATCTGTCAAAGCAGCAGACATTACATTGACATAAATCTTCCTCTTGCAGTTCTCTTTGTATGCACTGATGACACCTTTTTGTGACTTTGAGATTCTGTATGTATATGTTTAAGGTGGAGGCAGTGAAGTTAATTGCAGAAGGTAAAGCTCCTAAAATTAAGCAGCCAGAGGAAGGAGCCACGTATGAGTGCATTCAGAAAAAGGACAATGCAAAGGTGACAATCATACTTCTGTTTGTTTTAAATGATGCAGAACATATTTAATACCCACGACTCAACACCCAAGCTAATTCAGTAGAGTGCTTGTGTTGAACAAAGGTGTATTTTTTTTGTTTGTGTGTGTATATGTGCGTATATGTATGTATGTATGTATGTATGTATGTATGTATGTGTGCGTGTGTGTGTGTGTGTATGCCGGGATGTGTTTGTGTGTAGATTGATTGGAACCAGCCTGCAGAGGCCATTCATAACTGGATCAGAGGAAATGATAAAGTTCCTGGAGCCTGGGCAGAGGTTGATGGAAAGGTTTGTCATGTCACACACACATTTTATACTTTTTTGAGCCACACTATAGTAATAATATATCAGAAGCGTTTTGTCCATAGCTTTGTCCACTGTATGTTGCATAAAAAAAAAAAAAATACAGCAAGGTAGAAAATCCTGTTAAATAAACACATCACCCACACACTTGCCAAAAGTCAAATATTTGCATTCTGCTGAAATATGCTGAGTAACTGTTAGTTAGCAGGATTGTCTCTACTCTCTTCCCTCCCTTACAGAATGTGACCTTCTATGGTTCAACATTAGTAGATAATGTCTCCACAGCTAAGGGGCAACCTTTGGAGATCCCTGGAGCAAGTCAACCAGGTCTGGTCAGCAAGAATG
>JAOVYU010000022.1:13732376-13743486 GCA_025674565.1 Synodontis membranacea
AGAAGCAGGAATAATCCAGAAAATACGTAGTTTATTTAGAAGAGAGCAATAAACAAACAGTAGGGCCAAAACAGGAAATATTAATAAGCAGCAGCACACTAACTTCCAGCATTAATATACAAAGAGTTCAGTAGTGTTTAGGCACAGAGCCCAGCGGGGCAGAAGAGTCTAAGAATCAGAAGAAACAATAACTCAAGCTGAGATACAAGAGTCAGTTCAGATGGAGCTTCGGCACGCCCTTGTCTGCCGAATTACATTAATGGAAGCTCCGCTCGGAGCGCGGCTCTGGGCTGCAGAGTAGTGTAAGGCGATAGTGCAGCTTATCTGTGATGGTAGCGTAGCTTAGCTCGTAGGATGGATTAACCACAACGGAGAACGAACACGGGCTGTGGGTCAGGCTGGCTTAAATAGAACAGATAATAAGACTAAGACACAAATAAGAGAGGAGAAGTAATCTACACATGAGGGAGTGTGCAGCCTTACCCAACACACTGGAGTTTCTCACCCTGGCGGCTAATAGCAGTTGGAACTTGCCTGCCCTGTGTTCAAGACTGTGTTCTGCTAGGGGCTTAATCCCAAGGTCATCACTGAGCTAGCTTTCAAATACCACGAGTTTCTAGATGTGTATTATAAAGCCATGTTAACTGGCTTACATCCACATTGGGCCTATGACCGCACCATCAATTTACTCCAAGCAACATCTCCTTGGCGTTGCAGGTTTTACCCCTTTCACAAGCTGAACAACGTGCATAGACAAATATATACAGGAAGCGCTCTCTAGAAGGGGTATATTGTCATTTAGATGACTGGAAGACAGCTTTAGTACTACCTAGGGGCATTACCAGTACAGAGTTATGCCATATGGCCTATCTTGTGTGCCATCAATATTTCAGAATTTTATTAATGTTCTTCAGGACTTTCTTGGGTGGTATGAAATCACTTAAATTGATGATATTTTTATATATTCCCCCTCCAGAGAGGAACATAAACAGTAGGTGTGCATGGTCCTCTCCAAGATGAAGGAGAACAAACTGTATATCAAGGGGGAGAAGTGTGAGATCTATGAAAACACTGTCTCCTTCCTAGGGTACATCATAAGTCAAGAAGGCATTAGCAAGTGTGAATGGCTCATCCCCAAATCAGTCAAAGAGATAGAGAGATTGCTTGACTTTGCTAAGTTCTACCAGAAGTTCTTCTGCAATTTCAGCACCATAGCAGCCCCCCTCACTAGTCTCCTCAGTGTAGCCCGAAGTCACCTTCCTTCACATGACTAAAAGTGGCTTTCACCTAAGCTCCCATTATCAAGCATCCTGATCCCAATAAACCCTCCACGGTAGAGGTAGATGTGTCAGAGACCGGGGTGGGAGCAATCCAGTCACAGCGCTTCAGAGAAGGTAATAAATTGCACCCAGTAACCATCTTCTCCAGGAAGCAGTCACTAGCAGAGGCTAACTACAACATTGGGAACTGCAAACTGGCTCTGCAAGAGTGGAGACACAGGCTTGCGGGAGCCAATCACCCCTTTATTGTCTTAATGGATCATAAGAAACATGAATACTTTCAGACAGTTAAGAGGCTCAACTCATGTCAGGCCAGGTGGTCACTATACTTTACCCACTTTAAGTTTATCTCCTATCCCCCGAGTTTGAATACAAAAGAAGTATTGGTGACCTAACACGATCCAGGATGCTTATTGTTATATCTTTTCCTGTTCCACTTGTGCCCAAGCCAAAGTACCCCGAACTTTTCCAACAGGAAGACTCATGTCCCTCCCAGTGCCTCAACAACCTCAGTCCCACCTCACAGTTGACTTTGTCACAGACCTCCGAGAATCAAGAGGTAACAGTCATATTAGTAATCATTGATTGATTGTCATGCTCTCTCTGACTGATAACTTTACCTGCTCTACATGCCACATTTGAACTAGGTGAGCATGTATTCCATTATTTTGCCATCCCTGAGGACAAAGTGAGTGATCAGGGTCAACTGTTCATACGTATACAGAATGTGTAGCAGCTTTATGGAAAAACTGGGAGTTACTGTAAGTCTCACATCTGGTTATCAGCCTCAGGCTAATGGTCAGGTAGAAAGGGCAAATAAGGAGATTAGGAGGTTCCTTAGAACATTCTGCTCTAACAATCAAAGTGAATTGTCACACTTCTTACCCTGTGCCTAGTATACAACTTAACAGCCTTTCAGTGTGTTCTAGGATACCAGTCACCACTGTTACCATGGAACACTGGAACCTGAACTGTTTACTCAACATTCTGCCATGGACCTCCCATGAGCACCACATCCAATTAGCTAATGCACACACAAACAAAATGAACTGTTTAAAGACTCATATTCTCATAGATTTTGCGAATCAATAGTCTTTTCTCTGTTATGCTATAGCCAAATCTTTGTACTTGTTACTTGCCTTACTGTGTACCTGACTCTAGATTGTCCTCTGGTTTCTGATTTCTGCCTGTACACTGTTTTTATGCTATTGTGCTTGATCTGTGGTCTGCTCATTTACATCGATTACCTGCCTGCCTATGTTATGCCTACTAACACATTTAAACAAAGTACGGGCCAAAGAAAAGGCTATGACCACTTGCGAACAATGAAAAAAATGTATTTATCATCAAATAACTCATAAAGGTTCCACAGAAAGAAGTTCCTATTTAAAAGTATAAAAGTTCCTTGTGACATAATTAACTTTTTCTAACAGAAATGTTAAGCAGAGATTTTACTTAAAGAATTTATGTCATCTCCTGGCACTTATTTTTTCCAATTAATGTAAACAAACGGGTCATGCAAGGAAGCTTTCTCTCTAGGTTTTTTTTTTTCCAAATCCAAAGTTTCTCCCTGGCTGTTTTGTCTTCAGGGCTTAGCACTTCTGTGATATTTAGTTTGTTGTCTCGAAGAAACTTGAAGCCCTTCACATCCGAAATCAACGCATCTTGAAGAGAATGACTGACTACTAGAGCTATCCTTCTCTGCTGCCTGATGCGGTAAACGATTTCATCCCCATCTTTCAGACTATCACAAAGTATAGGAGCTGATTTGCCCAGGATATCAATTACTGGACTCCTGATATCCTCACCATCTTCTTTTTTCATGCCATGAATCTTAAGAAACCACCCCTGTCCTCAGGTTTTAAGTTGGGATCGTCTTCTTGGCTGAGCTTAACTTCAGATCATTCAAGCCCAATAGAGTCAGTCAAATCTTGCATATTGACTGAGTCACCTCTCGCATTAGTCTCATGTAACATGTCTGAAGTCATAGATGAAGCAAAAATGTTTCTGCCTTTTCTCTTTCCCATTCAGGTTTTAAATTATCTCAGCATGAACATGGTGATTTGAGCGTGGTGATTTGAGCATTTTCATAAATGAAAATTAAAGTTAAAACAGTTGCACAATCACAAACCCTCCAACTTTTCAGTCAGGATGTTAAACATTCACGCTAATACATCACCGCCATCTTATAATAAAAGCACAGAGATGATGCAGCCAAGAGGAAAGAAAGAGTACTTTAGAACCAGACATAGAGTGTGCATGTAAGATTTTCATGACTAAGTATTAACCTGTGTTGACTCATTTGGTTTGAATTGACAAAGGAAGGATTGAACATGGGTCAAATAAACTAGGTCTGACCTTAATTAATGGTCTGAAAGATGTAATAAACATGTACACATACCTTCATGCACAAAAACAGCTACCCCCCCCCCCCCCCACACACACACACACAGGCCAAAAGCATAACCCCATGACACCTTGATGCTGGAGAGAATGGAGTACTTGAAGCAGTGATACTAACCATACATACAGCTGTATGCAAAATGAGTTTGTAGTTGAAATAGGAGCCTTATTCAAACGTAAGTTCCTGCAAACAACATTTCTTTTTTATCATCTTAGCTGGCAGGAAAGATTGACCCCATTCACCATTTCCCGTTCCATTTTAGTGAATTTTGGTTCAATATAATTGCCTATTTTTCGTTTATCTTTGAACATCTGCAACGGCCCATAAATATTTATACCTTTTATTTACAATGCCTCAACGTTCCTCTGTCCCACAATCCCACTTTTACAAAGCGTTTATGGAAAGCAGATTGTGTTATTGTTGAGAATCCGGTTACATCCTTTTTCAGCTAAAATCCTGTAGTATGTCAAGAAGGATGAACCAATTAATGTGACCATGCTTACTGATCTAAATGAAATTCTACAGTAAATACATGTAGAATTGAGAAATAGTGAAGTGCTATTTTATTTAGTGCTGACAGTGCCAGCAGCCATGTTTATGTGATGTCATATGCTTTTCCAGAATAATTTTTTCCCCAAAAAAATATAAAATAATTGAGTATATGAGGTCCCTTTTAATACAAATGTCGTTGAGTAATGATGCTGATTTGAGCTGTGTGTGGGTCACATTTGCACTGGGTTGGAAAAATGCTCAGTGTTATTACAGTTTTGATTGTGGCTGTTAACAGACTCTTGTGATTCACCCTAGCTAAGGGCAATCCATCCATACATATCTCAATCGCGGGTCATGGGGAAGCTGGAGCCAATCCCAGCTGACTTCAGATGAGAGGCAGGGTACACCAATCTACTGCAAAGATAAAACGGAGACAGAAAGCGTTTGGTCGGTGGGAGGAAACTTGATGATCGAACCCAGAACCTTCTTGCTGTTAGGCGATGTACCCGATACGAGCGTGCCTCTTAAGGGCAATCCTTTAGGCTGAAAACAAAGTGAACAGGGATTTTCAGTGGTTACTGTATAATATTTACCTGCACATACATGATTTACAGGCATCATTCAGTGTGTTAAAAAAAATGTCAGACTAAACTCCAAAGATTATCACTCCAAACCTTATCATGTATCTGTAGTTAGCTTTTTTTAAAAGTCTTGCTGTAAACATTAAAATGCTTACCAGTGCAGGCTGTGTTTACAGTGAGATGCAGTCTCTTAGAAGGAGTCTATTAAGAGCGAATAGTGAGCTGAGGATAGATAAGAGAAGAAAAAAAGGTCTGTATTCATACAGACATCCAGGTGCTGACTTAATATTAGGTTTCTCATAGTTCAGAGACTCTAATCATACAGACCCAGTGTGACCTCAGGAAAAAATCCAGACCCTGAAACAATATGCATTCTGGAAGCATTTGGCATGACTGGCCACTAGCTGTCTAGTATTTACTTTCAACCCACAGCTACTCAAAAATGAAACACTGCCTACATTCCTTCCATACCAACCTGTATTTGTGTCTGTGCCAGGTACTGTATGCTTACAGGGAGTATTCTGTGGTGCAGAGAGTAAATTGAAGTTTGATGAATTGCAGGGCAAATGGATTCCTTTCCATGCTTGGCTCTGCCTTGACCCTGTATCCACCACACTCATACTGAGCACACATACTAAACTCAGCTGGAGGTCTCAGATGCTAAAATGTTCATTGCTCTGCTGTCCTCAGTCAAATCTATGACAGAGTTTGACAAAACTGTACAATTAAAGGAAAAATCCGCCTTGAACAGTTAATGTTTAGAATTCATGTAATCTTTAGTGTCATCCAATATGTATTTGTAGTGAAAGTCTAAGTTGACATTTTCAGTATAAACTTTATGCCACCTATTTAGCTCATTGTGCTACATCGTGACCTAAAAAACTTTAACACTAATACCACCGTCACTCCATCGTTCTTGCTATCTTGTGGATCACTAACCAGCTGAGCCTTGTCTCTGCTGCAACTCACCAAAACTGTGTTGCATTCTGGAACTTTGGGGCCATTGTTTGTAGTCCTGATTACTTTTCTATTTCAATTTCTCATTGATATGACATATGAAAGCTGTCAGAAAACAGTGAGTATATATAGCATCTAACAGCAAAACCTGACTGCAGTCCCTCATGTTTTTATGATTACTGTAAATGTCATTGTAACTTCACTAGCAATTTTCACATATTTATAATGTTGAATGTTGTCCCTAAAATAAAAAAACAAAGTAATCAAATCTTCGTGAACCACAAAACCACAACTTTCTCAACAATAACTCATTCAGCATACGGTTTGTATTAGTAGAAAGTTTGAAATTAGTTGGATGAAGGGACTGAAACTAGACGATATTGTGGCACTTACAGAGAATAGAATAGAATAAGATTCTTCAGTTCTTTACAAGACATTTACCAGTCACATAAAACACATTTAAAAACCTTTTCTAGCATCTCAATAATATTAAACAAGGCTCTTCAAGTTAACATTTTTATATTAATTTATCTAAATGAAACTCACCATGGTGCAATATTTTTAAGAATCTATGGATTTAAATTTGCTAAATTGCTAAGCCTCTGTCTTTATGTGTGGGAACACAGAGATGTTTATACAACATTAGAACATATAACATTATAAACAGTACACACTAAATATATATATTGACCTTTAAAACCACTAGTTAATATATCATTGTCAGAAAGGTTTACGTGTCTATTAATTATGATCATAAATGATTTCAAGCTCCAACAGCAATACAGTAATTCCAATATATATATAAAAAAGAATTCTAAACCCAAATTCAAAAATTTCTTACTTTACTCATTGCAGTATAAATCAGTATACTGTACATTTTAAGTACTGCATAATTCAGCATAATGAATACATTTCTGGAAACTGGGTGTGTGTGAGAAGAAGTGAATTAGCCAAGGGAACGTCAAAGTTAGGAAAGTGGTTTAGGAGAAAAGTGGTCTCTTTTTGGTTCTCTCTCTCTCTCTCTCTCTCTCTCTCTCTCTCTCTCTCTCTCTCTGTGTGTATGTGTGTCCACGCTCCAGTGAGACTTGGCAAAGCACTCGTCTGTGAGCACTGAACCCACTCACCCTGTCCACACAAATGATGGTCCGAAACACACAATGCGAAAAACACTCTCAAGGTGTCATTTTAAAATTACATTGCCTGCTCCAAATAAACACACCACACTTTCCTATGTGACATACCAGCTGCACTCACCTACAGTATATTGCAGCCATAAAGGGATGCAAGTGGGCTATTACATTCCAACAATGCTCAGTTCTATTAAGAGGCCCAATCTGTGGCAAGAAAGCTTTCCCCACACCATTACACCAACACCAGTAGCATAAACTGTTGACACACAACAGGTAAGGTCCATGTGTTCATGCCAAATTCTGACCCTACAATCTGCATTTTGTAGCACGAAGAATCGAAGAAGAAGGCATGTTTCCAATCAAGTGTCGATAGTGAGCCTGTTCCCACTGTAGCCTCAGTTTCCTGTTCCTGACTGACAAGAGCAGAACCTGGTCTCTGCAGTCTGAGATGTGTTTCTGTTCATCGTAGTGTTAAAGAGTGGTTATTTGACTTGCCAGAGCTTTCCTGTCAGGTGGGACCAGTCTGGTCATTCTCCTATGACCTCTCTCATCAACAAGGCATTTCCACCCACAGAACTACTGCTCACTGGATGGTTTTGTTTTTCACACCATTCTGAGTAAACTCTAGAGACTGTTGTGTGTCAAAATCCCAGGAGATCAGTAGTTTCTGAAATACCCAAACAAGCCCATATGGTACCAATTACCATAAAATGGTCAAAGTCACTGATATCAGATGTTTCCCCCATTCTGATATTTAATGTGAACATTACCTGAAGCTCTTGACATGCATCTACAGGACTCTATGCACTGTGCTGCTGCCGCATGATTGGCAGTTTATATAATTGCATGAATGCGCATGTGTACAGAAGATCCTAAAAGAGTGGCTGGTGAGTGTTCGTCACATAAAAATGATGAGCTCTTAACGTAGTCTGAAACAGTCTGAAAAGCAGCCTCCACCCAAACATGCACAGAGCCTGAACATCTGGAAAGTGTTATGTTATCCTGTAAGGCAAACAATCAAAGAGCAATACACTGCACAAAGGACCTAAAAGCTCGTAATCAGAGCCCCTGAATTTTGAGATAAAGACACAGTTCCATCCATTGAAGGTTAGAAATGACACCAAGTTGCACTAGTGATCAGAGTTTACCAGAGCATTAATGCACATGGTTTTCTAATCTAATGGATTAAGACAGAACGAGACAGAGAAAGGGTGAGAGAATTCATTACTGCTGTGTTTACACAGTGTGTTAAAATATCAAAAAAAACCTTCATGGTACTCAGAGTAATGCCCTGGTTCGTTCACCCTTAGGATGTGACGTACTTGCAAATAGTGTGTATAACAGCATTGTATAACATTCCTTGGCTCGTGGCAATATAAAACAGGAGCAGGTCAGATTTTATTGAAATGAAGTTGAGAAATAAAAAAGCAAAAAGCAGAAAAAACAGGATGTGAAACCACAGACTTTACAGCAGCCAATGTGAAATCAATGAATGACAGAATAGCAACATGAATCCAAGATCATTAATATGGAATCTTTAAACCCATTCATGACTAATGAGTGATGATTGTGGGTGCGTGGGTTTTATATAATCAGGTTGGCTCAGGTTATAGATATAACTTGCAGCTATGAGGCTTTATGCCATATGAGAACAACAAAGCGTCTTTAGTCCTTAGCATTCCAACCATAATCTAAAATTAGATAAAAGACCAAATATGTGAATTCTAACAGCAGAGCATTGCCATTGTGTTAACACACAACATCTACTAAAACCAGTTCACCATATTAGAGCGTTTCAGTCCGTCAGCTCCACTTCACCTAAATCTATCACGGGTCTATGCACCTTTCTACACCAATCTTTTGACCTGTGATCAGATCATTTGACTCTTTGGTGCCAAGTCGTCTGTGTCACTGGGAACCTTCACTGTGTGCGTTGTGCTGTTTTCTCCCACCAAGCAGAAGTTGCATGTAAAATCTTTTTCTGTCAGCACTGTAAATAAATTCCCTGATCAAGCAGTATCCAGTGCTGCGGCAGAGGAACAAACACACAGGACAAACTAGAATTTTTGACGCTGAATAGCAGCAGTGTGTGTACGAGAGAGAACTAACTGCTGCAGCATTATTTCCCTCGAGAATTTCACTTTTGCTGAAATAACATTCCTCTACATCTGTACATGGCAGTTGATATAGCTGCTTGTTTTAGTTGTTGTTAGAAATCTCTGCCATGTTCACTGAGCCCCAGCTTATTCACAGAGAGAGAATTCTAAATTCAGCTTCAACTGTGGCTTCCCCCCACCAACATCCTGCCTCCCCCTTTCTCTCTCTCTTTGAGTAGGATAATGTGGGTCCCTGTGCTGGCTATGAAGGGCGTTCTGTATGGAGACCTTCAGGGAATGAAGGGCCTCTGCAGACGTGTACAGCAAGTGGAGGGCTGAGGGCTGCTCTATATGCAGTAAAGGGTTCTAAGTCATTTTTGAATGTTCTCTGAATGTTTGTTTATTTTTAACATAGAGCAAAGCAAAGTAGGCCATGAAACATGTTTTATTTCCTTGTCTGATTATTAAAATTCAGTCAAAGATGTTTAACAGAATTTTATTGCCCTTAGAATATTTTCTTTTTCTTTGTTTCTTAACTACATAGAATGAGACAAAGAATGAGACATCAGAGATTTATTCACAATTAGTAAGGAATAATCCAAAAGAACGGAAGAAAACAAACGTCAGCTATATTACATTCACCTACACAAAGGCTCTTTAGCACACCAGAAGGTGTACAAAGCATTAGACAGCATAGAAAAATAATACCATTCCCCACCACACAGTGCTCTAGTTCAGAGAAAGGGGGAGGATGAAAAGGCCAGTCATGCTGAGACAGACTTCAGCTCAGAAGCATTGAGAGCACTCAAAGGTACCTAAACCCTTATGTGTATAGCCAGCATTTTAAATTTCACAGGATGTGCCATATCATGCTATACATGCTATTATAAAAGTATTTCAGTGCTAATTTCAGACATGTAAGGCCGTTTATAATTTAATGGAGACAGGAAATAACTGAAGAAACACTACAGCTGAAGTTCCACTTCCCTCCTACATGGCAAAAAATATTTGCCATATTAGCAAGTAAAAATATCCTCAACATAGTCAGATAGTTTTCAATCAGATTGTAATAAATAAAATATAAAATTATTAAACCAATTTCTTATCTTTCCTAAAAAAACAAAAAAAAACAATAATAATTTCATGTTTTACATAATAAGTTCATGTTTCATATTCTATTTGCAGATAAGTTTTGCTTCTGTCTATATACATGTTTAATAAACTTATATTTGGTTTATTGTAATCTTATTATTGGAAATACTAAATATATTTGACTTTATTCAAGATACCTTCACTTGCTAATATGGCATTTTATTTCTACTTGCTAATACATACATTTTTCCCCCCAGAATAGTTAATGTTTTATAAATTCTCAAAATCTCATATTTGGAGTTTCCACACTCACCATGTCCCTGTGTCCTAGCTAGTATTCACCTAGCAGTCTTCTGTGGGAGAAGAGAATTCTCTCCCATTACAGCTCCTCAAATATATTACCTCAAAATGATGTAGACAAAATGGACACGTTGTATTATGAATTTTACTACTGACACGTTAAAAAAAATGTCCCATCATTAACTGGCATAGTAACTGGAACTGATTTTAGTCCATCAGCTCCACCACTAGGGAGTTACCATTGTTATGCAATGGCTAAAAACTTGGTCAAAAGGTTCAGACATTACACAGGCAGAAGTTTTAAAAAAAAAGATGAGATGGTTTCATATATTTTGGAGGTAGCACATGTTAGCCTTTACCCTCCCTTGCAGATGTGGTGGGACAGAGAAGAATCAGCTATTGAGAAAACATTGTTGCTGTTGGATGGTCTGCTGTTTTTCTGATTATTATATGATTTTATGCAGTTGCAGGATTTTTTTTTTTTAATGAGCCTCCATGCTTATATTAGAAAATTTACAAACTAAACTGTTGCGTAGGCAATCAGTGATATTATAATGGTGTTACTGTTGTGTAGCCATATATAGAGCATGATACCAATAAACTGAAAACATCAGAAGCTTTTTAAGCAGTTTAGCCCAAAAATCAGGTCATTCAGTGTGTATATAGTGGTGCTTGAAAGTTTGTGAACCCTTTAGAATGATCGTTTCTGCTTAAATATGACCTGAAACATCATCAGATTTTCACACAAGTCCTCAAAGTAGATAAAGAGAACCCAGTT
>JAOVYU010000022.1:13743586-13761035 GCA_025674565.1 Synodontis membranacea
GGTTTTGTTTGTTTAATCTATTCTGTCAACGCAAAATGATAAGAAGCGAATTTAATTTACAATTTACATTTACACAATTGAATTTAAAAGTAAGGCTTTAAAAACTGATCTAAGACATAGTTCACTGCCACACCAAAACTCAATTCAGATCAACTATATCAACTATAAATTTTATTTGTTTTTTGGTGTTAAACAATATACATTTTTACAAAGCAGCTTTACAGAAATATATAAATTCTGGTTACAAATTTTACACATATGAATTTATATGGACAATGAATATTTATTTAAGTTTATTTATTTAAGAATATTTATAAATTGAATATTTATATTCAATTTATATGAATTTATTTGTAATGAACAAGCCTGCATCAGTGGTAGCAAGGAAAAACTCTTGAGAGGAACCAGAAATAAAAGGTAACCCGTTCACATTTGGGTTACAACAGATTATTAATAACTCACTTCTTTAACTAGCATCATTAAAGAATTAAATTAGGAAGATTTAGGAATTAAAGAACCTTTGCTTTCAGTAATGAATATGGGAGGCGGAAACATGAGAACTTTGCAGAGCTGTGTGGATCCATCAGTTTACGGCATCAGATCATATTGTTACTGACTTCACAGCTGACTCACTTAATGAGTAACATATGCTACAAGTGCCATAAGGCTTTACAAACCCACTTGGTTATAACCAGGATGTTGTGAAATTTAGCTTGCAAAAAAGGGGGCAGGATATGTGTGTCATCATGTAAAGAGAGCCCGTCAGACTGCAGCCTGAAGGTTGTGGCAAGAAATGCATGCAGCTGATATTCCATTTTCTCTATGTGTCTGTGCGGGTTTGATTCAGAGTCTCCAATTTCCTCCCACCTCTCAAAAACAGGTGGATTAGCAACTCTAAATAACCACAATTCCTTGTGCCCAGTGTTCCTGGGATAGGCTCCAGATCCACTGTGACCCTGACCTGGATAAATCTCTTACTGAAGATGAATAAATGAATGAAACCTTTGTGAATCCAGGTCTTCCAAAACAGCTAAAGCCAGTCCTGCATGGATTGATGTAGATCCTGAGCATGAGTTTTACATATACGTATATAGTGTAACACATACATACAGAGGACATGAGAACCCATTTTATTCATTTTTTTTTGTATTCACATACAGTATAACTGTGATTGTGACTGTGAATGTGATTTTGTCCAGTAAACTTTCTACATTTTCAATTAGAAATTTACATGAAATATTACTCATTAATTATTAATAATATTCAATACAAAATATGTCAAGTGTAAAGCATAATATAATATATCATCCTAGATTTTATATCAAGATGCCTCAGAACAATGGTACTTTCTCTAAAACAGGAATTATTAATAATAGAAAGAGACTGACCGATCATATTTCACTGAATAAACTGGCACAATGCTGTAACTGAAGCCTTTTTCCCCCCAGAGTGCAAACATGGAAGATTTCCAGTATCTGTTGAGATGTGAGTCACAGACATGTATTAAACATAATCAGACTTCCCTATTGAAGTTCCTTACTGAATGACAATGCTGTTCTCTTTATTGTTTTTTGTTTTTTTAAGAACACTGTACTTGTAAATGTCTTATTGATTATTTGTCTAAAACCCTTCTAAAGGCTAAGAAAATAAAGGACGGATAGCCAAGCACAACAAAAGTTTTGTAATTTCATAGTTGTGATTCAAAGAGACACTGCCATTCCGTATCAGCAGGTGGAGACAGACATTTAGGCATGCTGAACTGGATGAGGACGAGAATGTAATGGAAATGTGTGAGCCAACTCAAACCCAGAGAAAAAAGTTCTAATCTGTTATATAGAGATGAAATTTTGGGGAATAATCTGACCCTCACTATTAATCATTCTTTCAACACACATCCTGTATAACATTCAAATGGCATTGTCATGCAAATTTCCCAAATTGCAAACTTAGGAGGAACTTCACACTTTCAGTTGACTCTGGGTTTGTGAATGTATAGTCTACTATGATATCTAAAGCACACATAGCTATTATTTTGTATTATTATCTGAAAATATCTGTCTGGCCTATTAATGTCGACACACTCCTCAGCAGAAAAGAACAAGCCCTATTTTGAGAAAATTATTATTATATGATTGTTATATTGTTATATGATTAGATTTCTATGAAACTGGGAACTCAAACTGCATTTCTCATGATGACGAAGCGTAAAATAGTCTGAGTGTGTGAGTCGGATTGGCTAGATTGATGTGGATATGGGAAAGACCACTAATGTGAATGATAAATAAAAAAAAGCTAGAGTATTATTTCCTTTCCATTTAAAAATACCAACTTCTAGCTACCTGCCTACACCATCCACCCCACCCTAATCCCAAAACACACAAGAACAGAATGCAGAGCAGGTTCAGAGAAAGGGGGCTTGATAAGGCATACATAAGAGGAAATATGACTACATCCTGCCAACCATAAAGACTGAGGCTATCAGCTTCTTTTTATTTGCATATTTCACAATCATAAGTTAAAATAACGTCAATATAAGACCATTGTGGCACAGAGCTGGAACGTTCAAATACAAGACACTATAAATGTATACATTGAACTATTGTAGTAATATCCAGCATGTCCCTTAAATCTGGATCCATAGGCTTTTTTTCCTATATGAAATGCAATATTTTTCTTTTTATTTCAGATCCAATATGGCTTCGAAACTCACAACAGAAGGCTGTTAACATTCACATTGAACAGAATGAAAGAAAAAGTGTGATCTCTGTGACTTTAACCATGGCATGGATGTTGGTACTGGTTGATTATTTTAGGAACTGCTGCCCTCCTGGGATTTGGGTTAATCTTAGTAAATTAGCATTTGTTTTTTCAAATTAGTTTATGCCTTCTAGCAAGACCTTGTTTTGTACAAATGTTTCTTAGTCCAGGATATTGAAACATTTTAGTGTAATGGGTACCTTAAATGTCTAATAAATGTAAGAAGTAAAAATACAGACATTTTCCTTGGAAATGTAACTAAAAGTACAAGTATTCAATTTCAATAACAATCAAGTAAAGTATAAATATCCCCCAATACTACTTAGGGTTTACTTTAATAAAACTTACATATAATCTTATAGTAATGAAGACCAATTACTTAAGTATTTTCCAGCACTAATTGTTGTTTTTTTTTTTTTTTTTTTTACATTATACTCACCTTGTGAATACACTAAACATGAAACACATGCACACACAGACACTGCTATGCTACAGCTAGAGTTCACAGTCGTAGATAGTCGAAAACCTTTCTTTTTTCTTCTGTTTGGGAGTGCAGGGTTGGGAGCAGGGGCTGCTGGTATTACTGGGCTAGCAGGCTAAGGCCCTTGCAAAGACTCATACAGCCTGTAAATGACAGTCATGTCAGGCGTTTCCACAGAGTGAAAAGCTGCCTAGATTACATGTGCATTTGGTCTGTTTCGGTCTACTTCACTGACACACCCATGGTAGTTCATCAGTAAAATACAGTCACAGGTGAAATGAAATGTGAATGAAGTCGATTATATACTGTCATCTCATTATCCCCCAACATGCTTTTGGAAGTTGAACTAAAAGAAGATGATGCTACATTAAACGAAACTCAAATTACATCAAAGGACAAAACTGACAGAACTGTAAGCTTAGGTTTTTTTTTTTTTTTGAGCAAAAGAGTTTAGAATGGAGTATAAATTATTATGAAAGTATTATGCAGTTTTAGAAAACATGAATGCTGTTGCCTATCTGCCTTTACGTGTGTGTGTGTGATAGTTTGTCCACTTCATTATTATTACGTCATCAAATGAGACCTTGTTAGCTTATGCATTGCTCAACCTTAGTAGTTCCACTTTCGAGCAATTTAATAGATATTAGATTAGATTTTAGTCTCCCTACTAATAATAGACCCAGAGTCACGGGTTGGCAGGGATAAAATTGAGAAGCATGGTAACAAACTTAGGGTTCCATGTGGGAATACGTAATGACCACACAGATGGGAAAAAACAGAGAAAACAAACACACAGACACACAAAGGCTTCACACCAGTCAAGCCACGTCTGATCTTCAAGCCTGTAAGTACCGTCACAATTAACCCATTGAATAAGAGCAGATTAAAAGGAGGCAATATATTATTAGACTGCCAGGTCTTCTCTGATGTTGATCAATGAACACAGACCTACTTCACAGGGACAGGTGTGGGCTGCTTTGTTACTGTCCTGGAATTGAAGTGTTTTGGATCTGTTAGTATAATTGGAATTATTTTAATATTCATTCACGCTCACAAAAGGCTGCATTTATGACGAGCATGCTTCTGTTAACAAATCCTCTAGGTCAGTTGTAAACTAAAATTTATGAAGTTCCAGATAGATAAAATTCCTTGCTTACAAAATTTCCATGAGGTGACATTTTAATGGATAACTACTAATGATTAGTTTTACTGTAATTAGCTTTAAATAAGACACATTAGTTTGAAATGGTTATGTTTCACAGTCGAGCTTCATGTTACTAGCTGTAGCTATAGCTCATGGACTATGAACAGATACAGAGACATTCATTTTGAACTTGAACCAGAGAATAAACACGTACATCTCAGACAGTTCTTCCTAGAATCACCATTTTTGTCAATTACTTTTCTCTCTTTTTGCTTTCAAGACATGTCACTTAACTGGAAAATCCATAAATACTCTACAGAAGTTGACATGGCTTATGCTTAATAGAAAAACAAGAAAATAAACTTGTGTTGCTGAATCATGGCCAGTTTTTTTTCCATATGTATCAGTTCTGCTATAGTCACTTTTCATGCCCTCATTTTAACCCACTGAAATACTTTGCTGGATCTGCACCTATAAACTGTCCACTAGTTGATGATTCCTGCTCCATGTTATAAGCTATATAATTGATACCCATGTTCTCATAAATAAAATACTGTTTGCGTATTCAAATATTAACAATCACAAAGAAATGAAGCAGGCCACACTTAGTCCCACCTAGGTTCAGGTTTAAATCAAGAGAGAAAGAATGCAGCTTCCTCATAAGAAACTTGCCTCAGAACAGGAACATTTCATAATTTTACCAGTTCACCTGCTTCCTCTTTGCTCTGTCTTGAAACCCAAATTTCCTAAGCCTATTGGCCTTCTGTTTTTCTCCCCCCAACAGTAATGTCAGCTATTATTATGGTGTGACAAGGCTAAAAATAAATAAAAACTTTGAAGTGAGACACTCAAAATCCTTGGCAATCCTAGATAGCTGAGTATTTCGTAAGAGATAGTTCTCTACATTGCTAATGTACTTTAAAAAAATAAGGTCAACACAATCAAGAGATAAGGTTCAGTGTACATAGTTTTATTAAAGTTCTTTCAATTACTCTAGAAAGCAATAATACCATGGAAACACTGGTTTGTACATTTACCAGGCATTGTTGCTAAGTAACACATCAGCAGGGCTTTACAATTAAAGTCCACAGCAAACAGGGGTCTATATATTTCAAAAACAACAGTGAGATCAAACTGAGAAGAGCATTTGGTTTTGATTTGAACAACTTTTAAATAGTAAAATGTATTACATTCAGAAAGTGCATTTAAATCAAAACCAAGCATGACAATTTAAGGAGCACAGATATTTTTATTCAATTATTTTATTTTGTTTACTGGAAACATTTTTTTTGTCCAAGTAGACATTGGACTGAAAAAGTATATAAGCAGGAGAAAGAAAAACAAGAAAAGAAACAAACCAACTAATCAGTAAATGAACCATGGATGGAATGTTGGTAAGGATACAAGAACAAATAATGACAAAAAAAAGAAAGAAGACAATGTAGACTTCATACCACTAACTTTAAAGTAAACAAAATAATCATCTGGCCTGAGTTCCCAAAAATGTTGTAATGTTTAACAAACATGTTTATCATTAATGGATATTAAATTCCTAGGCTAACATGAATTAAATTATCAGAGTAAATCTATCTGGCTTTTACATGTATTCATCACATCTGCCCAGAGACCCAGGTCTAACAGTCATGATTGTGCAGCACTGCAGTATTTTTGGGAAATCGATAGCCCCAAGTCCTACTTGTGAGTTGAGGTTACCGGACTAGAGAGTGTTTGTGTGTTTGTACAAGAAAGTGTGTCTACCTCTTAAGTCTAAGCACAGACCCTTATCAGTCTTAGCCCACCTCAGAATTCAGGTTATGGGCTAAAACGTCACACAGCACGTGGGAGTATGAGCACAAAAGTGTGAGTCCTCCCACAGTGCAATTCTGCCTTAGACTTGGAGGATTTGGAGCAGCAGAGTAACCCCGCTGTTTAACAGGCTGTCCTACAGTATTTCAGCTTCGCTAGGTTCTCTCCTCCACAGCATGTTAAGCCAAGACCTGAAGGACCACAGTCTGAGGACTTTCCTAAATGCAACTGCTAAAACACTCACTCCAAAGGAAGAACCCTAGAAGCTCCAAGTGGTATCCAGCAGTTAAATTTACAGAGCAGCTTCAAACCTAGATCCCAAGGCCACAGCTAACCTGTGATTCTTAACTATTAAACTCGAGTGCACTCCAAGCTAGCTTGCGCCTTTATCCAGTTTCATCTGTTATTGCTCTGTGGAGGACTGTCTCTTTGGAGACTTGGTTTAGCCTTGAGTAGAGCTCAAAAGCTAGGAATCTGTTGGAAAAGCTTGTTTTGAATGCAGAGAAGAAAACCTGAGAAACTGCTTAAAGGATGGATGAGGACCGAATAAACGAGTGTGAACCAGTTCATACGGTTTTAGGACAGCCTATTAAACGAGCAGGGTTTAACCTCAGCAACCGGACTGTTTGATGTCACCGCCTGACCTCTTGGTCACTTCCATTGTGGTGAAGATCTGGGAAGGGAGACAGTCATTAAAACACTGTTTAAACTTAAAGGCCATACTACTAAGAGACAAACTAAGCCAATGCTATAGTTTTGAGCTTCATCAGACCACACACACCTCAGCACAGGTAGGGTGGATCCCAATGGTGCTGTCTAACTGCCCCTTTGTGACTCCACACTTCATAGCAACACCAAAGCCCTGAGTCACCTCTCCAGCGTTAGGGCCCAGGTAGTGAAAACCAATGACACGGTCCTAGACACATGCACACATACAAAATCAGCACTTCTGCTACTGGTTTATGAGCTCAAGCTCAAACCGACAAACCTCAGAGATGGTGCGAAAAGATATACTTTATCAGCATGAACCCATTTGAATTTTTGCATTTTACTTCATACATCAAACAAACATCAACAGGTTCACTGACAATTAATATACTGATCACAGTAACTGATTTCACCATGGATCTAAGGAGGCAAGATACAGGCTTGTACAAGACCTGACTTTTGTTCGTTTATTAAAAAAGGGGTGCAATTTTTATATCAAACAAAATAATAACTTTAATAACTATAATAATAATAATAATAATAATAATAATAATAATAGCAAAAACCTCAGTAATAAGCAGAAAGTAAGCAAAACCTTCAGTAACTCTTTTATAACCTGGTCATATGTGTTTTTCACTTTAATAGCACCATGGCATTTTTAGAATCAGGTTCTTGATGAACCACAGATCCAATGTTCAGTTTGTGGCGATGACAGCGGTGTGACTGTCTTCCCACTGAATACTACTACTGCATACATGAAAACACTCAGAAGAAAAATGTCTAGGTGTCAAGGATATGTTACCACTCACATTGTCCAACTTGTTGCAGATGATCTTGGCATAGCACATGTTGTTGTCCCTGCCGGGTATGGTGTACTCCAGAGGCCAAAACAGACTGTGAAAAATCTACAGAACACAACACATTCAGTCATTTATATACTAAACACGGTTAATGGTTTCCTTAATGATAAAGTATAAGGCAAGTTGAACACACCTCCAGGTTTTCCTCTCGATATTGCTCTGTAGCCTTTTCCTCAGAAAGACCGCAACTGCCATACTCCAGAGGTGTAAACACAGTGGTAGGAACATTCACATAGTCACACTGCAAATATAAACACACATATTAGCAAAAGTCCAACTGCCATCCTGAGAGCCCATTTGTGTGATTTTAAAAAATAAACTTTTTATTAAATGTTATCTATGTCTCTATGTAGACAAATACAGTTAAGCATATTCTAAACAAAGTAACAATTTGTGGTTTTCATATTTAAATGAACATAATAAGCTAACTAAAGTTAGCCATTTGGCCAAGGTTGTTTAAAGGCATGCACAATATTGATTGCAAGTATCAATGTTCCTAACAGTCACTTGTGTGTAAGCACCTTCACAGTGGATCCTGCAAACAGCCTGCGAGCCAGCAGTTTTCCAGCATGAATGGCCACAGGAGTTAGCTCCCACTTGCCCTCCAGGATGTCTCCGATAGCGTAGATGTGTGGAATGTTGGTCTGCTCTTCATCATTTACTGGGATCTTCCCATTCCTTAAGAGATTACAGTCCCCCCCAGCACAATGAGTATCCACAATAAACACAGCATACAGCAGTAACAGTCAGCTGGAATTACTCCCTAATCACAATGACACACTGCTAATATCCAACCACAAGATTCGGGAAAGAAAAATTATCAATCTTAAAATTGATAACGGAGCGTGTGTGTGTGTGGGGGGGGGGGGTCGTCGTGATTAATGAGTTATAACCAAGTGTGTGTGAACAAATTAGTCAAAGAATATAAAGAGTCATATGACAGTCATATGGCCTTAAGTGCTACTCTACTCCCCATACTACTGTACAGAGCTCCTTCCTGACAAATAAATAAATAAATAAATAAAAAGCTGTGTATGCTTTATAACTTTGCCATCATGGTGAATTGCATAACTTTGAAGTGCAACAAAGTGTGTGGATGAGTAATGTTTCAGGAAAGATGTTTCCTGTTTAACCCAGCCCAGTTTAAACAATTCCATTTAATCAGAACTTTTGTTCAGTTGCCCGGCAGGCTTTGCTCTCTCTCACGTACACACCCCACACACTAGTAATACTGCTGAATCACACTGACTGTGCTGCCACAGTCAAGTGCCCCACTTCTAAATGTCTCCACGTGACCCACTAAATACTATGAAAACAAATCCTTGAACAAAAGGAGGGAAGAAAAGGGACGAAGCATTTAAGAAAAGGAAAATCAGATAACAGAAAGAAGGACATACTTTGGGTTGACCTTCACCCCAGCCTTGTCTAGACCAATAGTTCCTGTACAAGCATCACGTCCCACAGCTATCAGAACCTAAGAAAGAAAACAAGACTTTGAAACAAGAAATGTACTACATTCTCCTAAACAGCAAAAAAGAAAAAAAAGAAAAGAAAAAAGAAAAAAAAGAAAAAGAGCAACCTGTAGGTTTCATACTCACAGTGTTGTACTCTCCTTCGATGATCTCATCAGTCTCTGTAGACTTGGCGGTCACTTTCAATCTGCCTGGAGAGCCAGCCTCAAGCTGCTCTATCTGACACACACACACACACACACACACACACACACACACTTTATTTAAAACAGAAATGGGCTGAAACCTGCACTCTCATTTCATACTCGGTTCATAAGAGCACGATGGCAAAACATTTGCCTTGGTTCATTACATAACATGTTCACGATAACACTTCACTGTACACCCACCCCCTGGTTTTTTTCCCCCAATCACACACAAACCTACCTTAACAGGCACAAACTTCCTGAGGAATTTGACCCCATGTGTCTTCATGTGCTCCCCTGCACGGTTGGCCATGTCCTGGTCAAAGCCTCTCAGCAGAATGGAGCGTACCATTACTGTGACATCAAGCCCCAAACCTGCCAGGAATCCTCCACACTCCAGAGCCACGTACGATGCTCCAACCACAAGTGTCTTACCAGGGCAGTAGGGCAAGTAAAACAGATCATCACTGCAAGAGACGGTTGGGCACAAGCATACAAGTGTGTGAGCATACATCAGAATGCACTCTACATATAAACCTGCAGTAATTCATTACTAATAATTCATTAACTATCTTTAACCCTTGCATATAACCTGATCTCTAGCTTTTTACCTACAATCAGCAGCTATAGAGTGCAGTACAATTTAGTATAGAACTAATGTGTGAATGGAGTTTGAGAGGTTCATGTATTTGCCCATATATAAAATGAGTGTACATAAGCTAAACCTGTTCCCTGACCATCTTCAGGGACTAAATCTCCCATATCCATTTCCCCTCAAGGCCGGTGCAGTTTAACTAAGCTCCATGTTAAGATGTTCTGTGTTAAGATAAGCTGTTGTCTCATGAGAGTCTATCTCTGAATGCAAGATCCTTCCTGTTCAAGTCTGCTCTTTAAGAACGGTCACCTGGTGATGCAGTATTCTTTGTCTCCAGGGATGCCCAGGTAGCGTGGCCGCTCTCCTGTTGCCAGCACAAACCTGGCTCCTGTGTAGAATGTCACTTTGCCTCGCTTGTTGGTGGCCTGAAGAGAAACATCAGAACAAGATTTTTCTAGTATGTGAAATCAGAACAACAAACTTGTCAAGTCAGATCATCGGTAAGACTTCAAAATACAGAAGTCCAGAAAACAAGAACTTCTGACGTCATGAAAATCTCCTGTAATTAGTAAAAACAAGATCTCTATAGCAAAACCTACAATAGCAGTACAAAAGCAGGACAGTCTGTGATTTGAGCACATTCACTTACTATTAGCTATGTAAGAAACACATCCAGCAATTTAGTGAACAAGACACTAACCTTGATTTTGTGTGGATCCTCAAACTCTGCATAAGCATTCACATATTCAACATTCTTGTCACGTAAAGACACTCTGTAACCCCAGTTCAAAGAGCTGATGTAGTTATTCACGGCAGACTTCATCGTTTCCCAGTTATGAGTTACTGCATGGAAGAGGGACAGATTTATTTTTTGCTGAATTAAATAAATTTTACTCAAGCCAGTTAAATACTTCACCAAAGGTGCTTGAGACAACCAAATGTGATTCAACAGAATACAGACACCATTACACCATAAACCACATATTTACCACAGTTCCTATTTTAAAGGACATTTCACCATAACTGACAAATTACAACAGTTGATCTGTAAACAGCACAACGCAGAAGAATACACTTTACCAAGTTTAACAGAATACTACAGATATTGTAAAACAATCATTCATGATTATTTTAATTTTTAATAAGTTTAATAATTTTAACCTTCATTTTAAATCTATGAGCCCAGTTTGTTCATCTCTAAGCCTTCCACACATTTGTTTATGTTCACACTTCTTATACACTTTCAACACTGATATGCACTGGAAAAAAAATCTAATCAAACTTCCTTCCCCTCTGAGAAAACAGTAGCTACGCAATGTACAGCACCACAGGTCCGAGAGCAGTTCTCACCTGCCTCACTAAACTCCCAGCCAAATTTGCGGGAATCTTCCAGAGCAGTGTGCAGCAGGGCAGTCTGATGCATCAGCTTCTTAGGAATACAGCCCACGTTCACACATGTGCCACCCAGGCCTAAAGACATGATTTAGGTACTGTTATGCTTAAGAACTCAGATACAGTATGTTTTGTATTTTGCCCAACATCCAGCACTACTTACCCCAAGACGTGCCCAAAGGTGTGGGGACAACATAATCCAAAACCATGACCTTCTTCCCCAAGGCAGCTGCTTCCTATAAAACACAACATGAGGAGTACATATAACGCATGTCATATTTGCCTTTTAGGCAAAAAAAAAAAAAAAAAAAAAATTACACATAAAATATAACGTGTATAGCGAATCTGACAATGACAGAATACAGTAGGAGTAGTCACCTTTGAGCAGGCCAGACCTCCCGAACCACCTCCTATCACTATGAGGTCATAGTCATATGCCGTGGTCTCCACTCCCAGCAGCTGCTGTAGGTGGCCATCTTTATGTGCCTGTTACCATGGTACCGAGAAATAATTATCATAGGCATAGGCGCACACACACACACACACACTCACAAACAGCAATAAGAGGTAATCATAATAAGGGTACTCATGTATCATTCATTTCAATTACAAAGGTCTTTTGTTCCCTGATACTAAAGCATCATTCTGTAAGGGCACATATCTGTACTGTTGGCTGACAAAGCAGTTGGACCTAGACTGAAATAAAACCAGCAGAGGGAATGCCTTAAAAAAAAAAGATACCATCTTGACAGATCTGAAGATATTAATATACTGACTACACAGAATAGAAATACTGTACCTGCCCAAGTCCAACTAAATGCACTGAGACTATGTTACAATCTAATCCTCTTATCTGGAGTCCGTTAAAAACCAGCCTTCAACCTAGATTTCTCAGTAAACACAAAAAAAGGTCATTACTGAACTTGGTTTGCTTTCCAGGTGACTGTGACAAATAGGGCTTCGCAACTTAACTAACTGATACACATTTACAATTTATCTACAAGAAAGTCGAGTTCTGGCTCTCTGCTGGGACGCAGTTCACTTGGAACTTTGGAAAGCTTCAAAACAAGTGTACAACCTTCAACAAGAGGTTGATCATTAGATCAATATTCCCTGCACCATCTAACTCTGGAGTCTTCAACTGAAACACCGCAGTCTGTATATGGACACAGCACAGCATTTCATCAAATCAAACCAGACACTTGGAAAATAACGTAGCAGGTACAGTTGATGCATGAAAAATTGCCTTTAGTTCAGGGACTCCAAATTTTCCAAATGCTTTAACATCAACCATTGTAGCTTCTGTAACAGATACTAATATTGTGGCTTCCTGTGGCCAATCACTTGCATTTACTGCAAATTATGCACCAAAAAGCATGTGATCTGTATGATGTAACACACGAGACAAAGAACGTATACGTTTTCTGTTGCTGTTTATTAGAAATGAGTTGTATGTTTCAAGTTAAAAACAGATGTCTATCTGTTCCGAGTCAGTAGTGCTATTCAAAAGCGGCAACATGACGCACAAATGCCAACATGACACACAAATGCCAAACAAAACCACTTCAAACTCTTAATCACTAACTGGTATGCATTAAAATATAAATGTTGTCACCATTTCGTCATGTTGGTTGCTTGTCTTGACCTCTGTGAGTGAAAAACTGCATTTAGCCAGAACACTAAAATTTTAGTTGCCTTCCTGTGAGTAGAGATGCCGTGAAACTGCAACTCATTTCTAATAAACAGCAACAGAAAATGTATACTTTCTTTCTGTCGTGTGTTACGTCCTACAGAACCTGCACAACCACACCAACACTCCAGTCTTAGTGTTCATATTTGGAAGGAGCGATTACCTGCATGGTCTTGTCGCAGCCTCCTACATGTGTCTTATTGACAAAGACACTGGGGACGGTTTTCTGTCCAGTCATCTCCACCAGCACATCCTGATAGATGGACCCATCCCCTGAAAAACATGCCAGACATGCAGTGTGATACGGCTGCTCATGTTTCATGTGGAACATGCCAACTGTGGGTAAGCGTTACCAGTGATGTCCTGTCTTCCCTTTATCTTCTTGTTATTTGATAAAAACCTGTCATATACAGTAGATCTTTTATTTGTACCCTTCAGGAATTAGAATGTTAGGACAGGGAAAAAGACACATTACATGTGTATCACACAATTTTACATGTATAGTTTTGAAAGTTAGAGAACAGTTACAAGTTTAAGTTACAAGTGTTTAAGGAAAAAAAAAAAAACCCCACCAATACAACGCTGTGAAATTAGAATCATAGAGAGTCACCTGTGTGATTTTAAGCTACTAATATACAGCTTTGGAAAAATTAATAAACCACTAAAATTATTTCTTAAAATCAGCCTCTCTAAGTATGGCAGCCATTATCCTGTGTCTGCGGTGAAATTCTAACACAAGCACACCTCATTTCACTTAAAGCAGACCTGATTGAACTTTTGCTCCAGGAGTAGCATACAATCACCCGAAGGCAACTTGAAAGACTGGTGGAGAGCACGCCGAGACGCATGAAGGCTGTGACTAAATATCTGGGTTATGCCACCAAATATTACCTTCTGAAGTTCAAATACGACTATTGTGTTATTTAAAGTTGAATACAATCTTGATTTCCATGTGTTATTCAAAGTCTAAAAAAGGCTGCATCTTTTTTGTTATTTTCATCAGTTGTCATTTTCTGCAATTAAATGCTCCAAGTGACAATATTTTAGGTGGAATTTGGAGGAACTGGTGTCAGAAGTTTATGGAATAGAACAAAAAGATTCATGTTCCTTAAACACATAACTATAAATAGTTAAAAAAAAAAAAAAAAAAAAAAAAAAAAAGGAAAATTAGAATTTTGCAGTGGTACTTTCCCCCAAAGAGCTGTGTGTATATATGTATATGTAATAAAATATACACTGCAAGAGGCCTACTTGAAAGAAACGACCTTGCATGAGTCATTTATAGCGCAGCGCATGCTTTTGAGATGGGATATAAAGGAAAAGATAGAATGAAACACAGACATGAGAAGGGAAAACAGGACACAGAGAGACACGGAGTACACCGGCAGGGAGAAAGAGTAATAAATGATTTGAGAGTTTAAAGGCTCAAGGAGAGACAGAAACAGATAAGCTCTGCCAGGCTGAGCAGTGCTGAGTGACTCAGCAAGTTTTGCAAGTTGGGGCTAGTAGATATACTCAGATCTATCACTCCATCCTATACTGTTAATCATTGCCACACCAACACCAGAATTAAAAATTGCCCCAGTACATTTACAGAAACTGCCGTCAAGTGTGTAGGCTACTGAGAACTAACTACAGAAACCATATTTAATGCCTTCTGTGTTACATTTTCATACAAAACCTAACATCATTACAGAAACACAGCCCTGTTTTGCAGTGCAATGTTTCCAAATAACATGTACAAAATACTATCTGCCTGCACTCGAGTCAGCAGATGAGGAGAAGCAAGACATAAATGAGAAAATGCAGCCTTGACACTATAATTACATCAATTACCAAAATGGAAGTAGAGAGCAGTCTAAAATCACATTAGCCCTAAGCTAAACAATGTTAGGAAAAGTAAACACCACAAGGCTGTTTCCTGTGATGGCCTCGTACACTGGAAAGACCACCACATAAATGTAGATATTGCATGTTGTGCCAAGAGGAAGTCATCCACCAAAAATCAGTGACTGGACAGGAAAGATATTAATCACACAGGCCAAGGGTAACTCGGATCCACTCAAATCCACATATTTTATGGGAAAAGTTGTTCAGAGGAAAACCACAGAACAGACACTTTAATAAAACTGAAAAAAGCCATATGAAAGGTTCTGAGGATTTCTGGTCAGACAGGCCAAAGATGAACTCTTTAAAAAAACATGTGGTGGTGATAAGATCACATTACGGGGATGCTTTTCTTTATAAGGGACTGGGAAACAGATCAGGGTTGAGGGCAAACAGGATGAAGTCGAATACAAGGCAATCCTAGAAGAAAACCTCTCCCACTTGGGCCTGGTGTGGAGATTCATGTTCCAACAGGACAATGACCCTAATCATATTACCAAAGCTCCACTGACTTGGTTCAAAACCTGAGTGTACCAGAATGGCCCTGTCCAAGCCCAAACCTCAATCTGGCTGAAAAACGGGAACAATTTTCAGCACCCAGAAGTGTAAAGCTGCTTCTGTTAATCTGTAAGTATCAACTGAGGGGTGACGAACCCCACCATTGTGTCTAAAAGAAAAACAAATCTTAGACATACTGTGCAAATCAAATGGATAAAAAGTATAAAATTTCCCCATTTTATAACTTAATATAGCCACCAATAACTGTGTCAATTCTGACCTTTTTTCACCCTCTCTGTAAATCTTTCATATCACAGGAGGTATAATACACCCTGCAGACAGTCACAAACTGAAACTATTTGTTCCTCTGTCTGCATTCCAAAAAAAAAAAAAAAAAAAAAAAAAAACACAAAAAAACCCCCAGCAATATTATTTTCTGCATTATAATTGGTATGTCACTCTTACGCAGAAGTGCTGCATCTCCAATAATTTTATAACGTTCAAAATACATGCTGGCCTTTCTAATGACCGTGAGACGTAGGCAGAAATGACACGATCAGCTTTGACTACTAAAAGACTGAGATAATGCTGTGCTACAGAACACTACACATAACATATTGCTAGTTTAAGTCCTGAAACCTCAACGTTCAACAATACACCGACATGGCCTCAAGAAAGCTGTAATTATCTTAAATGTAATACTGTCTAGGCGTGATGCCTTTGAGGCATTTTACAGCTGCAGCAGCATACGATTCACGATGATAGGACAAAACCATAACTCCATGGAAACAGGTTTCAAAATGATCTGTCCGGGTCACACAGAGTTCTGTCTGACTATACAATACAAGAAGCCTTGTCATATCTGTCAATGGTTGATTAATTGACAAAGTTCCACCTCAGCACGAACACGGTCATAAAAAAGCAAGACTCAAGTCAGACAAAAGCGATCTCTCCCACCCTACAAACGGGTTTTGACATTTTGTCCATGCATTGCATGCGAGAGAGATTTAAGTCTAGCTAGTCAATACGTTTTAACTGCTAGGTGACAGTGTGCCGTAAGCAGCAGAGTTGTAGGTCATTTCTGCACTGGACTTAATTTTGCTCAGTTTTGTCAGTTTCCACAGACCATCATTTACCTCATTCAGAAAAGATAATTGGTCATCCATGCACGCTATTAATCTTCCTAGTAAAATTAGATCAAGCCTTATCCAATGTGTGTGTGTGGCAACAGACTAGGAAGCATATGCTACAGAAACAACATCGATGATGTGTCTACCATCATGTAAAAAAATTACCAAATGAAAACTTTTGTTTGGAAAAAAAGAAAAAAAAAAAAAATAAATCAATGAGGCATAAAGTTTATTCTTTTTCTGAATGTACAGCAGCTATTAATAATAATAATAAAAAAAGAAACTAATTGCGCAAACATGACGCTTGTCTCGTGAGCCCGGGCTACTGTTTTGTCCATCCCTGCCAAAAAAAACAAAAACAAAAAAAAACCTGTGGTTTGTCAATGCTACGCAAGCTCTGCCTAAGCCATGATTGCAAACAGCAATGCAAAATGCACATCTTATCTTTTCTACTTGCCTTTTTTATCTGCTGTTCATTGAAAGTATTTAGCTTGCAAGGGCGTTTGTACGCTAATACGCTAATGTCGCAATACATCCATGAGCAAGGCAATTCTGAGGATGCAAAGTCATGCTTACCAATCAGATCCAGTTCTACAACTTCATGTGTCACATTCAACTCTGCAAAGAGCTCCTTCACCTGAAATAAATCACAAGGAGACAGTTAACCATCAGCCAAAGGTGTAAAGAAATTCACCTAGTGCTGGTACAGTCATGGTCATGGACAAGAGTGCTGAACAAGTTCTCTTAGTAGATGTAGTCTCTGATCACAGCAAGACCATAGGATATACCATATTATCTATGATTGGAAGATAAACAGGTAGATAGATTGGAAGACAGATAGGTA
>JAOVYU010000022.1:13778594-13793113 GCA_025674565.1 Synodontis membranacea
ATAACATAACATAACATAACATCACATCACATCACATCACATCACATCACATCACATCACATCACATCACATCACATAACAGTCAACAAGGATTTTCTGAATATTATTATTAATGCAGAATTCCAATAATTCCCAAGACAAAACAATTCACATTCATGGCAATTAGTGAAAATTAAACTTTACGATAATTGCACCTAAAAAATTATTTTATTATATTATTTAATGAATCTGAAAGGGTGGGCCAGCTGTCATTCTGGGTGGCCTGGGCCCACCAAGGCCCACCCAGTTCTGCCTCTGTTTCATATAAACAGCACCAAAAATTGCTTTTTAAATATAAGTGAGCTTTGTATAAACGGAATTTCTGATCATTTCACTGGAGTAAAGTGTATCAAAAATAATTGTCAAAATATACAGAATATACTAAAGGTGTGGTAGATTCAAGGTTTCTTCCTCATTTTGCTTTAGGGAGGTTTTCTGTGCTTCTGTTACTTTTGATCATTAGGGATCTGTGTTTTTGTAAAGCTGCTTTGGGATAATGCCAATTGTTAAAAGAACTATTTAAAATTTCCTTGAATTAAACATCAACCTAAATTTGGCAACACATAACATATATATACGTTTTTCCAACCAAAAATGTTTACGGTTGGTTTGGATTAATTTATAAAATTACAAGTACATTCATAAGCCAAAAGAAGACTTCACCGCCAACATTGCAGCACTGCTTAAGATTACAAGAAAGCTGCCAGCCACGAACAATGAAGAGCAGATAATAGATGTTTCTGTCTTGCCTAATGTCTATTTGTGCAGGAACGCACAAAGTGATAGTGGGGAGTGGGGAGCTGGAAGCATAATTCTGATATTTAACACTCTTAGCAGTCAGACCTGGATTTGATTAACAGGATTGGGTTTGGACATAGACTTCATCCATGGTAATTCATTCACATGAGTATTTCTTAAGTACTGTAGACATACGACTGAAGAAGGAGCAGTAGCACTGAAACAGGAGTACATCGAAGGGGACAACGTTTTCTAAATCTTGCGCTTTTATGAGCAGGACAAAAGTAAAACTGAAGCAATTACACAGACACAGGAATGGATACACAGAAGACACAAGGCCACTAGGACAGAACTCTATTGAGCTGCCTCAACTAGGATTGCATGTGTATTTATGAAGTACGTTCCAGTCCACTGAGTGCTGTCTAGGATCAGCGTGTAATACTTCCTAATACAGCAGTCATCACTGTCAGATATGGGCTATGGACCACACTGATGGCTTATAGATGGCTTATTTAAGAGTTGGTCCATTTATATAGAGTTATTTCACTCTAGCATGAGGAGCAGGTACATGGTAGCGTTGGATTAGGCTGCAATGCGATATGCATGTTAATACAACAATGCTGTTCAAGTCTCAGTTCTGATTGGTCCAAAGGTGTTGATTCATTTTCTGCAATAGCCGGTCTGATAATAATGGTTGTTAGCTGTTGTATTAATTCACTCCTTCTAATATTTTCAGAGTAACAGCTAATTCACAGGAACTTACGGTGGACATCTGCATAATCACACAAGGACTCACAATTAGGGGAATAAAAATGCACTTTTTTATTTCCCAAAGAAAAAATGCATAATTGCTGATTTGGTGAAGCTTTCTGTAAGTATATTTTTAACATTTAAGGAAGCAGTCTTGCGTGTCAGTACTATGTTACAGTCAGGACAGAGTACTTAGTGTTTTCTTTGCCTCTGCAACACTGCTTTTTTGTTACGTTAACTCCAAGAGAGAGGAAAAGTGACACTGGAGATGGAATCGCTGTTGATAGCTACAGCAACTACCTTTTGTGGATGCTCTATGATGATAAATGTAAATATAAATGGATAAAAAGTATGATGTTTCATTCATTAATCAATTAAAAGCTGTAACATTTGACAAAGCACTATAAGAAGAATAAAACACTTTGTGATATGCCGGTATTGTTATTGGAAAATACTTTGGTAATATTAACTCTACTTTGCATCAGCCTGCCTCATACCACCCTGTCATTGATTACTTTTCTGTCCTGTCATGTTTTATTCTCTCTTAAGATAATCAAAAGCTGATTAGACTTTATGCTGGAGTAAAGAGGCTGGGATTGAATGCTTTTTTTTTTTACTCTGCAGTCTATGGTTATTTCTTGGAAACAAAAGCATTACAAAACAGGTAAAAATCTCAATCAGCATTTGTTGAAATGGATATATCAAGCAACTCATCTTTATTGAGATGATGGCAGGGAACGCTTTAATTCAATATTTGTGCGCAGTTTTCAGCACAATTTCTTTAATAGTCAAATTAGTCTGGTCTCATATTGTTTTATGGCTGAATATTTTTTTTTTTCTTCATTTCAATTCATTTTAATTTTTCCTCCTTGAAGCAAAATTGTTAAAGCGAAGCACAAAACGCTCTGACACCATTTTTCATAAAGTGGTTGATGAAATTGTATTTAAAAGAGAAGGGAGGCCATAAAGAAAAGGACTGAAACAATGCTGCAGCTGTCTTGTCTCAAAGCAAGAAAGTCTTCAATATTAAAAGAGGAGTTTTTTTTATGTTGTGCTACAAAAGCAGACTTGAGAAGAAATATGCTTTATATGCTGCTCCAACTAATTAAACACTTTCAATTAACAGTGCTTGAAAGCTTGCAGCAGCAAAATAAAACTTGAAAACTGACAAACAGCTGTTCACGTACATAAACAAGAAAGAGAAAAGATCCTAATAACTCAAGTTCAATGGCATGCATGAAAATCTAGATCTGCAGTGAGTTTTTAACTCATCTGCCATTCAGGCGCGCTGAATATGAATTTACTGTATGAGGTTTATCACACAGTTGATCGTGTGTACACTGAGATGTCAATC
Source organism: Synodontis membranacea (assembly GCA_025674565.1). Taxonomy (NCBI): domain Eukaryota; kingdom Metazoa; phylum Chordata; class Actinopteri; order Siluriformes; family Mochokidae; genus Synodontis; species Synodontis membranacea. The sequence continues at coordinate 13,781,476 of JAOVYU010000022.1, forward strand.
ACACTGACCATCAGCTTAATAAATGAAATTCTTCATGACCTATGCTACGAAGGCAGAAATTACTATCCCATCACTGTAGGGCTCCTCAACACCCTGAATAAAATTTGTCTTCTTTCACTGGCTTGTGTGTATCCAGTTAATCTCACCCTGCACCTTTACTGCTGGGTTGATGACTAACTCATCCTGATAGAGGCCATCACACCTCTCCATGTGGGATTTTAATCACGACCTCACTTGAAATGAAAATGTGTTCTCATTCAACAGGATTTGCAAAAAACCTGTTAAGTGTTGAGAAAAAAATGAACTGACGAGTATAGGTTAGTTTGGTGCATTAAAATGCATGCCTTTTTTTTTTTTCCCAAGGCATAAGTTTGTTCTGTGTTTATTTCAAAAGCAACTTAGCAAGACTTTTGCTGGCGCATTACTCAGTTTCTAATTAACGCCTGACATTCACTTCATAGTTTAAAATAGACAAACTGACAGCTCGATGTTCGTGTAAGACTGAAAGTTGATAACAAGGGTGTAACTTTTGCTCTGAAGGTGCTTTGTGTGTATGTTCCTTTGTAGATATGAGAGGGCAATTTAATTATAGGGCTATCATCATAGCTACAGTCACACTAATATTACAAAAGAAAATAGCCAGCGAGGTTCTTCATAGCAACTGGTTAAATGGGATGTTTAATGGAGCTATCTCATTTCAGTCGAAACAGGTGAAACAGAATAAGTGGGCAAATTACTAGTTGTATTATAATTTGGAATCTCTCTGTTGGGGATATTTGCGACTTGCAAAGAGGAGATAAATATCAAATGGGACACTTTTTAAAACATCTTGGTCAACAGTTCAACACACATACTGTAGCACCACAGATTTATGACGCCATTTTGTTGTTCAGGCACTGTAGTAGGGCATTAGATTTAACATGATACAGTGATTAAAAAAAAACTATAAAGCTTTCAAACAAACATATGCCCATATCTTTTTTCAAACCATGTAGGAGCTACAGATGTTTATATTATTGCTGAGAAGTGTGCAACACATTTTTGAGTAAACTTGAATAAAATTAATCATCAAATGACCACCATGTAGGATTCAGATGATGTAACCAACTGAATACCCCTCCCTTACCCCTTCCTTTCTATCTTATATTAGAATGTTTGGTAGCTGTCAGGTGCCCCTACCATACCTCCAATCTGTATATACATTCCCATGCCTTTTTTGTGATAAATAATAAGTATGATCCTCCATTATTCAAAATTTGGGTTCTCAAATTTGTTAGACTGCAAAAGGCAAAGACTGATTCCTCTTATTTCCTCTTCTTTGTCTTCCTTTCTTTTTCTTCATCTTTATTCTGGTGCTTCCTTCCGGATTCATCTTGTGAAAACATGAAAGGCAGAAGGTGCTCTATAAAGGTCTGTCCAGACTGGGTTACTGTAGCAGCACAGCGTGGAGGCACCATAGAAACGAACTCGCTCCGTATGTAGATATAAAGGGCTCATTGTAAACAAAAACACAACAATTCATAGTTACAGGTAATTATACACTAATTATAGTGTATAATTCAGCCCCCCCAACCCAAATGTCAAATTCCTTTCTATGTCTCTGACCCTTACATATTATCCTGAGCATTATACTATATTTAACATATTTAACAGACAGTCACCACTAAACATTTAGGTGAAATTATGTTTAATGCAGAGCTTTCATACCATAAAACCTCAAAAGATCTGTCGAGCTCACTTAGCTACTGTAGCTTATGCTTTACCTGTATATGTTTGCACAGGTTGGATTTTAAGATGCGAAATATTACTATCATCAGAGGTTTTGGCTCATAATTTGCAGATTACCATAACATTATTTTAAAGCAATTAAAACTGAAGATACTTGATAAATTACACCAGGAATGCTCATCTGTCTCCACTTTCTCAGACATTTGTAGCTTTGATGTATGGATTTTCAGCAGGAATCTACATTATTCTGACGATCTCTGAGTGGAATTATTTAAAAATTTGCAAATACTGTCTTTTAGCTGACATACAGTCTTTTAAGTTGAATCCTTTATAGGGCAAGTAACCATACTTCAGGTTACTTGGCCAACCAAAATGGCTTTATATATATATATATATATATTCTCTCCTAGACTAATGAGGAACCTGGTAACTATATGGTGACTTTATTACCAATAACCAAGTATTTCAATTATTTCAGTAAGGGTTAAATGAATGTTTTATGCTGTATCAGTGTTGAAAAATGAAACAAAACTTATTTAAATAAAAAAAAAAAAGACTGAATTATACTCAAAAGGTATTACAGTGACTTGTGTACTATACGAAGAGTACATGTAGTTCATTACTTTCTAGCACTGGTTTTATATACAGTAATCCCATATTAAAGATCCAAAAGTAACTGGACAAGTGCTGCTTAGTCATTTCTTGGTTGGTTGCACATCATTAGCATATGATTAGCTCACATATGTTCTGGGTGTGATACTGTAAGCTGCATCTTGTTTCTGCTGCCACTACATGAGGACTGAAGAAGTGTCAATGATTAGATATGTCCATATTTACATTTAACATTTAAGGCATTTAGCAGACGCTCTTATCCAGAGCGACGCACAAGGTGCTTTGTAGTCAAGAACATTTCCACACTAATAAAACCATGCTTATGTGCCAATGCCAACAAGTGTCTGCTAAAAAAGAAGTTAGTGTCCTACAGGGTGTACAGAATTTTTTTTTCTTTTTTTCAGTCCAGGTACTCTTTGAAGAGATGTGTCTTTAGTTGCCACTTAATGACAGTAAGGAAGTCTGCAGTTTGTATGTTCAGAGGAAGTTCATTCCACCACTTAGGTGCCAAGACTGAGAAGAGTCTTTATCTGAATGAATGCCTTCCAACTTTGAGCCGTGGATGGTCGAGTTGGGTAGAGCTTGAAGCTCTAAGGGTGCGGGTCGTGATTCGAGGTTTGACCATCGCAGACTGGTAGGATGGGGCTGGACCATTTTTGGCATTTTTCGGCATCAAGGTATTAAATTGTATGCCAGTGAAGCGTTCGCAGCAGTGGAGTAGTGTGGGAGAATTTTGGTGCATTAAACACCAGGCGGGCTGCTGCATTCTGGATCAGTTGAAGAGTCAAAATCAACCATTTGGCATGACTTACGGTTAAGAAACAAAAATACACTTCCACTCTTACAATACAAGATCAAAACAGGAAAAGCAAATCTATTAATACCTATAATATTCAATGCTTTTTTATTCTAAATCTTAATCTTAAAATATTCCTAGTCCAACAACAACAATGTAGTTCTATAAGCACTCTATGGGGCATATTTATAGGTGTAGCGGTAGCTTAGTGGTTAAGATATTGATATTATTGATCAGAAGGGTGATTGATCATGTGTTCACATCCCAGCACCACCATGACTACCACTGCTGGGCCCTTAAGCAATCCTAAACAATCCTAATCCTAAACTGCTCAGCTGTAGAAATGTGATATATTTAAGTCACTCTGGATAAGGGCATATGCCAAATGATGTAAATGTATTTAGAGTTGGCACTTTATGTTGTGTTAAAAGGTATGTCAGTATTTAAAATTGTCTATGTTCAGAGATGGGTAACCAGCTACTTAAATCGATTCAGATTATGCTAATCACCTGCATGATTCTTCCAAGATAAGGGTTTTTCAATAGTATCTAGATCATCTTTAAACACAAGCACTTGCCTGTACCCCTTAAAAAAAATCAGGGAATGCAGTCTGAACAAAGAAATAGCAATTTTTGCTGTCAGATGTAATATCACTTTAAATTCATATTGTCAAATTAATAAAACGATGCAAATGATTTTGCTAATTCAATTCATTCTTCTGTTAAGAATACATGCCAGTGGCTTGAAGGATCAGCTGAATGAGCACTCATCTGCTACTCTTACGATTATTCTTATGGAGTGTAGTTCATAATTTTATCCATAGAAATTGGCCCTTGAGACAAACAATGTATTTGATTAAGGTCCTCTGTGCAAAAAAAAAACAAAAAAAAAACCTTTTTGTGATGATGCTATTAATTGTGTCCTATTTGTGCATTTAATATTGGCCTCAAAAGGCATTGCATTTTTTTTTTAGAGCAAATTTACATACCAAACCATATAGCTCCACATCACATATTGTGGTTCCATCAAACTGCCAGCCAGTGGTGCTGGAATTAATACATCTCCTTGCTTGACCTAATACCAGGTAAAGTAATGGGTTTTCAGTATAATGGTCAGAATTGTGCATAACTAAAACTCACCTCTGTTATAATCAAACTTACCTTTGCACAACGTCTGAATGGTGCTTAATATGTATCTGTAGCTACATATAAGGACTGAATATCAAGATGCACACTTTTTGGTCATAATCATCTCATGTGTAACTCAACTCTGTTTTGTTTATTTTAAAGAGTATTTTTGCAGATATTTGTATAAATGCAAACATACAACACATGTGATGTGGTCATTTTATTACACTTATAGAATTACATCTTTGTCGTAAGTTAGGAATTTATATATATATATATATATATTTAACAGTATAAGACACTTGGCTTTTTCACACAAGATGAAAAACATATGCAGAGCACAGGTTGGAGGAAGATTGTACAATTAGCCTGTCACACTTTGTCATACTTCTGATGCACTGCTTGACATATACTGAGAAAAGTAAAGCAAATGGGAATTCCATCACCTAGAACACTGACATTTAGGCAAATCATTTGGATGACAATTGTATTTAAAAGAAGATGCATTATTTCCTTGTTTTGACTCAGCCCTAATCCCTGCAGATTAGTTTTAAGTGGCAGGTAGCTATCTGTAATAATATTTAGAGCTATAAAAAAGGCCAAACAGTGTCAAAACACACTGCCTCTTAAAAGTGTAATAAATTCCCTTCTTGATTATGCTTCAGCTATATCAAAATCCCTATATGATTGATCTATAGCAAGCAAATTATAAGTTAATGACACAGCTAATGCTGAGATAAATACTGCTAACAGTCCGTATATGATGTCATTATCTAAATGTCATCCATTTCCCTAATATATCCAAGCATTCAAATGGCTTCCTCACACACCTGCTTGTGAAATGTGAAGTCAGTAAGACAAAAAGCCTCCTCTTGCTTGGTCTGTTCTATGGACAGATGAAATTAAGATGAATCTGTATTGGAGTGGTGTAAAGAGGAATGTGGGGAGCAAAAATGGAGCTGCTCATGATTCAAAGCCTCTCATATGAGTGGATTGACTCCGTCACCTACACCAATAATGTGAATGCCGATTGCAGCAGCTTGACGATTTTTGAAGCATCTTAGCTGCTCAGTTTGAAGAAATCTCATTGAATCGTTTATCAGGAAAATGACTTAAAACATGGAATGGGATGGTACTGACTGGTCAAGTTACTGAACATCAATCTATGCACTTTGACTGAAGACAAGACAGAAAGCAAAAAGTCTCTGAACTGAAAATGGCTGCATTACAGACCTGGGGAATCATTATCAGAGAAGAAAGAAAAAAAACGGTTGCTCATAGTTATGTCCAACAAAGCTTTTCAGTCATCGGCTACAAAAGAATTTGCAACCAAATACAAAAATAGTCACTTTCTTTTATTTTGGACTGCACAGTTGGGTATGAATATCATATAAAAAGGTTGCAGTTTCTATAAAATCCCGTTATAAGACTTAAAAACACACAAAGCTGATATTCTGCATTGTAGAACAGCTACATTGTCGAATTCTGCATGAATATATAAATTCAAGTATGAAAATCAGAACCAAAAAAGGACTGCATCACTATCAAATTTTTTCTTGCACTGCATTTTCTACAAAGACTGTTGTTATTTCATCCCAATAAAACCAATAATAAACTTTTCAATTTTGACACCAAAGATAAAGCACTCTGATTAAGATTATATGCAAATGAAGCCTAATTATCATTTGATGCTTAAAATATTTTCTCTTCGCAACACCTGCTTTTTTATTAATATGGAATTTTCCACACCAGGTGTCTCTGTCAATCATTTAAATCAGTTTCTCTGTGTGCATGTTCACCCTGCAAAATTGCCTATTTCTCAGAATAGAAACCATATGCTAAGGTAATTTATCATTCTGTCTAAACAAACAGATATGCTATAACAAAGACGAGGAGCGAGTTGGAGAGCAGAGTTCAAATAGAAAATTGGGGGGGTGGGGGGGGGGGCAGCGCATCATTACTGTTGGATTGTATGTTCTTGAGAAAAAGACACATTTCCTTTGTGGTGTGTGATGAGGCATAAAGGTAGATTATGTGGAAAATGAGAAAGTAAGTACACAGTCATACATACAGTGGGGTCCAAAAGTCTGAGACCACTAGTGAAAATGCTTCTCTTTTGTGCACTTTTCTAATTTAATACGCCAATTTTCGTTCAAAATTATATTACTGACAACAACTTCAGTGAAAAGCGGAATCTTTGAGATATTTACATAAATGTAAAGTTTCTTAGTATTTGGTGCGTCCCCATTTTGCTTTAGTGACAGTGTGTGCTCAAGCTGACATGGACTTCACAAGTTTGTGCAAAACCTTATGATCCATTTTAGGTCAAATACATTGGAGTGTCATCTGAACATAAGCGTCAATAAAAAAAAAAAAAAGATAAGACATGAGGAAAATCTGAGCTTTTGTACAAACCGGTTAACATGGTCACTATGACAAATTTGCTTACATTTAGATAGGGGACTTAGAAATAGTGTAGAATCTTAAACATTAACTATTCAAGATGGTGAAATTTTACTTTTTTTATATTTACAAATTCAAAATACTAAAATCTGCTGTTTATTTCAAATTTTAAATAAAAAATAATTTTTTTTTTAAACTTTTGGACTCCGCATGTATAAAGAAGTTGGAGCAGTTAATTGTTGGTTTTAAATACAAAACTGGAGGATGCTCAGTGTGGTGAATTTGATGAGACAGCCACATTTTCACAGAATTAACACATGGTTCTTATTGCATTAGGATGCCATGGAGATGATGTTATAAATGGGAATGAAGTGCCATTTTATTTAAAACATGCGTGCACACACCAGCGCGTCCTCTCTCTCAAAAGAATACTGCATATGCATATGCTTGAACAAGTGTGTGCAAATATGTGCACAGAGTGTGTATAAGACATACTTTAATTATTCTAATCCTGTCCTCTTTGTGCTCCCTGCTGATTTAAACACGTTTCAATCCTTTAAACGGGCAAGACAAAAGCGAAAGTCTTATCCCACTGTGCACAAAGCGTTCCTCTTAATAAATCAAGCACCAAGCTGCATAGACATGGAAAATATGACTAACAAGATTTCCACATCCTATACATAACCACAGAAATTCACACAGAAATTCACATAGCGGTTGATTGATATTTAGACCCCAAACCTAAAGCTAATGGCTTGTTAGGCGTAAACTTAATGTTAGCTCAACATTAATTAAATGTCTTCATTTCCCTAAGAGCCCTGAGTGAAGTATACTGAATCTATCACTCATCCAAGTTACTCCACCACTCCCTACACTCAGCCACTAATCTGCTCTATCCAGCCATGCATCGCTCTGTCTCCCTGTCTTTTTGTCTCTCTCTCTCTTTCTCTCTCTCTCTCTCTCTCTCTCTCTCTCTCTCTCTGAGAGTGGTGATTTACAAGGCTTTAAAGCCTTGTTAGCGTGGGCTGGGTTTAATTGGTTTAACCTTGCCGCTGTTACAGTAGCTATTATGCTGGAGTTGGCTGCAGAGAGCACAGGCAGTGGAAATGACGACGCCTGTCACTACTGCTTAGCTTTATGTGCATTGTCTTGGTACAATTTTAGCCTGTTAACATTTTTCAAAAACCTTGTTTAAGAATAAAACTGCTATATCGCTGTCATTAGAGATCTACATTTGACAGGATGAGGACCATATCCTCAAACTGTGGTACTGTCCGTGGTGCTGATCATATCAGCGACACACTTCCAAATCATAATGTGAGTATTATAAATTGTTATATGCTTCAGGATTCAGTTATGCTTTTGGAAGCCCCAATTCAGTATGTGCTAGTAGTGGTTACTATGAAACCTCCCTAATTTTTTGTTAGAAGCATTTCCTACAGAATATTATAGTGACAATGACAAGAATGTAGCGAAGATGTTAACCTATACATTTCCCAGCAGCTATTTTAAAAAGTGGCAGTTTTTAAATCAAGTACCTTGTAAGAAGATGTATTAGTGTATCAACAGTGTAGACCAGTTGTTTTGATAAATGCTACTTTCTTTCCTAATGATAACATACACTATATATATTTCTAATCCATCAAGGTATGTATTTCTTGTTGGTTTCTTGGAAGCAGAATTGATCTTAAGATACTGTCTGCTAATGAATCTAATGTCTTTGCAACTGACCTAAGAAAACAAGGAAACCTGCAATGATTTTCTTTACATACAACAAATTTCATTCATTCATTCATTCATTCATAGACATATTTTTTGTAGACCCTTTATCTTGGTCAGGTACAATGTCTCCTGAGAACACTGGGAATACATTCTGAAATTAGATGCCACTGCAGCGAAAAACAGGGCCAAGTGCAATTATGGAAGATGCATTGCTTGTGCCTGGCTGAAATCAGATTCATGATCTGAAACAATAAAATCGGAAATTTTTATTGACAATCAATTTTCACATCAATAAAAATTCATTTTTTTTGAAAATGTTTTAATATTTATAGATATGAACATTCATTTTATATCTATAATTTCTACATGTATATTATGTGTACCCATATCAGTGATATTGTAAGTGCTACACACTGTCCCACTCTGATCTTTCATGACGTTTCATGTGCTATTTAGACGAGCATACACCCCAAAGAAAGGTATGAACATTGTATTGCAGTTTTTCTGGCTAAACACACACAGGAAGTGACATAAATAAAAATATGTAATATAAAAATATACTCTGGGTGCATGTTTTTCATGCAGCATGTGTCGGTTACAAAAGGCCTTATTAAAGCAGTGGTCACACCAGGCACGAATAAATCTGTCTGGGGAAAAAAGTCCACTCACCTGAATGGAAGAGGTCATGTGTAACGTAAAAAAGGAATTTGTTTTTGCCTTTTGCATAGATTCTGCTCTGATTTCATCTAGTTGAATGTTAGCACCACATGGAAGTATGGGTCGATAGAAAAATATAGCATGTCTTTTTAAAAATATTCAAAATGGAGGAGACTGAAAATGTTATAGATCACATGTCTCTGTATAACTCACAATCAGCTAACTAACTGGCTGGCTAAGATCCACTATATTTCCTCCAGATACTTGTCACACCACAAACTACCCATAATTGCATGCAGACGGTTGCATAATTTGAACATAAATGGCCACCACATTCAAGTTTACTAACCACTAACTATTAAATGCTGCATTAGCAGTTTCAAGGTTTATTTAATTTACTGGTAACTCGAACAATATAAATGAAACTATTCTGTAATAATGTTTCCTGTGAACAATGCTGGCATGTGCAAGTAAAAAGAGCTTTTGCACTTATAAATCCATTTTGTGTTTTTTGCATTTGGTTAGGAGGAATTTATCATGTGGATAGATATGGTCCTTGATCACATGCTATTTAATCAGCCAGTGCACCAAGAAGAGAGTCCAAACAACAAAATATAACAAGTGCATACCAGCATAAAATACAACAATAGATGGGTTTTTTTTTTTTTTGCTTTTTTTTTTCGGTTCTCTAGTGTTAAATTATATGTACCTATAAGTAAATATACAGTAGTGTACTATTGCTAAGATTTAACATGAATCCAAATGAATAACAACAAATAAGAAGAAAGGAAGGCAAGGAAGAAGAAATAAGAGCAATCAGTGTAAGAGGAACTGCTGCTAGCTAACAAGTTTGAGAATTTTGAAAAATGGACGATCATACCTATTATTTATTGAGCATGGCAAAAAGCAAAGGAGTGTGAATGTAAGTATTTGGAAGTATGCTACGGGCACCTGACAGCCACCATATGTTCTAATACATGCTTGGAAAGGGAGCGGTAAGGGAGGGGAATTCAGTTGGTTGAATCTTAAATAGTAGACCTTTAATATATATATATAGTGGAAACCTAGGCTATAACCAGCATCCACACTCAGCAGATTATTGACGTACTGCAGGACAAACTACTGCAGAGTATATACAATATATCTACTGCATATATAGCGTTCTGGTATCAAATAAAAGACTTGCAAAGCAAATTAAAACCAGCCGGTGGCCTGCATCCGTAGTTTGTCCATGCACGTACTGTAATGATGTGACCATATACAAATGCATTATTCAGAATGAACAGATAAAATGTTTTAAACAGATTCAAACACAGATATGAATTGGAGGTGCACTATTAACATGAATGTGTGGAAGTCCTTTGTAACCGTCTGGTCAGGGTAGCAGTGATTGAAATTAGGCTACTAGTTTGTTTATATTTTGGTAAATAGAGGCAATTAAATTCACTAGAAAATATTGTGGGCAGATATAAACAAAACAATGACTGTGCAAGCAGGAAAAACAATCCTGCCCACAACTCTAGTTGAGACTAATTGTGAAATCAATTGATGTAGCTGAGCTTGAGCAACTGTCATAGACAGAATTCACAGATTTGCTGATAGTGCTGACATTTCTATCCCTAAGTCATTTCTGGTGTTTCTGGGGGCATGTTGGTATGGCTCGACTGTGATTAAAACAAAAACCCTTCAGATATAGGCCATGCATATTGTAGTTTTTTAACTGAATACAGACACAGATATTGTCAAATATTTGCTGCATATATATACAGTACATATTTCGGCTTTGCAGTAAACCCCAAGTTGTAGTGTCTTCCGGATTCCGCAAAATGAAATACAAATATCTGAGTGTAATTGTCAGTTTTATCTAGGTCTGGGTCAGCAGGATCCTTTCATGCCCTGTATGCCTTTTCACGCTTTGTCATTTCTGGCAGTGTCATCATGTTGGGGAAGCTGTGGAAACATTGTGGCAGCACTTTTTAAACAGGGGAGGCAGAGTGTGTTTTATGGAAGATAAGTTGATGCAATGGTAGATTTTATATAGATAATGTAAACAGCTTAGAAAATGACATTTAGGGCTTGGTTCAAAAACTACACGACCTTTCAAGCCACCTAGAAAAAAACATGCTATCGGCATCCAATGCAATAAATGTCTCAGGTCATTCAATACTGAAAGCTGTTTTTAGAGGGAAAAAAACCCTCCTGAGACAACAGTGCAGATGTAGAACAAAGCAGTGTGATATAGAGTTGATGGTTTCAGTGTTGCTTCAAGCCAACAGCTCCCTCCCCACACACTAATCTCTCCCACACACAGTCTGTTTGATGTCCAATTAATGAGACTTCGAGCTGCAAAGGGTCCCATTCAAGCCTATTATCATACAGAACACTTTCCTACTTTCCTTCATCCTGGCTGTTTGCTAGGTGAGAGAGCAGCAGGATCTCTGTGCGGGGGGAGGACGTTGGTTTAAGTTTCTGTCTTGGGCATTACACAAGGTGGCTTGGTGTGATAGATGAGTGGGGTTAGAGCCGCTCGTTTAAATGCTGATTGCTGTAAATGGTTGAACTACATGTGGTAACTATTTGTCTGGAATGGCCA
>JAOVYU010000022.1:13844506-13856745 GCA_025674565.1 Synodontis membranacea
TCTCTCTCTCTCTCTCTCTCTCTCTCTCTCTCTCTCTCTCTCTCTGAGCACAGGCAAAGACTGAAAGTGATAAATTAGGGTGAAGGACAGAAAGATATAGATTTCATTCCTTGTGAAGTGATCAAAGGCTTCATATTCTCAGATGTGCTCTTCCTTCCGCATGACCTTTAACTGTCAAAGTTATCTCACACACACACACACACACACACACACACACACACACACACCTACAATGTTGTACTCATAAAACCCTATAGGGATAAAGTGTCAAGTGTTTTTTCAAGGCAGTTTATAAGCTCAAAATAAATTGAAAAAGCTAGATTTGCAAATCATATTTAAGAGAAGAAAAGAAAAGAAAAAGCAAAGCAAAGAAAAGAAGACATGATAATTTTGCTAAATAATAATTGAAATTCTAAGTTTAGATGCAAGTTACATTTTTGCTGCAAAAATGGTCTTCAACATAAATTTAAAGAAAACTAATGTAATATCACCTGGACAAGTAGAGCCAATAGCAATGAAATCATCGCTTCTGTTTGTGCCAAATGCAATCCAGTCTTTTTTCTCCAAGCAACTGAAAAGTGACAAGACAGGATTTACTGCCTTCCATCTCTCAAAACATGGAGTTGAGCAGATAGGAACGCCTCAATTCCACTATGGAATTGTACTGAACCAGGTGTTGTTGCAGAAATCATGACTCGAGCATGTAAACCTTGAATTATATGCCAAGTTTCAATGCTGGACTAAAAAACAGGAGCCTGTGGATCATGTAATGCCGGTTCAGTGTTCACTGGAAAGTCAGGAACAGTAAAGCCTGCAGATCTGTTGTCTTTAAGTTACTACTGAATGACACTTAATGTGGATAACCCTAACCCTACACTAAAATCCCTTCCTTCTGTAACATATACAGTGCCGGCCTTGATTATTGGCACTCCATGTAAAGATTAGTTAAAAGGGTTAGAAAAAATCCACCTTTTGGTGAAATACCTTCATCTCACACTGAAATATTGAGAAAAATCCAACCTTCAAATAGAATTTATTTATTTAATTCATATTAAATTCAAATTTATTTAGAGAAAAACAAATCCCTCATTATTCAGAAAAAAACAAACCCCTCATCAAGAAATAGTTATCTTCAACAAAAACACACGTGCCACAATTATTGGCATCTATGGCATGGATTGTGAACACAAAAAGTCTTGGGGTTACCAAGTCTCCAAAACTCCGCAAACAGATTATTAGAAGGGTTTTCTGTGCCTTGAGTTTGCAAAACGCTACTGCAACTTGTTGGGGTTTTTTTGGAAATAAACACTCAAAGTTTGTTTGACATGTTTGGTTTGTTTGTCTGTTTGAAAGATCCATCATCAATCCACCCAGGATTAGTTTCCTGGCAGAAGGCTGTTTTCCCACCAAAGCCCCTGGACACCTTATGGGGTTTTATGACATCATGGACTCCGTGAAATACCAGGACATTTTAATTCAAACTCTGGCTGCCTCTGCCTGGAAACTAAAACTGGGTCATTGTTGGATCTTTCAGCAGGGCAATGATCTGAAGCATATGTCCAAATCAGCACAAGAATGTACCTACCTGACCACAGAATCAAACTTCTGCTGTGGCCATCTCAGTCCCCTGACCTGAACCTCATTGAAAACCTGTGTGGTGAGCTGAAGTGGACAGTGCACAAGAGAGGGCCTAGGACCCTGGATGTTCTGGAGAGATTCTGTAAAGAGGAATGGTCTCAGATGCCCTGCTTTTGATAGGACAAAACTAAATGCTGCTTTATTGGCAAAGGGAGGCTGTACAAATTATTAAATGCAGGGGTACCAGTAATCTTGGCACATGTGTTTTTGCATAAAATAATAAATAATCTTGATGAGTGATTTGTTTTTTCTCATTTGATTTTTCTCATTTTTTCTGTGTGAGATGAAGCTACTTCACCAAGAGGTGGATTTTTTCTAACCATTTTTCCTAACCTTTACAAGGGGTGCCAATAAACGTGGCCAGCACCATATTAGTTGTGTGTTTATTGATACTTTTGTGTTTTATTAGCACTTCTTCAAATCTCAAAGAAAAATAAGATTAAAACCATAATAAATGTTTTCATCAAAGACAAAGCAGCGTCTGGTGAGGGGAAGCAGTGTGAGCAAGAATGATTCGAGTGCTGTTTTATCCCTTTGCACATATTTATAGCTACTTACAAACACATTAGTTTTGCATGGCTACCTGCCCGATTACTGTCATTAATCTCATACAAACACCCTAGAAAAACCCTAACACACTTGCTTCTTGTCATCCTCTCATAACAGACACTTTGTTGAAGACCACATGCTGCAGATGGTACAATGTTTGCAGAGTGACAGGGAACGTTTTAACAATCCTTTATTATTAGCATTTTAGCCAGCGCAGTTAAAGCCTGAGAACATCTTTAACAAACACAACTCGTTTCTCACACTTTGGTATTAGGAAGAAATTATGCCATTATTTGGAAAGTTGCTCCTGTCCACAATATCTAACCTTTCTGCCTTTTGCTTCAGCTCCTCATTATATTAAATAGCTTTGAAATAATATTTACTTTTTTCATTTTCTCTTCACAATACAGAATATCAGAAATAAAAATAAAAAATTAAATATCACACCAAAGAAAGTAAAAAAAAAGAAAAAAAAAAAGGATCTTACAAAAGCAAAAGAAAAGAAATCAATCGCTCCGTTTGTCATTCCCTTTGTAAAGCAAATGATTTCTCGTTCTTTTACCTGCCACTCAGGTTTCTCTTTTCAGGCAGCCCACTTACAAATGAGTCATTGAGCCTGGCTGAATGCATGTGAATTCCTAAATCCTAAATCATTGCTGTCATTCAATGTCTGTAAGTGACCATTTTCATTTTTGTTTGGTTGGGTTTTTTTTTTTTTTTTTTTTTTTTTTTTTTAAAAAGTTCAGCACACTGGACTAAAAAAATGGTTTCGATGTTAAAGGGAAGAATGTCAGATTTAATCAGCAGGTCTGTATGTTCATATTGAGTGAGCTACTGCATATACCTTAAGAGGTTTAGCTGTTTCTAGTTTAAAGGGGCATAAAGTATAGGTCATTTATTTCTTGGTCAGATGTGTCAGTACAAGATGTTCTCCTTACATAAGGACTAGTACAACAAGCCAACAGATGGCTAAAGCATTCAGAATAAAATTTATTTCTAAATTTCTAAGTTTCATGGACAAGTGACGCAAAGATTCAGGGATGGACCAAAGTGTGGAGGACATAAGCCACACACCTGATTCAAGGCATCTCATCTCATCTGAGGAGCATGAAGGCCTGGACAATGATAAACAACATCAGTGGGACTGATTCATGTGTGTTTATTAATGATGTGGAAAAGGAAAAGGAAGACATCTGAAGTGTATGGAAATAAATTATCAACACAAGTGTCACAGCAAGTCCTGGCAATATCCCTCAGTCACTCTCGCATGAATACTATCGCTGTTCTACAGTCATTTTCAGTTCCCACTTCCGGCTCACACCATATATAAACACATGACACCCCCCAATGCAAAGTCTTGCCAACTGCGTAGGCAGTATAAGTTGATCCTTTTTGTTTCCGTAGCCGCCTCGTTGATTATTAAGACTATGGATTGCCCTTCTGATTATATTGACCCTGATTCTTTGTGTACTAACCTTTGCCTGCCTGACTGCATCGAATATGTGGATAATTCTGCACATAAACCTCATGCACATGGCTCCTCATTTTCTCTCCCTCTCTGAGTCTCTTTTATTACAACAGCCACCTGCCCTTAAAAGCAATGGAAAGTGCTTCATTTCTCAAGCAGGAAAAAATAAACAGATAACAAATTTGTCAAAGCTGAAATGATGTGCTGTTGACGGTTCTGTTGCTTGGCCTTAACCTTTCAGCATACATTTTTTTTCCCTGGGAAGACAGAAGTCAAAGCAAAAGATTAAATAAATAAATAAATAAATAAATAAATAAATAAATAAACAAACAAACAAATAAATAAATAAATACATTTCATGTCATTTATTCATTTCACATACGGGTTCATTGGGTTTGTATCTTCAAGGGAACATCTTCTTTACTTTTAGAATGTACAGTATTCTAAAAACACTTAAGGTACACAATATTGTCTAAAGTATGTGGACAGCTGACAACTGAATGTCTCATTCCAAAACTACGGGCATTAATATAGAATTGTTGCCACTTTGCTGTTCTAACAGCCTGCACACTTCTAAAATCCTTTCCTCTAGATGGAATGTGGAATGTGGCTGTGAGGATTTGTGCCCAAGAGATTCAGCCTCAAGGGAAGACCTGGCATGCACCAACCATTCCATCCATCCATTGCAGGGAAGCTGGAGACAGTCCCAGATGATAGGTGGGGTACACCCTGGGCAGGTCGCCAAACTATTGCAGGGCTATCACAGAGGAAAACAACCTTTCGCACTCGCATTCACACCTATGGGTACCAATTTACAGTAGCCAGCTGATCTACCCTGCATATCTTTTGACTGTGGGAGGAAACTCACACAGGCAAGGGGAGAACATACAAACTGCATAAAAGAAAGGTCCCAGTCGTGTGGCAGGTGACTGTGTTAACCATTGCACCACTGTACATCTAGCTATAAGTCCAGTTCATCCCAAAGGTGTTCAGTGGAGTTGAGGTCAGGGGTTCAGTGGAGTGAGTTCTTCCGCCATCCTTGGCAAGCCATGTCTTCAAGGACTTCACTTTGTGCACAGGGGCATTGTCGTGCTGTCATGCTGGAACAAGTTTGGGCTTTTTAGTTCCAGTGAAGGAAATTCTTAAAGCTACAACACACGTTGTATACAACTGAATGTTTCCAACGCTCAGTTTGGAGAAGACACACCTTCGGAGGTGATTATCTGGAGTGTACATACTTGTGGGCAATTTATTGTACATTACTGAACCTTAAGGAGCACTGTCGTACACCTAATTAGTTTTTACAGTAAATCTTTAATGGAGGGGTCCGACAGCAACTGGGGAGAATACGTATACCATCACACATTTAATGCTTTGTCTTTGTAACTAATTTCACAAACTATATTCATGATGCAGATTCATGACATAAACTCTCAATTATGTCTACTTCATTAACAGGTTGTAACAGAACAAAATGTAGAAAAGTGCAAATGGGGTGAATATTTATGCAAGGCACTGCAAGTTATGAAACTATGTATCATTAAGGGTATCATCCAAGCAAAAGTACAGTTTAGTACCCTTTTTTCTTCATGTTCCTGGGTCTAAAAAATAGGAAGCTTAGTATAAAAGGGATTTTTTGATGAGTCCTTAGTCTGCCCAAGCCCAGCTCGACAGATATAATTTACCCTTTCATCATATTTATGGGTTTATTATCCTATGCTTTTTTAACATTCTCTCACACCTTTAGTTAAAAGCTCTGGCTGTTGGAGGAGTCGTGATGAATAAGGAATTGATTTTGAATAAATGTACACACGTTCTGCCTTGAGCATAATATAGACTCAAATTGTTAGCACACCCCTGCAATCCCCTTCTCTTTCTCTCAGTCTGTTTGCTCTTCCTTTCCTTTTCTTGCACCCTGCTCTTTATAATGAATGCAGTGCACTCTGGGATGCCTGAGAGAGAGCTGTGTGTATGAAAAATTTATTTTTATTTCGCTCTATTTTTTTTTTTTTTTTTTATTACAGGTGTGATAGACAGCTTAGCTGACCAGCACCTCCTTATTAAGGATCTGCATAATATAACATATAAACCTTTAATTTTTGATATATTTAAACACAGGATGGATGTCCTTGAATGAATATATAAACAGAGAGGCTGAAGAATAGCTTTTTAAACTGCTGCAGAGGAAGAATGGAGAAAAGGTGAAGGGTTGTTTTTTTTTTCCCAACAATCATATATTTATATTCAGAGCGAACATCTCTATGTCTTGCTGGTCTAAGTGGGAGAAATATTACAACTCTAGCAGAACATCCTCAAGGCTGGATTAGATCCTGTTCACACTCTGATACACACACGTACATGTGCGCACACACACACAAACACACAAACGTGCACACACACACACACACACACACACACACACACACACACACACACCCTATGAACATACAATCTACTAAATCTGTCTGCAGTGGCCAGGCCAATCCAGTCTGTCATTTCACACATATTGACAGATTTCACACACAATCTCCAACCTCAGCAAGACACACACACACACACACATACACACATACACACACAAATAAAATAAATAAATAAGGTTTTTGGAGTTCACTGAGATCTGTCT
The DNA here is from genome assembly GCA_025674565.1 of Synodontis membranacea. Taxonomy (NCBI): domain Eukaryota; kingdom Metazoa; phylum Chordata; class Actinopteri; order Siluriformes; family Mochokidae; genus Synodontis; species Synodontis membranacea. The sequence goes on from JAOVYU010000022.1 coordinate 13,850,788, forward strand.
TATACTGTACACACAACTAGATTTCCAGCGAAGATCTGTCCTGTGTCTGTGTTTAAAATCGGAGGCAAACCGACTTAAAGAAAATATTTTAAACTCTCTGAAGCTGAATGCACTCACACACACATGCACACACGCACACACACATTTCCCTCTTCTCCCCACTTTTCCATCTCCCTCTCTCTCTGAACCGATTTCATTCCAGCCACTTCAATGTTTATTACTCTTGTCGCTTTTCTCCTAACAAAAAAAACAAAAAAAAAAACAACAACAAACATCTTTTCGTTGTCTATCACTTCACGACAAACATCTCTGCAGCTCCCCAGACACGAGCAGCACAATGGACTGTGTTATTAGCCGTGTCTGGAGAGCTGAGAGTGGAATTAGACACTACAAAGGGACAGACAGAAGCTCAGCACCACACAGATGATATCTACCTGTCCATCCGCCCAGACGCTCTCGCTCACTCTCTATCTCTCTCCTTCCCTTGCTCGAGTAGGAGTAGGGAGGGAGGGTGCAGACAAGCGCTCCTGGCTAAAGTCTCTTATCAGGCTTTGATGAGCCCACAGGATTAAGGCTACAGACTTGTTTTGCGATAAACATCTTTGGGAAGAGAACTTGTAAACAAAAAAATCCATAAATTAGGAAGTAAGCTTAAAGATTAAAATCCAAAGTGCGCCTGGCCTAAACGAGAAGGTTTCTTTTTTTAAATGAACCCGATATCCCTGAAAACATGTGTGTGAACTCCACCTCTACCTCTATATCACTCAAATTCATAATTGGTCCTCACCTAGAGATTGGCACTGATATTCTTTTATTTTGTTTTCATCCCAATCACGCAGGTATTATTTTTGTTTTGCACCTGCTCGCAATATTTTCTAACACATTTTGGTGCCATTCCTCAAAGTATAAATAAACAGGCAGCACAATTTAAACCACCATTGACCCAGACAAGGTAGTTAGGAAGGACTGCCACATGTTCACAATAATGCTTGTGCCCAAAATCCTTTGAAAGTAAAAACCCCCCTGCTTGCACAATTTCTTTGTTGATCCCCATGGGATCTAGTCTTAAACAGATGCCTTCTCTTAAAGGTTTCTTAAAAACAAAACAAATTGCACACCTCCGTTATTTTTTATCTGTATTTGCATCCATTTAGAACACTTTATGTGTTCAATCCAAATAATGTATTGTCAAATGCAGCAGGGACGGATGCCTGCGCAACCTGTTTATTTAATCGCAGGTTATAAAACATAGTCAAAGCCAGATCCACCCAAAAAAAAAAAAAAAAAAAAAAAAAAAACATGAAACAAGGACTGGGAGACCACAGCATGAAACAAACATACAGCAGGTAACAAAGACTGAGCAATGAGTGTTAGAGTGTCTGTGTGATTTATGCTGTGAGGGTGATGGGAAACAGATGTGCATAATCAGAAGTAATGAGGCCATGGCAGTGGCTGCTGGGAAATGAAGTCTAGTGTGACTATTTTGTGAGGCTGTGATGAGGTCTTCGGTTACATTCTAATTCCTGAGACTTATCTTCACTGTATTTTATGCTAACCATACACTAGAAGACTTTGCAAAGACTCAAAAAAAAAGCCAACCTCTTGCATCTGAAAGCAACGTGTTATTAGTGAGAATTATGCTGGTCTTATACCAAACAAAATATATTGCAAAGACTGGGGATCTTGCAGGGTCACTATTTGCATGACCCGAGACTAAACATAATAATAAATGGAATGATAAATTTCTCAAGATGAGAAAAAGACTGACTTAAGACAGCTATCCTGAACACTTTCATGATTTTATTCCAACACTGGGAATCGCTTGAAAAGTTTTTTGGTCTAAGGCTGGCATTGCTGAGGTATTCTATGTTGTTGTTTTTTTCCTTTTGTCCCCCTTCTGTATGTATACTTGCCAGTTTCTATGGGTAGTGACAGAATGTGTGTGTGTGTGTGTGTGTGTGCTTGTGCGTGTGTGCACAGTGGTGGAGTGCTTCTGCAAGCCAATGCATTTAACCCAGGGTTAAGAACTTGGGCTGAGCTCATTTGGAGTTCACAGTGGGCTGTGCAGGACCATAACACACTCTGTAGGGGTTCATTTAACACCAGCGCTTTTGCTGAGAACTATCGAGAGATATCAGGGTTTACACAGGAAAGGTTAAGGACTTATTGAACTCATCGCATGTTTACTGTGGATATTTGAGGAGTACGCACAGGTGCACACAGACATACACCACACACACACACACACACACACACACACACTTCATGTTTTTTCCCCCCACAAAACTATTATGAATCTGCCAATTTATTGTATGCTTATCCCCAAATAACCATAACACTAGTGTTAATAACTAAACCAGAAATGAGAATTTTAGCTTTCGTTTGCATTTTCATTCTAAACATCCGTATATCTGATTTTCTTCCATCCTCTTCATCCTTTTTGAATCTCATTTCCCTTACGACCATTGTTGTTCTCTCTCATTCTCTCTCTAGAGGTCTCAAGGGTCCAAGGTCCGGTGTGAGCCATGAATAAATCATTATTACAACAAAACGCGCACACACACACGCCTGTGCACATACACGCCTGTGCACACACACCCGGGCCCCGATCAGCCCCCTGTGTCTGTGATCATTGCAAAGCTGTTCCAAAAGCTGTTGCCCCAGAAAATGAGGTCTTCCGCCCCACAGTGCATGCATAATTAACATAATTATAAATAAATTAATCATCAAAATCATATATAGAGATATATAATTTATTTTATAAGTTCATATAAATAAATCATCAGAGAGTGCGGGTGATTCTCTCGTCCCTATGCTGATGAAATATTTGTCGACCAGAATGCTCCAGGCTGACTGGTTCACTCTCCGATAGCTGCTTAACTCTACGAAATTGACGTCTAGTTAGTGTTCTTACTTGAATGTGAGCTATTTTGGAAATGGCAAATGCTGGAACACATATAATCCATAATAGGTAGATTTCTAGTTGGTATCCTTGGGCTTTTATAAGAATTAGTTTTAGTAGCTCAGACCCTATGTGTGTTCCCGTAATGCAGTTTATCCATACATGCATAAAGTTTATCATGGCTGTAAACACTGACTTGGTTTATAATAATAATAGCCTTTGTTGCTCTGGATGATTCAGGGTGGCGTTTGTGTTCCACTGATATATAATACAGTTACAAATAAGTATGTACTATATAAATGAAGGTAAATTTTAAACATAAAAAAAAACAATCAATAAAACATTGCCTGTCCAACAACATTCTCTTAACTCTGTTATCTGAATACATTCATGCCTGTGCAATATCTGAAATATTCCAATAAATCACACGTTGTACAAAAAACAACCCTGAGAGAAATTATAGCTTTAAATTTCACACTAGATTCTTGGTTTAAGTATCATGTAAAGGCTTAGTCTTCACTTACTGCATGTTGAGATGAGCTAGAGTACCTTTGTTTGCACACACCACTGACGTCGTCACCAGTTGATGTGACGCTGTGACTATATATTTTTGTTATATATCAGTGCAACAAGAAGTGTGGTGTTCCGCAATCTTTCAGTTATTACATACTGTGAGGCTCTGATGGAAAACCACGCATACATATTGAATTGAATTCTTCTCTTTGTTAAGTGTGCCCATGCCATTACATCTCTTGAACCAACTCTGGCCTTAAACGGTGTTCTGGCTGAGTACAGTGTAAAATCTGAAAGTAAATACTTTTAAACTGTAAACAAATCACTGGCTCTTCTTAATGTCCTCAAGTCGTTAGCATGTATTGTAGTTAACCATTTGCTTATTTTGTGCCAAAAAAATAAAAATTTTCCCAGCCAAATACTCGATCTCCTCCCTGTTACTTTCTATCCTGTTACTTAATTAAGAGCAAAATGCATCCGTTGTCAGCAATGAAGCCCATTAAAATGAAATATTGTGACCTGAAATGATTAGCATATTGCTTGAAGGTTAAGTGTTCTTGGTGCAAAAGAAAAGCAGTTGCTCTATCATCTGGAGATCATGATTATGAATCTCAACAATGCCGGGGGTCCAAAAGAGTAAAAACTGGCCATGCGTTCAGAGAGGGAGGGGTGGCATATGCTCTCTCCCCTATCAATCACAGTGACACCAAAAAATCATGGGGGACTGTGAGCTCATGATTGCAGAAGTGGGCGCTTTCCACTGAATATGATACACCACCCCCAATGTTGCACGTGTTAGCCGTTGACCTCCCTGCATGGTCAAAGTATTGATACAACTGGGCAAATATTACTGGTGATTCATTACCACATCATTACCACAACCAAGTTCAAATTTATCTGTTTGACAAAATGCAGCCACCACTCTTGAGTGTAGATGTAAGTGGTTTAGAGTAATTGGTTTTTTCTATGATGAACATAGCATAAGGCCTATTGCATTTTAGACAAGGAAAGAAAATTCATCCACTGATTTCAAAACTATGCTTCAAAGTAAGGAGTAATGGGAACCCTCGTTGAACTATAGCTGAGTGAAAAGTACAATATTAATCTTTCAAATGTAGTGAAATAAAAGTCAGAAATGTCTGAAAAAGTGTTCAAGGAAAGTACAGATTCTCAAAAAAAATGTAGTTAAGAACACTACTCAAGTAAATGTACTTCATTACTATCAACTCCTGGTTGGTAGCTGTTGTGTGATTGGGGAGCTGTTGTGTGATGGAGGATGGGAATTGGCCATGACAAGGAGAAAATAAGGAGAAAAAATTCTTTATTCAAATGATAAAATTGTCTTTTATCTATTATGTAATGTGCTATTTATAATGTTACACAGACTAAATGGCACCATGAAATGGTGAAGTTATGAAATCAGCCTTCTTATGTTTTCTCATCAACCGTTGCTAATTATAATGGACTCCGATAAAAACGGTGGAGTTTGGGATACGCCCTAGATACGACAGCAGGCACAAAAACAGGAAGCCTCACTTGAAATGATGCTGTTAGATTTGTAGGTTCTTGGTGGGCCTCTTTTCTCTTTCAACCAAGACTGCCAATACTGAGCCTGTGTGAAAGTTGTGTAGCATACAAAAGGGAAACATGTTACACAGCAGACGACCAGCAATTGTGCAGGCATATAAGGAGAGCTACCCCCCCCCCCCCCGCCCTCCTCCCCATTTTATCCACTTTCTGTCTCACCCTCCACACCAGGGATGTTTTCTTGCTTTCTCTCTCTCTTTCTCTCTGAATGTTGCAGTGGAGCAGAGAAATTGCCTGTTATCCCAGGTCGATTTTTCATGTGCTTGTAAATTGGCTGGTATTGACGAGTTTGTGAGCAAGGGCTAAGTCTGTGTGAACTCAACCAACACGGCACAGCAAGAGACTGAACTTAGTTCCACTCTCATAGGGGGAGATGGCACGACTGGCTGCAGGATGTTAGTGAGGGACGTTGGAAGTTGCTTCTTGATGTAAGAGCCCTATAGCATAAAAACTGATCTGGATATGAATTGGATCATGCACTGCTTAAAAAGATCATCAGGTGAAAATACTTTTCATACTTTATCAATTATCAGATTCTCATTGTGAGATTATTATAAAACAAAATGAATAAATATCATTAAGTACATTTCTTCAAGCTTGAAATGACATTGTTCTAATGGCAGATAATCGTGCTGCTTTCTAGAAATAAATGCGTGAAATAAGCATCTGCCAATAGAACAAGGTAATTTCAAGCTTGAAATTAGTGACAGTCTAGAAATAGGATTAATAATCTTAAATTCATTTTACTACATATTAGATCAGTTCATCTATATTCGTGCTATTTTCCCTTGCTAATATATCATTTTTTTAGTGTGAGTTATTTTTATTCAAAAAAAGTCACCATTTTCTTTATTTTAAACATTTCCTTTCTCAAAAAAAAGGTGGGTGGAGTGGTAAAGGATGACTGAGTAAAAGGAATGCATGTAACCATGGTGTGTGTGTGTGTGTGTGTGTGT
>JAOVYU010000022.1:13859355-13871040 GCA_025674565.1 Synodontis membranacea
AGGAAGGAAGGAAGGAAGGAAGGAAGGAAGGAAGGAAGTTGTAGTACAGTCAGAATATCTACAGAGACATCCAGCTCCTGGTATGGTATGTATGTAGATAGGTAGGAAGGAAGGAAGGAAGCTAGGAAGGAAGGAAGGTAGGTAAGTACAGTATGTAGGTAGTTACAGTAGTACAGTCAGAATATCTACAAAGACAACATCCAGCTCCTGCTAAAGTTTAAATATTACACAGTGTGATGCCACAGACTTCACAGTGGCATCACAAATAAAGATGTCTAACAAAGACTTGCTATATTAAAATAATGTTTCTTTGTTTAAGTATTTTTGCTCTCCTGAAATAAAGCTAATACATACAAAATGTGCATGGGTCCTGAATGCCTCTAAATGGACCTCATGGGGTGAAAATGCTTTTAAGGGCGATCTCAAGTTTAACTTTCAAAACCATTACTGTGTCATTCTGCTTCTAAAGTGCTGTGCTCTAAAGACATTAAAGCCTGTTTTAGAAACATATTTTATCTTTATAAACAGACTTATGTGACATCAGCCTTACATTTGTAATTGTATTAGGTTAGCATTAGGCCTCATTTATCAAATTGGATTTGAACAAATTTATTTGCAAATTGGTATTCATGAAAATCCAGTTCATTCAACAACAACAAAAAAAGAACATGCTACAATAGCTCATTAGTTTTTGTTATAAGTGAACCTTTATTGATAGACTTCAAATTGTATAATTGGCAATGAATTACTGTCATTTTACATTTGGAATATGTTATTTAAAGTTTAAATAGCTTTTTAATTTCAGCTGGGTGCACATATTTACTGAAATTTTCTGATATGTGGTCATTCCATATAAAGGCAAGACATTACAGTTGACTAAGGTAATTATGTGTAAGGAAAATAATGTGGAACTAACATTTATTTTATTATTATTTATTTAGTATAAAGTCCAACATAATTCCAACATGTTGGGAAATTCCTCTGCAATTTTCTTCTAATTTGTGTTACAGGAATACAGGTAATCTGAACTGCTTCTGAAAAGAGAAAAAAAAAAGAAAATGCTTCCTCCCATGGTAGTGCACATATTTTATAAGGATTATAAAGAAAATTGAAACTTAAAACAGAAACAAGCATTTTAGTAAGCTATACTGTGCATGTACTGTGTATCATGACAAGATCGTGCCAAGAGGGTGGAGTTTAAGCCCTCTTCAGAGTTTCAGATAATATGATACGAAGCAGCGAAATTAACGCTCTTATTTAATTAAGTTAATTGTTGGTGCTGCAGTGGCTTAGCTGCATTGCTGGAAGATTTAGTCATTATTTCGTTGCTTTTCAAACGAAAATCATCCATGAAATGAATATGATTGGTCATTTATTGGTGCTTTCTCCTTTATGATACTGACGTGAGTATAAACAAAACCAGTGTTACTGAATCTTTTGTAGAAATATCTGCTGGAAATCTTGACTTCAGATTGGCCCATGAAAGCATGACATGCAACATTACTAAGGTATATATGTAGAGACATCTGAATATCAATGCGTCACTGTATATAGCTACAGAAATTGAATATAAAAATGACTACCGTGAATGTTTTTTTTTTTTTTTTTTTTTTTTTTTTGTATGGGTTATGATCTTGGGGAGAAATGGTCTGCTTGCTGTTTCTTTGCCTAACAGGTTGCACCCATCCATCATGTTTCTTCATCTTTCCGTTCTCATCTCTCTCTCTTTTTCCTCTCCTCCTCCTCCTCCTCCCCCTCTTTCCTCTGAGAGTCAAGAACAGAACTCTTTAAAACACCTCTGACAAGTGCATGTCAATGTGCAGGCCTGATTGAAAAAAAAAAAGATAAGAAGAACTTTCTAGAATGAGGACAGAAAGAGAAACAAGAGCTGCTGTCAAAATATAGGAGGGGGAAAAAAATATTACAGGGAGTTTGGAGTTTATGAATTTTTAGATAGTTTATAGACACAGCTAGAATAGTAATCCTGCACTTGAGGAAGTATATAAATAAGAAAGCTGGAGTGTGTTCGAGAAATGAGAGCTATTGCACCTGGGTAGAAAAAACAAGTCAATTAGGCAGCATCAAACCTCTCTCTCATTTCTCTCACAATCTCTGAAATATGATGTCTCTTTCCATCTCCCCTTTTAAGATATTTTGTCCCGTCTTCCTCTCGGCTCGGCTAGGCTCATGTTGTCACTGTTCATTTTATGATTGTTAGTGCGGTGCGCCACAGCTGTGCTAACAGCTCCAGCTAATGATCACCTTGAAGCGGCTAATTACTTCACTCACTTGAAGTTTCACTGCCTAAGTGCTGCCTGAATGCTAATAAAGCAGGCTAATGCTATAGAGAGACAGAGTTATCCATAATGCAAATTCTTTACACTGCTGCTACATTAAAATAAAGTGTTTTATGCACATTTTTTTTCCCCACCAGACTATTTTTCAACTATGAAATTAATAGAACCAAGAATCCGAGTGTAAATGTTATCAGTATAACATATGCTCTTCAAAGCAATTAAATCTACTGTATATGCTAAGGAAACCTTCATGTTCTGGCTTTTTATCTTAAAAAGACAGCAGTGCTGATATACAGCAGACCACTTTCACTGAGTGACTTTATGATGAATTATATCACATTCTAAATGGGTATCAAATTTCTGCTAATGAGAACCACTGACAGAATGCTTTTTTTCGTTGAATTGGTTTATTTCTAGGGATTTTTTAAAAAGTATTTTTGGTATGTGCTTGCCTAAAAACTCGCATTTCCAAATTTCCAACAAAATTCTAAGACCAACAGGGTGGTATGGTGGAGCACTATACTGTAGAACCACTAAAGAAACTGGCAAAAAAATTATTTATTTATTTATTTTTTATTTTTGCTACCCATTTGGGGTGTGTTCCCACTGAGACCCTGAAAATAAAATAGAAATATGGATAAAGCACGTACTGAAGATGATTTAATTAATGAATATGATACACAATCAAAATATTAACTAAACCAAAGACTATTGTCATTTGTAATCTATATATATATAAAAATCTTTTCGTGAAACGGACATGACGTATGACCACCGCGCACTGTTCCGATTCATGCATTCAACAGGTGGGCGTGGCTCACGCTCTGCGCTGACATTACAAAATGTGTATGTGTTCGTCATATGTTATTATATGTACTACTATGTACGTGTCAGTTGTTTATAAATGATTTGTCAGAACACATCTTCTACCCTTTTTATTGTTTGAGCTCCTTTTTCAGATAAGCTATTAGCGGTTTTTATCAGTTCTGTCGTGTCGTGCCAGTGTTTTATAAATACTGCATTTTATTTTTTTCCCTTCCACTCAGTGAGCGAAGCCACTGGGTTATCAGCTAGTAATGTCATAAAAATGTAAGCTATTATTTATATACGTACCTTCAAGCACTTAAATGGTCAGCAAAGCCCGCGGCTATTCCTGCCCTCTCTGCCTCTGTGTGCAGCACATCCTCACTATCATATGGTTGATATTCATTTGTGTTTTTTTCCACTCAAATAAATAGTCTATAGTGATCGAAAAGCAAGAAGGGAAGACAAAAATGTGGTCATAAGGTAATCTGTTAGCTGGTTACTGAGTACTGAACTAATACATAACTGCATTTGGAAAAGACACCTGCATTACTATGAAAAATGCAGCTATTATGTGTGTATCTACATAAAATGCACTAGCCAATAATAAGACAGAAGCTAATCATAGCTCATAGGCTTGACATTTCAACCGTGTTAGGTGACATCCCTTGGATTATCGAGTAATATGTGCTTAAGGGTCAGGGGACATTCGTTCGTTTTCGGGAAAATCTACATAGACAGTAACCTGAGCTCAGAGTGTCACTCTTCAGTTCTAATTGAAAGTGTAGACCTTCTGTTAAGGCTTACAATAAATATGTTCTAAGTGATAGTTATTATTTATGATTGTAGTCACCACATAGGCGCAATAAGTCCATGCAGAACAGTACAGAATACAGACAGCATGCCATTACCTGCAATACGTCTGAGTTCCTCTTTCTTGTTTATTCCTAGCATGTAGAAATTCATTTCCAGAACACCAAAAGTGAGTCAAGCAGAAAAGATAGTAATCTGTAACATTTTCCACAGTGCATGTCATCTTCTGATACAGTTTCTTCTATCTGTAAAGCTGCAAGGATCCAAGATTAGGATTAGAGCTGAGGTCCAAATCAACACAGTGAGAGAAGCAGCATAGTGATTTGTTCAAATATTATTTATATACATACCTTCAAGCACTTATTAAAAGAAGTAAATAATAATAATAATAATAATAATAGATACTTTTATAATATTAGCACTTATACTTACTAGTATAAGTGGTTAAGTGGTAAGGTTATTATTAGGAAGTTTAAATTAAAAATAATAAACTCAAATTGGTGATTTGAGCTAAACTCTAATACTTTAAACTTTTCAAAACTTCTGACTTAATAACCAAAGGCTTGAAATTCCGTTATATACTTTTGTAGGAAAAACCTCTGCTGATGCAAATTTTCACTTTTTATCTGCTAAGAAATGTTTGGTCAATTTCTTCGGTCTTCCAGCAACAACATGTCATTTGCTGAACAGCTCAATCTTGTATTTTCTCCAGAGGAAAACATGTAAATTATGTGGAAATGTGTGCTGCATGCCAAGACTGTAAATATGGCATGAATGATAAAAGCAAAACCCATAAATGAATCCAAAGTCAATACAATGTCCACAGGAAGTTAACGATAAAAGAAAACAGTAAAACAGGGTTACAAAATGTTATTGAGAAGCATTTTTTATTTATTTATTTTTTTAGAATTCAACCACACACCCTATTTTGCCTTGTTTAGAACTTGTATCGTGTCTGACTTTTGTTGTTGTTGTTTATCTTAGAACAATAAATCACAAGTTACAAATCAACTTGTGCAGTCATAGTGCACACGTATTCACTGTCACTTTCCACTGAGAGGTGTGTGTGTGTGTCTGTGTGTGTGTGTATGAGAGAGAGAGAGTTTGTGTTAATACTGTTCAGATAATGAGATGTTTGCTTCTAAATGGTCAGCCAAAGCCTGCAGCTATTCCTGCCGTCTATGCCACTGTGTGTAGCACATCCTCACTGGAATACTCAGGTTCATACATTTAATATAACATTGCACTAAATGTCAACACTTCTCATTCAAAACTCAGATCAGGGCTTTTCAACTAGAATCTATGACGGTCCAGTTACATAATGCTCCTCGCTTACAAAGGTCTGGATTAGCAGCTAATATGACTGAATGGCAGCATCAGTTACTTTTTACTTCTTTTTTTTCTTAACCATTAAAGATTGATTTTTGTCTATAAATAAGACAATTTGAAGCAACTCTGTATTTTTTGATAGTGTCACTACGCATTACTACTTTTGACCAGCATCATGGACATTCAACAGATAAGACACACGTGTTTTGAAGTTGACACTGGGAGAATAAACACATACCTCTTTGTCCATTCGTCTAAGCATTATGGCAATTTAAACAAGCTATATCATCAGTTCATTATTCAGACCACTGAGGTTAAATAAAATTTAAAATCTATGAAAAAGTCTGTGAAAACACTCCCCTTTCTATCCTCATGTCTCTAGTGCTGTAGCTAGTGTTTGGTCCAATGCATGATTGGGTAAGCTTAAATAAAGGATCTGTTTCAGAAGACAAGCCACTTCATGTTTGGAAAACAAGCAGCTGAATTATGACCGATGTGTTTTCATATGTTTATTGGCTCTCCTACAGTATTTCTACTAGTGGTTTTGTCCGCTGAAATACTTGGATGTGTCTGCAACCAGACCATGGTCTGACAGTTGATGACCCCTGACCTAAATGCTGCCTACACAGTTCTACTCTGAACAGAGAGTGTAGAATTGTTTTTTTTTTTTTTTACTGTACAGTTTGTTTACAATTAGTATTGCCAAGTTGCATAACAGTGTAACAGTGTCATAATGCAGTGTAGGTTTAGGCACAGTATGATGTGTGGCTATTGAATAATACTGAGAGTGAGCAGTCCAGGACAGTACGATCCTAAAAAAAAAACAGTCAACGTTAATCACCAGACAAAGAAAGCTTGATAAAGCAAGTCCAAGTTCAAGGCCATGTTAATTTATTTCTTTGACATTAAGGACATAATTATGGAGAAATGGGTTCGTGATGGTGTAACAGTGAACCAACACAATTACAAAAAGGTTCTCAGAACTTTGCAAGAAAGGGTCAGAAGGAAGAGTATACGGCTGCGGGGAAATGTTTCCTCCTTCATCAGAACAACGTGCCAGCATACACAGAGCTCTCAGTAAAGCAGCGTTTGGCCCAGAAACGCATCACCGTACTTGACCACGCTCCCTATTCATCTTATCCAGTACCGTGTGACTCTTCTTAAAATCAAATTCTGCACTCAAGGGAACTCGTTTTGAGTCTGTTCCAGAAGTGAAGAAGAAAACGATGTAGCTTCTGAGATAACCATGGGAAGAAGACCTACTGCACTGCTTTGATCAGTGGAAGGCCAGAATGCAGCCATGTGGAGTTGCAAAAGGTGAATATATTGAATGGGGAAAGTAACTGAAATGCAAATGTCCTTCATTAAAATTTAATTACAGCATCAGTCTCATTATTTAATAGCCGCACCTCACAGTCTAGATAGAGAATGCTTGTGTTGGACCATGATGAGGTGGCTAAAAAAAAAAGCCTATAATTTAAAAGGGATATGCCACACAGACAATACAGCTGGTTAAGTGATCAATGAGTCATGGTACATGTTCCAACAATGAACACTGATGACAGACTTTTAAACAGAATCCTTCAGAATGATATCTAAAAGAATGAAGGAATAAAAATACACCTGAGATGATGGTTAAACACTGAACTTTCCCTCTGACAGAAATAAAAGAGGATCAGCCATTGTGTGGAGAATAAGCCATCCGTTACTATTACTGTCAAGAGTGAAGAGTGCACAATCTCCACTTTTGCCAGTGATAAAGCTACAATTATTGGAATTAATGAATTCAAATAATCTCAAACTGTCTGTTGCAAAATTAAGACTAAGTGGGTAATTTATGCGATGCACAAACAATCATAAAAGTTTTCTATCCAGCTATGATGATATTTACAGAACATGGAAAACCTTTTTACCTGTAATACTGATGAATGATCCTCTCTGTGGGGGGAAAAAAAAAACCCACCTTCAGTGTCCTTTCAACACATGGACGTGGGCATGTGAGAGGGGCCCATTCTCACCATAGCGGAAGGGTCAGAGATGTGGGAGGCAGGATAATAGAGCATATGATGGAGCTATAGATCATTATATACACCATGGTCATCTCAGCTGAAGCTCCTACTGGATATTGTGTGTTAGTAAAAATGAGTACGGAGGTGTCGGACACATTATGTGGAATGAATAGCAGGTTGGGTCAGAAGGGTTCAGTAAAGGCTCTGTAATTTGATCATCCTCTCACTCTCTCATATGACAAATCACTGTTCTGGAATTGCTGGAGATTGAATTTATGTGCGGGTATTCTGCCAACATGTAGGTAAGGGGGAATCCATGCCAACATGGATTAGGAAAGGAATAAAATGCAGTGCAGATTTGATTAGTTTTCTAAAACAGCCTGGTCTGAAGATTATTTATTATTATTCCACTTATACTAGAGCAATTTTTCTACATTAAAAAAAATGGATACTCCTTATAAGGACTGGAGACTCCTTATAAAAAAATGTGATAAATATCGTCTTACGGAAAGCTTCACAATATCACTATTAAATGTTACTCTTTGCCAAATAACTCTGTTTTTAATCCATTTATGTGGAGCATTCGTCATGCAAGTTCCTCTTAATGAGCTGTTACTATAGAAACGGTGGAAGTACATTCCAAGCGCTGTGCTATAAAGATACTCCCATTTAGCACTCTGTTTCAGAGAAGGTATATAATGAATTAGAAATCCAGTAAGCTACAGAATAAGGGTTGCTTGTCCTTGTTACATTATAGACTACTATGCAAACTATTCGTAATTAATTCTGCCATTGAGTGGCACCGATGAGATATGAGATGCGCTGAATGATACAAAATACTTTAGAAATCTTTAATCCATGTGTCATGCCATGCTATGAATGATTCATGTATAGTTTGGGTAGGTTTCTCCAAGCTGCTTCTGAAACTAGGTCGGTGAACAGACTCTGACTTTTCTACATCCACTCTCTCCAAGTTCTATTATTGATCGCAGCACAGTTTTACCTTAATGTGAATCCATGGTCTCAAAAGTCTCCCACATCACTTTTTTAGCTGGAGGAAATTCAGACAGCAAGATCTGAAAGATATGTGGACGTTTCATTTCACGATTCCTTTTGACTAAATCCCATGTAGGCCTGGGATCATTACTAGTTTCTTTATAAATTGTGAAAAAAACAAGATGGCGGATATCAAGACAGGAGGCTAGTTTAATGGCATAGACCCCCAACTGAGGTTCATACTGAGCTTCAATCTGACACTTTTTAATGTCTAATGTGTGCAAGTGTGAATGTGCGATAAAGAGAGAGAGAGAGAGAGAGAGAGAGCGAGAGAGAGAGAGAGAGAGAGAGAGAGAGAGAAGAATGTGATCTCTGAATGCCTCAGATACATTATTTACACAATTTGCAACCAATTTGACAGAGAAGCAAAACACTATCTCAAAGTTTCTCTCTGTGCAAAATTGATTAAACACCATTAGTTGCTTTCTGTGTGTGTGTGCGTGTGTGTGAGAGAGAGACAGCAAGAGAGATGTGCTTGAGGTTTATGCAAGGTGATGTGTGCGTGCTTGTGTGTGCATGCTCCAAATTTCTTTGTGCATTAACACTAAACAAATCTTCTCACAGTCAGAGAGAAAGAAGGAAGACAAACCAAACCTAAAAAAGAAACTCTACATTTCTGGCATTGCTTTAGAAGACAGCAAGTGGTACATTGGTACACTTTAGGATCTAATTCTGTTTGTGTTTTACGTTTCTCATTGAAGAGTTGATAACTTTGATGTCAAACAGATTCAATTGATTCAATTCATTTCGAACATCGAAGTTTTATTGTGTCTCTGATCAAAATTCTAAGACTCTTTATCAAAGAATGAAAAACGCAACAGCAATTACTTTAACAATCACCTTTAATAAACTGATGTCTTACATGAAGGATCTTATGATCGACACCACCTCATTCAACCTGGCTTTGCGCTTCCACAGTGATGGTCACACAGTGTAATGTCATGTTTAACAACATGGCTCAGTGTCTGACACAGAACCACATCAGAACCTGCGAGAGAGAAACAGTGCAAGAGAGATGAGCTGGAACTGGCCATAGGGAATATCACCTTATGAACTCAGAGTGACAGAGAGAAAGAGATCTTGCCCATTGACAAGATGCTGGGACCTAATCTAATTTCACTGCAATAAATAAGTTATTTTCATGACAGCAAAAATATTTAAATACTGTGCTAGGTTTTTGAATAGAAAAATCCCTGCTGGCAATCACTGGAGAACTAATCAGCTAAAAAAAAATAATAATAATAATTTATTTTGGGCCATTTTTTGGTGTAAATGCCCTAAACATTCTTACAGTTGGGCCACATTCAGCCTGCGCTTGCCTTTGTCATAACAGACCCATATGTCATGTAGTGTATAGAGATAATTTTGTCCTTGATTGTCTATCTGTGTACTATGTACAGATGGATTCAACTTTGGATGATAACATAGCTTTTCAGTGGAAGAAATGCACCATTCATTAATAAACTCCTAAACTGATTTTATAACGGCTTGGCTCTTAATTCTTGGATATGTGGGCCGCTTTGCAAAAAAAAAAAAAGAAAAGAAAGTCTAAACAAGCACCAGCTCATACTGTACACCAACACCAGCACTGGCAATGTGATATTGAAAAAGGGTGGAGAAAGAGAGACAGACAGACAGACAGACAGAGAGAGAGAGAGAGAGAGAGAGAGAGAGAGAGAGAGAGAGAGAGATCCAACTTTGAGCCTTGACTGCATGATCAGTGTGATGGAGAGATAGTAGGAGAAAAAAAGAGAGGTACAGTCCCCATTTGCTCCCTTCCTCCTGAACACCTGGGCCCCGATCGTTCATTTACACACACACACACACACACACACACACAGCATTAAGTTCTATGTCTGCACCAGACCTTGACAAATGGGCTCCTGCAGAGTGGAGGGGCGGAGTGAAGAGGTGGAGATGGGGGAGAAAAAAAGAGAGAGAGACGGATGACGGGTGAACAGAAATTACTTCATAATGAGAGACGAAGCACTGAATGTCCATTCTCTCTATTGAGCAATGGAGCATGACATCTAGACAAAAGAGTGAAAATGACATCACACCATCACTTATGTGCACCATTACATCATGTGGGCAATTTACAAACCTCCCGATTTAGAAATTATGGGATCAATAGATAATACATGCTTCACCTACAAGCTATGGTGCACTTACTCAGTGGACAAGGGCCATGATGAGCAAAAAATGATGAACAACCTGCTTCACTTCATAACATCGAACCACATTAAAGCTCGTTAATCTCATTCACGCCACACTAAAATAAAAATCAACACTGAGATTACTGACAAACTGTCACTCTCTCTCTCTCTCTCTCTTTCTCTCTCTCTCACACACGTACACACACACACGTACACACACACACCCTTTGGCAGCAAATCCTGATTCTGTAAGCAGCCCTTGGAACTGCTTCCACAGTCACTCTTCAGTAAATAAGTAAATAGCACATCAGACAACCAATTTCTTTTTGCTGGATTGTAAAGTAGTGTGCATTCTTATAACGATGCTCTGCTGTGATAGGAGAAAGCGGTTACCATGGACACCAGCACTGAACCACACTTCATGCAGCAGTGAGTCTGCTCTGTCCTCACCTTCATCCTCTCCTCTCTCGCTCTCTCTGAATCAAAATCACAGCCGAGTGTGTGCTGATAGAAAGAATGAGGGAGGAGGAGGGATGGAAAGAAAGAGAAGGAGTACACGCAAGAGTTGATGAAAAATTCATGGTCAGTTCAGTTTGAGACCAGAGAAGACGTCCAGAATGTGCTCACAACCTTGACTTTTCATTTTCTAAAGGGAAAATAAAGCAGCACAACTTGTTCTCTCGTGTGCTCTCTCTCTCTCTCTCTCTCTCTCTCTCCATACACAAACTAAACTTCTTCATTTCCATCTTTATATACACATGGTGCCGCTTCAGTGGTGCAGTGTTTAGGATTATCGCCTCAATACAAGACGTTTTCTGGGTTTAAAACCTGCTGGCCAACTGGGGTCTTTCTGAGGTTGCATGTTCTCCCTGTGCTGGTGTGGGTTTCCTTCGGGTACTCTGGTTTCCTCCCACAGTTCAAAGACATACGGATTAGGTTAACTGGCTGCTCTCAGTTGCCCATAATTGTGAATGTCTGTTCGACTCTGTGTTAGCTCTGCAATAGGTTGGTGGCCTGCGCAGGGTGTACCCTGCCTCTCTCTCAAAGTCAGCTGAGATAGACTCCAGCTTCTGCACATACTTTAAAGGACAAGTGGTATAGATAATGGATGGATGAATCATATGGAGCCACTTCATTTCTTTAGGTTATTTTACTGTATATTTCAGGTATAAGGTATATACACACTTGCATATCTGTATACCATGTACTATTAAAGTACAA
>JAOVYU010000022.1:13871140-13884202 GCA_025674565.1 Synodontis membranacea
ATATATTACAAAATATGCGCTTTAATTTATCTGAAACTACAAAATGTTTGTGAACATGTTCATTTTGCACACATTTTTTATTTCTACAAGAAATAAAAATTGTATAATGTTCGTAGGTAGCTTTATTTCTTATATTTCACATCAAATTCAATTCAGGTCAATTAAATTTTATTTGTAGAGTGCTTTTAACAAATCTTTTCCACAAAGCAGCTTTACACAAATATAAAATTCTGGTTATAAACTTTCAACTTATGAATCTATAAATGTATCCATAAATATACAGTATGTATCCCTATGTATGCATGTACTTACGTATAATTGGATGCAATGATAACAAGTCTTTAATTTCTACAATTTCCCATCAGCCCTCTTACTCTGTTGCAAATTTCTTTGTATTAGTGATTTTTTTTTTTTAATTTTATTATTTTTTATTTGGTCTCACAATCACCATTCATTTCTGAAGATGATGCCAGGCTTTTTGAGGATTTCCCAAATGTGTGGAAAAACTGCGAATGTAAATTAGTTAGGTTTCACAGAAAATTTCGGAAATCGTTGCGAAAAAGTCGCGAATACAGAAACGCGAATGCACAAGGTATTACTGTAAGCCATTTCTAAGTTGCAGGTATAAGGGAGTCTTTTCAGTGTCCAACCTACAGTAACAGTTGTACTGGCATGTCCCTCAAGGTTACAACTAGGTCTATGATTGGCAAGGTACGGGAAAAGTATTGCGCAATTATACTTTAGCCAAAGTATAGATAATGTGTCAAACTATTCATTTCAAAAGTGGAAGTATCCTGCCAAAAATTTTGCTATTTAAAAAAGTAAATGTAATTAAGATGACCTATGTAAAACTGCTAGAAGATGAAATTAATTTTAAAGCAACTACGTTGTTTTAACTGAAAACACCATTCGGCCAGTGCATGTTTGCTGGTCACATGCAGGACTAACTTTATCCATTTTGCTAATGGATTAACAGGAAGTAAAATATCACACAAATAACTAACATTTACCATTAGCTAAGATTTGACTTGCTGCCTAGCTATTTTATTTTAGTTACAGGAATCAGTGCTTAACTTATCTCAACATGCTTTAAATTAGATGGAGTTCCTGCTTTCATGAGATGCCTCATTATATACAATTTTTTTTGCTTACTGCGGTGTACTGAAAGATTTTACCGAAATACTCATTCTCAAGTTCCACACTGTAGTATCCATCTTCAAACATACAGTACATGGACATATATAGCACTAACCTGCTATCATGTGGAGCGTAAAGTCACCACCGACGATGAATCAGTCAGATTCTTGATATTTTTTTTATATACTGATTAACTCGACTGGATGCTAAACCGAATCCATTTAATCTACAGGGTGTCCCGAAATACTGGATCTATGGACAGTGCATATATTACAACAAATGCATCAATAAGATGAAAAACTTATGTATGAGCTAAATACAAAATGTTGAATGTTTCCTATTGTATCAGAAGTGATGTTAAATTTCATAGGAGGAAAAATGCCTATGGGTCCCAGACTTTTTGGGACACCCTGTACATACAGCATGTGTTTGTGTTTAATCCAAATTCACGTGAACTGGATCCGGTTTATAACAGTAAATTACATTTCCACTGTTACATGTCTTTTTTTTCTTCCCCCTGTCATAATTTTAGGATGTTATTAGACAGCATGCATTATCAGTAATTTGCTAATTTTCAAACTGCGGTCAAAATTCTGTTCATCCTTTTTTTTTTTTTTTTTTTTTTTTTTTAAGTGTCCTAACAAAAGGCATTTTTAGAATTTATTAAAAATTCATTCAAAAATATTAGTACAGGAATTAGCATTCCAAGAAAATGCAAATAGTATTCTGAACTAAAATTATTCTGACTTAGGGGCATAACATGCTGAACACTTGTCCTGAGCCATGTGAAAATGATGTGGTGAATTGATTAAGGATGTTAATTAAGCAGTATGTTTGTTAAGCTTATTACAGTGGTGGTTATAATAATTTAATAACAGATAGGAAAGGCTACTTTAAAAAAAAATTTAAAAAAAAATGGAATGACCCACATGCAGTAAACGTAGCCCGACTCCCCATGCGTCTCATATTTTCTTGCATCTTTGTAGAATTAGTGCTGGAAAAAAAAAAAAAAACGCTCAAGAATGCTAATGAGCCTCAAACTATTAATAAAAATGAATGATTAATTGATAACAGGAATGTTGTTCTAAACTTCTCTCTCTACCTTTCCTCTCCCAGCTTGTTTGGGAGTTTGGATATTTCTTAGAGAGTAGAGGAAATTAGGCTTACATGCCTCTGCTGAGTGTGATAAATGTGTGTGCACTGGAGTGCTTGGCTGCGCCTGTTAGAAGTTCATTTGAAAGTTTCCCTATGAAAAACTTTCGCCTCGACAATGGAGACGGTGTTGTTGGTGATCACGTCACTTTAAGAGCAGAAACAGGTCCGACTTATGATGACGTATAAATTATTCTTATTGCTAGGATTAAGAGAGCTCTCCGTATTTCATCGTTTGAATATTGTAACATGTATCCTGCCCTAAACACTCGCCTGGTTTTGAGACATAGACGGAGAGGGAGATGGTTAAGAGTTAAGCAGTCTGTCAGACCCGTAAATATATGATCACAGCTAATTTGTTGATCACATGAAGGTGCTAGATCAGGGAGTCCCATTGGGTCTTTACTATTTATACCTCATACACATGCCTTTCCCTGACCCTCTCATGAGCCCCATCCCTCCAGTCATGGAGCAGTTTTAGCACAATTACTTTTCTACCCCCCCAATTAGACAACTTCGATCTCTTACGGCTTGTCGAGAGGACATTAAAGAAGGTGCTGAAGAACAGGACTTGAATTATGAATCACAGAGGTTAATGAAAAGCATGCGCTCTTTCTGCTCCCGTCTTTAATAAGGCACATGGCCTGGAGATAGCGTAAAAATGCGAGCTTGGTACTTAATGGACTTTCACATGAGAAGTGCGATCAGTAAATGGACAGATAGAAAGAATGTATGCGCGTATGTGAGTGTGTGTAATTAGCACTTTTCCTTAGAGACCATGCTTATCGTACTGAACCACAACATGGCATGGGGGTTCACTGCGCAGCCACCTAACCTTCATGCTCCTCCGTGGTATTTGATGCTGGCCCTCCCCCACTCTGCTTTAATTAATTAGACACATAGCGCTGCTCTTTTGTCAGTGATGTTGCCAGCCATGTCCAAGGCTTATCTCCTTCTCACAAAGCTGTAAATCAAGCTGTCATTTGAAACGAGTCCAAAAGAAACTGTTCATTAATTTAGGATTTGTCCGTGTTTTCCTCAAGGCTCTATACAACAGCATTATGACAAGAACAAAGGCTTTTCCGAAACAGTGCAACTGAATACTTGCGAAGACGTTTACGCCATGGGCTTTAGATGCAAAATAGCTAATTGATCTGCTTGATTTTATTTTATTTGCGTGATTATATTATAGCTTGAACAAACACAGTCTGTGGTCTATTATAATTACAGACACCATGCCACACACACATGCCCTCCCCCACCCAAATGCAAAGCTGCCGTATTTGGCTACTTGTCTACCTTTAGCGTTCTAAGTCAGCTTTTCATTCCAATGTGTACTCCAATAGTTTATCACCTTCTCTTGTATTCACATAGACACACAAGTCTAACAGTAAGTACCATTCAGCAAAATGCAAATTAATATTTCATATTACATGGCACCATTACAAGTTGCATAACAGCAGCTCGCCTCTTTTATGTACAGCCCGATAAAGGTTTATCACTTAACTGACTTTATAGACCATTAAACAGTAGTGTTCGGATCGCAGTGTACAAGTAATAACATGAATTCAATTTTGAAAGAATGACATCCTTGCAAAAGTATTACCCAGCGCGAGTTTAGCGTAACCGAATACAGTAAATATTGGTATACCACAGCACTGCTGAATGCTCGATTATGTAAATAAATAAAATAAATAACACTACGGGATACGCTGCTGGAGGAAAATAACCAATTCCGCTGGCATCACACACCCCTCCTTGGACCATTTTCCCCGTAATAGCACACCCGGTCGTTTTATTCCTTACATCGTGCGCCAATGTTTAATCAGTTTGGCAAAAGCAATTCGAAGCTCCTCATCGTTCTCTCGATCTCTCCGTTCCTGTCTTGCACTCTAAGGCATGTTGGCTATAATCAGGAGGACAGGCCGCACTCCTCTGGGAGCTGACCCGCTTGGATGGGGAAGAAAGCAAGATCAGACAGCTGTAATAAGGAGAGTGGGTGGAGGATAGAGACAAAACTCAGCCTTATGGGTTATTTCTTACCATTGTTCTCCGTCCACTGCATGTAGATATCAAGTCTGGGGTTCTTTCCGGATCAGTTGTTTCTGGTTCGTTTTAAAATTCCCTTCATAAGAGAACGAGAATAAATTGGTCAAAAGAATAAAGGGGACCCTCAACACAGCAGCTGAGAATACACCAAAGACTCTAATCTATGGATTTTAAAATATCACAATAATCGTTTACACTGGAATATTTGTACAATCCCATAACCTAGTTAGCAAACAAATGGAATCATTTTACACTGTGCGAGACTGCATGAAAAACTACTATTAGGGAGAACACCAACATAGAAGGTTAATCGTCATCAGACAAGCTGTGTTAGCAAATATTCACTCTTCCATAAACTAGCATACTTGAATGAAGAATAGTGGTATTGTGTTAATGTAACTTTTTTTTTTTTTTTTAGTTTAAATGGTTTCATAACGCCATGTGCCATTCGTCGAATACAATCTACTTGAGATAAGGATAAAGATGCACAAAATGCTAAGACCATTATCTGTACAAAATGCAAGCAGACTTTTCCACCTAGAGCGAACGGGTTCTTGAATTAGTTCCCTTAAGAATTCCTTAAACTAGCCCGTTTCCCCATCAGTTTTGAGCAGAACCATTGCATTTAAGGAAGCATCATCAATAGCAGGTGTTGCACAATGCACAATGAACGTAAACAGTATCGAGTTGGGAACCAAATTTTCAGGTCCCGAACCAAATTGTTTTCTATATGCTCCAAACGGTGCGCGGTCCAGAACAGAACCCGTTCTCAGTTGGCGGGAAAATGGATATTAGAGACTGAACCAGGACATCAGGAGAAAAGATGGTAAAATTCACATTTTAGAAAGAAAAAAAGGTTTTTGGAAACACTCTCTTGTGTTTGGTTCAACATAGTACTCTTAACAGTCCCCCATGGATATAGGATGAAAATCCCCTTAGAGTTCAAGCCTTAAACTTTTTTTTTCTATTTAGCTTTATAATTAGTGCTTGTTTGGAAGAAAAACACCGGGAAACATTATTTAGCAAAAACTGTTTAATTTCATCTTGATGTATGTTTATTTACAAGTAGTAAATCTGCAAAATAGGAAACAACAGAATATTTACACAATGGATGCTTACCGGTCAATGTGTGACAATTACTTCAAGTCTAAAATTGTGAACAAAATTCACCTAGTTTATCATAGCATTAAAACTCAACTGGTGTGACTTCCTGTGATTCATTTACTAGTACTTCATTCAAGCCTAGGGCATATTGGGGCCGGCTGAAAAAAGGACAGCTACTGCTCTAGAGAAGGATAAAAAGAACCAAGGAAGAGTCGAGATGTGAGATAGCTGGGAATTGTGACAAGTAAAGGCAGGAATGGCATCAAAGATGAAGGCAGCACTGGAGCAGAGAAGTGCTGTGATGGACGGAAAGACTTGTGGTAGGAGGAAGTCAAGAGAAAGAAGTGTGCTGAAAACGAACCATGGGAAGAGGAAGACAGAATGGGCACAGGAAGGAGGGAAAGAGGGGGTGGTCAGGATCAGCAGCACCCACTCGAGAGGAGCTTTTATATGAAAGCAGTCTGAAGGAGTGAGTGCACACTTGCTTTCTTTCCCCAGCTGAAAACTCACTGCTATTACACGATCACCCTTTTCATACAGATCAGCATGAGCAGTGAGAGAAAATAAAGGATTGCTCCATTGATCTCTGCACAGGGTGCACAATGTGGAAGTAAACATAAAACGCTCCCAAAAGTCTGTGTTGCGTGCCTCTTACTCGTACCGGTCGGAAAAGTTTGCAAACTTAACCAACTTTCCGTTCTTTTCACACGTCCCCGCTCCTGAACAGCCAAAAGGCAAGACCAACACAGGAGACTAAAGGGAGATCCTGAGATGTCTGGATGCATCATCATACCATCATCAGCCCAACACGCAGCTCAACGCGGCTCAAACGGAGCCAAATTATGAAGCAGTTTTCGAGTCTCGCCACAGCTGAACAGAATCTCAATTCTCTCTGGCTGAGTGAGGAGCACAGGCCGAGCCGTGTAGCGCTATGTAGACTAATGTAAAATTCATTTGATTACATAAGTCTGATAGCTCATCAGCTAGCTGTTAGCGGAACGGCTTCAGGCCTCCTTGCACAAAGCTAATCTATTTCCATTAGGCCAGATCTTATGGCAGAGTGAAGATACTGGCCTATTAAAAAGAAAAAAAAAAAGAAAAAGAAAAAAAAAAAAAAACCCACACACATGCACACACACAGCCCACTGCGTGGTCACATCTGTGAGGTAAGCGGTTTTCTCCCTCGCTCTGTCTCTCCATCTCTCTCCACACATTCACCTTGGTTAAAAAATGGATGAAGGTGTCAGAACTAGTGGAACGTTGGCCGGCTAACCAGCGCTGACAGATCGTCCTCGCACTGGAGTCAGGGCTTTACGCGCTCTAGGAGAAAACAACCCTGTTTGAACCGGTGTTTTACTGATGGTTTGGTCCAAAAAAAAAAATAAATAAATAAATACTTTTGCAAAAAAGTATCTACTGAACATTTGAGAAACCTGATGGTGCCTTAGTTTGACTTTTGGGAATGGAAGAGGAAAGTAATAACTTAGAAGACAACACTGATACATAAGCAAAAAAAGGGAAAAATCTAAACGGTAACAAATTCTTTGTCCCATCCAAAATATTCTAGGAAAAAAAGCCTGACAACACTCTCTCGTGGGGTACAGGCACACAGTCGGGGGGTCGGGATGTGCCAGGGGTTTCTCTTTTCTTTTTTTTTTTTTTGGGAATTCACATAAATAAGGATAGTCGTACCTCACACAGCATCACCCGAGTACTTGTGATGGAGAGAAATGATAAGCAAAAAACACAGCTGTTTCAGGTACAATGATAACCCACATTCGGAGGCGAGATAACAAAATGTAGCAATACAAAATTGAAACACCAAATCAAATCCACCACAGATCACAGTTTGGTTTTAGGCAAGCAAATTAAAGCAAGAATTGGAATTTAAAAAAAATAATAATAATAATAAAATAAAAAAAAGCAACACTCTAAGATAGCCTCTCATCGGAGAACACGTCTCTCATACGAGATTAGAAAGATCATCTATAAAGAAGCAGGCTAAATCAAATACACACACTGGAGGCGTCAGGCCAGAGGCTAACAGGATTACTTAGCCCTGTCTCATTAATGAGCTGAGGCTAAAGCTCCTCTTTCTCTCAGTCTCTATCCTCTCCTTCATCCTTCCCTCACTCGCTCACTCGCTCGCTCACTGATCTGAGTTTGAAGCAGTGATGAATCGAGAGCTTCACCCCCCCCCTCCTCTCTCTCATACAAGAGACCAAGAGGAAAAAGGAGCTTCCGTGAATCTACTGCTCTTCCTCTACATGCACTGTGCACAGAGGGGAAGAAAACTCGAGAACGAGCAGCAGGGTCACGAACGTCGTAGTGAACGAACTGAGACGAGCGCATTTGGTTCACTGAGCCCGAGAGCGAGCTCTTCAACTTCGAAACTCTGGATAATTCTAGCTTACCTGCACTATTCATCTACTCCAAACATTTGTTTCTTTTCTTTTTTTTTTTTTTTCTTCAGTCATCAGGCAAGATCATATTAAAACAAAATCATAGCACATTCCCATGTAACAAAATGCCTTTTTTTTTTTTTTTTCCACTAAACGACATTCAAATAAAACATGGCACAGGACAACATTTTATTCATTTTCGTATTTTTTTTTTTTTCCTTCCTATGTAATTTTTTTTTTTTTTCATTTTGCTTAAATATCTAATTCATCTTTGTCGACTCTATTTGTGTTTCAGTGATAACATAGCAAAAAATCTCAATGGTAGATTTCACTTGGCTGAAAATGTAACAGTATTTATATACATATATAATATCTGAAGATTTGTCCTTTGTACTGTTTTCTGTAAACTGTGCAAATTCAGCAGTAACACGAGTGGCAAAAGAGAGCAGAGAGAGGGCAGTCCGTTACATTTGTACAACGACAACAAAAGAAAAAAAGAAAAAGTAAAAGAAGAAGAAGAATCGACAACAAATCACACAAATCGAAATGTCCGTTTTCTTCTGTCTGTACCCTCGGGTGCGTCATGACAACACCGGACCACCTGGCTGGAGTGTAGGGCATCCCAGAATTCATCCTTCTTGAGTCTTCAAAAATGATGGGCAAAAGTGTGTGTGTGTGTGTGTGTGTGTATCTATGTGTGAAGAGGTCCAGCACACACAAATCACAACTAAATAATAAAAAAAGGTTATACACCAATGACGACAATCAAAATGGTTTTTTTTTTTTCTTTTTCTGTGATGCGTCCTTGTGTTTCACACCCACACACAGACACACACACCCACATACACACACTCACACACACACACACACACACACACACACACACACACACACACACACACAGCTGAATAGTGTGTGCCCAGCTCTGTAGTAGCTCCAGTGTACTGCACCAGTTCTTTGCAGTGTGTGTTTTGGGGGAGTGTGTGACTTCAGTTTGTGTGTCGCGAATGCTCGGAGCCCTGATCAGCTGCTCAGAGCCATGGTGTCAATCACCTGCTCCAGCTTACTCCTCAACCTCTGCCTGCGCGCCTGCTCGTCCCGCTCCAACGCACACAGGATCTGCAGGGACACAGAGAGACAGAGAAAGGTGAATAGAGAGTGGGAGACAGAGGAAGAACAAGAGAAAGAAAGGAGCACTCAGAGAGCGAAACTACAATGCACTGCGGACTATCTATCCATCTACCAATCGATCAGTCCGTCCTGTCTGCCTCTGTTTTTGATCTGTGCTCACATGTCTATTAAAGCTGAAATACAACGGGGGGGGGGGGGGAGGGGGGGGTGCATGTGCTTGCGCTTTTAAAGCATAATGACACATGATGAGGAGCAGTGCTAATGGAGCCAGCTGTGATACATTATCCGGAAAAACAGAAATCACAGCGTACATGCACGCACAGGGACGCGGCGCGCACACACGGGTGCAATAACTGAGCTGTAGGACTGACTGTTATTTGGCTAAAGGTTCAGCGAGGGGAGATACTAAAATGCCGCTGGCCAATAGGTCCAAAAACAATAATTACTGCGGGGTAACAACAGGACACCTTCTCCTTGCTCTGTTTTCGGAAAGGATCCATTCTGTTAGCTAAAACGTACACGACGTGGTGGCTTACTGTTCGTTTTAGTAATTAAAAGAATAGTTGGAAAACGAACAATATCACAGTGGCACCTTCACAGATCGTAAGTGTGCAAGTCAGCATGCTGAAGCACTCTATTAACAATAATAATAATCATAATACACTGCTCAAGTTACGGTGTGGGATCACAGCACGATGCGTGTGTATGTAGGAGCGCTTACTTCGTCCTTGTACTTGGTGATATAGGAGTAGATCTCATGCAGGGCGCTCATGCTGTTGAACTGGTTCAAGTGAAGGCGAGACTGCTCTGCCAAATACGCACTCATATCCTGATCACTGATCGCTGGCATCCGAGAGATATCGGAATAATATCTGAGAGCGGGGGAGGGGGAGAGAGATGGGGGGGGGGTGAGAGAGGGAGAGAGAGAGAGAGAGAGAGAGAGAGAGAGAGAGAGAGAGAAGGGCATGTTCGTGTTAACACAGAAAATCAATACTAGCTAAGTAGCATGAGGGTTAAAAAGTGTGATTAAAAATCAATCCTTTATGCATTTTTTTATAGTATGACTGCTTAGTATTTTTTTTAACTTAATATAATTTTCACCCATCAAGGAAAGAACGAGCCGTAATGTATTTTCATTAGGCCTGTCAGAACAAACCTCACTGCTCGAGTACAAAATTGATTTGCTCATATTTATTTATCTGAAGGCCAAGAAAAACTAATTCAGTGTTTGAGACCCAATGTTCTACATTTAGTTGCCTACACAAAGTCTATGTAAACATGCACTTCCTAACGTTCGTATGTCTCGCAAGCCAGCAACTGCTAGATGCTCTGGCACGTTTCAGAAAAAAAAAAATGTAGCCAAGAGCCACCTACTTTCCCAGGAAGAGGCAATTTGACTGACGACAGAGCTTTTCCTGTAGCCTGTCGACAAGATTATTTACTCGCCTCTTATTCTTATAAACAAAACTTTTCAAGACAGGATTCGGTGAATTATTGTTTCTATCCAGTCCTCCAAAAACCTCGGTTTTCCTGATGAAAACAAACTATATATAAATATAACGTGCGGCAAGCCAATCGGATTGCAAGCTGTAGGATCCTGAAGGTCGCTGCCAGAAAAGCGCACCAAAGGTATCAGATGCGCTGTGGCCCTCAGTGCAGAGGTTCCGAGTGTAACGCTACTGTTAATGTTCGCTCTGTTTTACAGGCCAACGACTACGAGAACGACATCGAATAATACACAGAATTGTACATCTTCCCACCTCGAACACACACTCCTCCGATGGATTCATGAGACCTACCTCTCGACCCAGTTCTTGTAGTTGGGGATGTCTTTAGCGTAGAGCAACTTGTTCGAGGGCGAGTCTTTGCCCAGCTTGTGTTCTGATGTTGAACATGAGTCCATGAAGGTCTGAGCCACTACAGACAGACAAGCGTCTGTGATGCTGTTCTTATGGATGTCAAAGACAAACTGAGGGTTCTTTATCACATTCACCCAGAACCTCAACGGCAAACTGCAGAGACGGAGAGCGAATACAGAGTAAAGAGAAGAGACAAAGCACTTAACGCGGCACATCGTCAAGTCCTCGTTATTGTACACTTCTAGGTCAACACAGACTCCCATACATATTTAGAAGCCCAATTAGAGCCGGAGCACGGTACATAACCAGAGTACACAAACAGATACTAACCAGTTACTTTTCCACGTGTGCCTGACGTCTGGGTCTGTTATCTGGTGTTTGTCGGCCTGCTCATCCAGGAAGTCAAACATGTATTTGATAGCGAGAGGGAGTGCGCTGCCTCTGTGGGCCGTGCTGAAGATGGTCTCAAACAGGTCGTCTACAAACTTCTGTAATGTACCCTGTTATATACACACACACGCAATCACAAACGATTAAAGTCAGGTTTCCAAATAAAACTACAGGGCAAAATCTGTCGCCAAGTAATATTCTTTACAATCAACAAGACAAATAAAACTAAATAAACAAAAGGTTTTTTTTTTTTTCACCGAGGGCAGGGGTTCTCAAACCTTTTAAACAAATAAACACGGGCACAAAATAATTTTTGGACTATTCATTGATGACCGAGTTTTCCTGTTTCTGAAATTTCCACCCATGGAACCTCTGTTTTTAAACCGTCTCATTAGATTCTAGTTGGAACTATTTCCAGGCATAATGGTGGCTGTGATGATGGCGACTTTTCACCACTGTGACAAAAATGAGAACATCTCGAGTCCCCCCGGCTATCTCTCAGGTCCCTGAACCCCACTTTGGGAAGCATGGATTAAGGGGAATAAAATTAAAAAAAAATGTAAAAAAAATTAACGACAAAAGTTTGCAGTGTTGTTGAGCTTACTCTCCTCCCAACACACAACTCATTAACACGCGTTTCCTGTGTGCAAAATGGTGTTGAAGGAGAGGAAGCCACTAAACTCTGCAATGCAGATGAGGATCAGGAAACTGAGACTACACCAAGACCTCTGTTGAACCTTCGGTGGTCTGAAAAACATGACCTAACTTGCCTGGAGCTTTTATATGCGGTTAATGATTAAACAGCACCCCTGCGGAGCCCAAGAGGATTATGGGAAGTGTGGCTTCTAAGCAGTTAAAGCAGAGACATCTCAATAAGGGATCTCTATACTGACAGGAGATAGGAGTGCAGATGAGGAGAAAAGCCAGATTTCTTTTTCCCAAAACAACTCGATAAGCAAAGGTCACCGGTCTAATTAAGATACAGTGGTGCGTGTCAGACCGGACCTGCTGCTAAATGTTAATCAGGGACTAGCCTTTCACACGCAAAGGTCAACATGAACTGGCTATAGAGAGAAGCTACATAAAAAGACATAGAAAATCTAGGGTTAAGACAGGAACACGGGCCCGTGCGTGAGCCCTCGTGTCTTATCTACCTTGGTCGCGAGCAGGCGGGTCAGGTAGATCTCGGAGACCATCTTGCTGCCGCGGTCTCCCTCCCTCTGGTCTGAGTGGTCATGGTTCTTGACCAAATGCCACAGCTTGGTTCCACTCTCCAGATCCGGAGTGATCATGGGTGTCCGCGAGCGCAGGCTGTCAGGACTACTGGCTGTCCTCAGCATGCTCTCTGTGCGAGGAGGGAAGAAACGGAGAAAGGAATTACTTACGAAGACAGGAGGTAACGAGAGGAAGAAAGCGCATAAATCAGTCAAACATTTATCGACTACAAAACATGATGAGGGATAAAGGAGACATGACGGAAGAGTTGCCATTACCGCTACTGCGCTGGCTTAAAAAGAAACGAGGCCGAGCTGCTCAAATGTGAAGCAAAGCTTTTCAGTGGTGGAGAGAATCTGTCGCATTTAAAGAGGCAACACTCCTTACTGTCAGTCATGTAGCACGCCGTTATTTCACACTCCCTCACTTGCACCCTCTCTCTCTCTCGGATTCGGGAATTAATGTCTGTCATCAAAAGCTTGACGGTCTGTACTATTCTAGCAGCCAATCAAATATTAAATCACACAGCTACAGGTTGCTGAAATTAGAGAGAGAGAGAGAGAGAGAAAGAGAGAAAGCTAACCGTATCTGCTGAGGGACTTGGTAAACGTAGAGGAGTTGGA
>JAOVYU010000022.1:13884302-13898798 GCA_025674565.1 Synodontis membranacea
AGAGAGAGAGAGAGAGAGAGAAAGAGAGAAAGCTAACCGTATCTGCTGAGGGACTTGGTAAACGTAGAGGAGTTGGAGATGTTATAAGCAGAGTTCTGCTTAGGGACCAGAGCCATCACTGAGCCATCCGTAACCTAGAGAGAGAGAGAGAGACAGAGAGAGAGAGAGACAGAGAGAGAGAGAGAGACAGAGAGAGACAGAGAGAGAGAGAGAGAGAGAGAGACAGAGAGAGAGAGACAGATTTTCAATAAATAAATAAATCAGGCCTCCTAGAAGCTGATACCCAAAACAACACTAGTTTCATAAGGTTAATAAAGCAAAGGAGCATGTGTCAGTCCGTTGCAGGACTTTTCACTACTGCTGATCCGACTTGTCGCCCTGGAGAGCTGAACTTTAACTTACACAGACTGAAGCAGTCATACTGACACAGCGAGCGACACAGCTGAATATGACCCAATTAAATGTTCATCCATTTCTCAACAATTCAATTAAAGAGTCTTACATTTGCATACAAAGGTTTTATTCTATTGCATTTTATAAACTCCTGTTTTGCCGCCTCACAGTCGGTTTTTCAAGCACCCACCTTTTGTTCGGAGTCAAAAGCACGCTCGTACAATGTAGGTTAACTGTTCTCAGTGTGAAGGGAATCACTGTCAGAAGCTGATGTGATTTAAACAGCACCCCCCCCCCCCTTTTTAAATGACCCACCTTGTTTAATTGGATAAAAATTATCTTCAGATTGTTCTCAGTCACTTCACCCTTTCCCAAATGATGTTTATATGGAAAGGGTTTGATTCTGACTGAGTGCAAATATTAACAAATTGTTAGCGTGCATAAATAGAGGCAGGTCATGGTGATCACATTTGAATTTATAAACCTCGTTTGCTGCGTATTACTGATTGATTATCTGCCTCGTGCAGGCCACTAAAAATGAAATAGGGCGGATTTGTGCTGCTGCTTGAACAGTCCTGCTGCAGTGCAAAGGCTTGCTATCATTCCCCCGTTGGGGTGTTGCTATGGTTACCTGGCAGCTTGTGAACCTGCTAGGTTGTTGGGATGTTGCCATAGTAACCTCGGAGGCGCAGGAGGTGATGGGCCATTGATTGTGATTGCTTTATTATTGAGTGGACATGCGATTGTGATGCGTGGATGTGGTCACCTGGTAGTGAGCGAGCGTGTTGAGGCGCTTCCAGTCATTATCGATCTTGGTGGTGACGTCTTCGTCCTGGAGGATGATTCTAGCCATTCGGCCCTGACGCCATTCTACGCGCAAATGGGGAAAAGTGAGAGCCGGTTCAAGAATAGCTGCCGGCGCCGTTAATTTACGGGGAAGTGACTTTACGGCGGACTGCTTTTTAATGGCGGCGGATATCTTACCCAGATCCATGTCTCCTGCCTTGGGTCTCTGAGAGTACGGGCTGCCCTTATACACTGCGTCCAGCAGCTTCTCCTTCACCTGAGTGATGGTGTCGCAGTTCAGGCACTTGACCGTGACCTCGGACGCGTTCTCGTTCTCTGGGTTGACACAGTGCAGTGTCTGTGCACAGAGCAGACCAATTAAACTCGACGCTCTAGTACTCAGGACACCGAGAAACACACACTGCTATTTTCATACACCGTACCAATTACATTTACTGCTATTTAAACAGAAAATATATATATATATATTTGTATGTCCATTTTCATAAGCAGCCCATTTCCAACATTATGTAATACCACTTTACAAATTGGAAGCAACGCAATCATGTTAACATTATCAAATATGGCACACTTTTTTTTTAAAAAATTGTATTTGAGCTGCTTTTTTTTTTTTTTTTAGGATTTAGTATCTGATGAATACAAGCAGCGAGGCTTTTCGTTTCTAGTGCAGTAGCAATGGCACCACAGCACAGGCATAATCTGAAATCAAAGTGCAGAGTGGTGTGGTATTGATGCGAGAGCGGCTTCGACGTGCATCTCTAGCTGTGTGCGAAGAGCTACTGCTGCTCCGCACTCTCGCTGTAAAGCTACTGACCAGGGTCTTATAGTCGATCTGCTGTCTGATCAGTTTGTCTTCACTGAGAGAGTAGCGCGCCTCTCCTGTGATGGCGTCTATCGGCCCTTTCTCCATCTGCTGCTTCATTGCACAGTAGAGCATGAAGAGAGGTTCTCCTGCACACTCCTGTACACACACACACACACACACCCACACGAACAAAGCGTCAGTGCACATAATGAATTAAAAAAAAAAAAAACCTGCCCTGGCGAGGAGAGCATTAGAGTACTGAATCAGAGTAAAAGCGTATTGAAGACAACATTTCTAATTTGTGTCTCATGTCAGAACTGACTTAAAGACAGTATAAACGGGATAAAGAATACTGATTACTTCAGCGAAAACAAAGGCGCAGGCTGCGAGCACTGCGAA
This sequence comes from Synodontis membranacea, assembly GCA_025674565.1. Taxonomy (NCBI): domain Eukaryota; kingdom Metazoa; phylum Chordata; class Actinopteri; order Siluriformes; family Mochokidae; genus Synodontis; species Synodontis membranacea. The sequence continues at coordinate 13,886,707 of JAOVYU010000022.1, forward strand.
CAGGCTCGTGTTTAAACGCCACAAGGGAGGTGATGAGCCAGAAACTGATGTGGCTGATGTTGATAATAAAAGACTGCCTACCATTACATTTTTAATTTGAACGATTTAGAAGATTTCAATGGGGGATGTTTTTTTCTTTTTCGTAAGTAGATTAGGTTAGAAATGAAGAGGTAGTATTTCAACATGAGTGCAATGAATCTTTAAAGGTCCACTATGTAAGATTTAACTAAAGAAACGCCCCTTACTTGCCCCTCCCTTCCCAAGTGTGCATTAGAGAGCGCGGTGGCCGTCAGGTGCCCCGAGCGTACTTCCATCACTTACGTTCAACACATGTTGAACGAATGACATGAAAATGTCAAATGTTACATTTGACCATGTACAGGATTTTCCCAGCCTACGGTATGAATAACTGCAATGAGGATTTAAATGCATAAAAATCCCATTTTGGAGTGCAGAGGTAGTTCAGGTATATGTCTAAATGGCTCTGGAATTGTACCAAGCGCCATTACGGCCTCTCAGCTCTCTCTAAACTGTTTTCCCACCATCTGAATGCAAGGTATATTAAACTCCAATTAATTCCCAACACACACGCGCGCTCATTCCAAAGCGTACAGTGCGGAAATGCTTTCTGCTGCTTCACTGTTTCTTGCTCTTGTTTCATAGCCCACTGGAGAGAAGGAGAGGATCACTGATGGGTATTGTTCTGTACACCAGTCCCTCTGTTATGGATTAATGATTGCTGCTGCTCTTCTGTACACCAAGGATGCTCGGTTTCCTCTGTGCTGAACTGCGGGGCGAGTGGCTACTGATGGGCTCTGTGTCCAAGTTCAGCATTAAACACACCGGACACAATCTATCAAAAAGAGTCCTTCAGGATGCATGAGTAATTCCTGCAGTCAGGGAAAACAAAAACAGGGCGAGAGCTGTGTAAGCTGCCGCCGCTCCCCTGTGCATTCCCTATTCTGCACGGACGGAGCCCAGAGCGAGTCTGAATGAGCTGCGGAGTCCGTGTGAAGGAGGCGGGTGCCGACTGATGGAGGGGTTAATAGAAGGCTAATGACTGTGGAGGAAAGTGCTGGAGAAGCACTTCAGAGCATGAAATGTGTCAAACCGCCAATGAGACGCGAGCTGAAACCACCTCGCTCCCTCTCTTTTCTCAATCATTCCTTCCCACGCACTGCCTTCTCATATCTTTCACAAGTTCTACCTTTCTTTCCTCTTCTCCCTCCTTAACCGTCTTTATCTCTGTCCTTTCCCGTCCTTTTCCATTCGGCCTATTGTCTGCCCTCCTCTACGCGGAGGTTTCCTTAGGCTCCTTACTGAGCATCTTCTTATCATAACGGGAGAAAACCACACTTGACAGGGTGCACATCGGCAGCCAAATTATCCACTATTAATTAGCAACAATTCAATTAATTAAAGCCAACACCTTCTCGCACATCCCGTATTGCTTTGTAGGGGTTCCCAGACCTCGAGTCACTCTCGCTAATAAACAACTACGCCGTCAGCAGGCAATACCGCAGAAGTGCACGCGGCCCCTCGGCGGCATCTGTACCCTCCGAGTTCCTCGCTCGTCTCCCCCCACTTCCCTCCATATGTCTCCGCCTCATTGGGCTCGTTAGCATCGAGGCTAATTAAACAGACAGCTGTTGATGAGCAGCAACAGACAGGAGACAGACACAAACACTCTGACAGCTACAGTCGGGATTTTGAGCTTCTCACTTCGCATATCGGCACGTGAGGGCGCGCGCGTGTGTCGCTTTAATGTGAATCGTGAATTTAATATCTCTTAAGCAGTTGCATGATTGAAATGTTTAGACAAATTCATGACGTAACGTGAACTAGCGAATATCAAAGTGCAAAAAGAAGAAAAAAGGAAAAGAGTACGCTCCAAGCTCTTACTTTAAAAAAAAAAAAAAAAAAAAAAGAAACCAAAACAAAAACAAAAACCCAAAGCAAGCTCAGTCAAATGTGTCCCAAGGATCATTAAATATCCATGCACAGTTCAGCATCTCTTGAGTAGGAACTTCTTTTGAGTCCTATATCCATCTGCCTAATAACTCACTTGTACGAACTGAAGATATTTGGAAGTCAGAAGCAGGGAAAAAAAAAAAAAAAAAAGGGGCTATATATAGAGTCCTGGCTTGGGCATGTGCGTGGCTCATGGTTGAGAGACTGAGAACGTCTTGCTGCCAGGGACATATGGCAGATTCTGTGCTGTCACTGAACTCAATCTCCCATAAGCCTTTGCAGGACACCCAAGGTCAGGAAAGGATACACAAACACGAGGAACCTCAAGCTGTTACGTTCACACACACACACTCGTCTACGTGTACTCGCACACCAATATACACGCATGTACGGAACCAGAACATCACACGCAAAAGTGCTTAATAACATTTCGACACACAAGAACACACTCACTCACCTTCAGGAACTTGTACAGGAGAAAGGTGAACCAGTTCGTCAGCATTTTCTCAGCTACAGACTCCGTCCTGAAGGGGGGGGGGGGTTGGGTGGAGAAATTAATGTCAGATAAACATTACTTCAAGCTTCAAGAAACTATGTAATGGCTTGCCTCGGGACTACTAAACACTCCGTGAATGATCTCCTGAGAATTGGAGGCCATTTAATTCCACTCTGACAGCAGTGAGCTAAAGACCAACACCACCACCTGCGCTAACGAAACGCAATGCCACTCCCGAGCGTGACGCCGCCCGCTAACCGCCGCGCGCCGCGAATGAATGAGCAATATTACTAAGCCAATTGCTCATTTTCTTGCCGCTCTCTAAAGCGAACCACCAATCCTCATTAAGAAAACGCACCAATTAGAGTAATTCAGTAACTTTTCTAGTTGAGCAGGAACCTGCCGCATAATAACAACCCTCGCGCGCAAGTCCCTCGGAATGAAGCTAATTAACAGATGAAGTAATTAGCGGACTTTATTAGCACTAATCTGTTAACGAAGGGGGAGAGGAGTAGAGGAAAGAGGGAGCGGGGTAAACAGTTTTCCCCTTCCTTTCTTTTTAATTATTCACTCGCTCACCCGCAGACAAGACGAAACTCGCAGAGAAACGAGGCAGTGCCGCCGAGTTGAAAACGAGGGAGAGAAACCGCGCCGGCGGAAAGAAGACCGAGAGAATCTGACGGAAAGAGGGCGATCGAGGGGTGCGCCTGCTTGCGTGCGTCTGAACTTCAGCCTCTGCTTTTTTTCTTCTTTCTTGGAAACCTGCTGGAGGAAGGTATGGCTGGGGGGAGCACGGACACGGACTGGAGCACCTGAACAAAACATGCTCTTACACGAGCCCCAGCCGAGGACACACACTTAAGTTTCCTGAAGCTGCTCTAAAACACGAGCTGGACTGATCCACGTACGTGCAGCGCTCAGACGGACCTTTAGGTTTTCGCATGTTTGAATCAATAAACAGCATACAGAACCTCGCAGACGGATTCAGCCTCTTGTATAGTCACAGAACTGATCGAGATGTATCCCAGCGCCTGTAACTAAAGCCAAAGACGGATACTGAACTCGAGTATTCGAATATTTTGGCAACCGACAAATGTCTGCTTTTTTGTTTCGAAATATTTTGTACATTCAAGTGTTAGACCTACTGCTCAACGTAACGTGAAAAAGTCCAAGGAAGGCGTGTGCGTTAAGGTGTGAATACTCATTCCCAGGACGCTGGTCACCTTTGCTTAAACATGCATCCGAAAGTCAGTTATCGCGGCGAACACATAATCCAATTCCGTTCCTTTCCCACACCTCTGAACAGTAATGACTGTTTTTCTGTTTAGAAAGCATGTGCATCCATCCCCTATGATCACTCTTATACGCTGCATTTCCCCCTCTGTTCCTCCGAATCTGTTCATCTCCTGCTATGCCTAAAATAACTCTTGCTCCTCTCTCTTCCTCTCCATTCTCCAAGCCTGTCCCTCTAAGTGTCTCTCTCTCTCTCTCTCTCTCTCTCTCTCTCTTTCTCTCTCTCTCTCTGGGGGGCCTGTGTGCTCAGGTGTGTAATATTCTCAGACAGAAGTGAAGACATGGAGACGGTGTGAGGAAAGGATTCTGGCGTAAACAGTAACAGAGGCAAAGAGAGTGCGACAAAAGACCTGCCATGTCCTCAATCATCAACACATTAAAGCACACAACAAGCTGTTAACTTTTAAAAAAACAAAAAACAAAACATGCATACGAAGGCTCTGGATACCTGCGGAGGAGCAATTTGGGGTGGTTCTTGCTCTCCAGGTTTTTGTCGATGAGGTCAGAGAGCAGCTGCTTGAGGACTCCTGTGGCGTACTCCATCTCGCCCTGCAGCGCACTCATGATGAGCGAGGCCACGTTGCCTCTGTCGCGCATTGAGAAAGAGCGCTGGGCCTCCAGCGTGCGGATAAACGTCAGCAGGAAGTGCTTCTTGTTCAGCAGCTGCCCGAACAGCGTCAGGGCCTTCTCCACGTTAGCCGGCACCTGATGGAGGGGGACAGGGGCGACAGGAGGTGACGCACGATTTCAAATGTTAAAAGCTCTGTTGAGGACACCGCGAATCAATCTGCTTTTGGACTGTTCAAGGCACCATCTGCACAGTCACTTTCCAGGCCTCTCGCAGCCGACTCGGCTTACGTGGCAGTGCACGACGCATCTTTGATTCACTCTCGACAGAACCCAGACTAGTCATTACACTTCAGAGTTGCTTTTGATCTCCAATTCACACCGAGCTTGTTTTATTGATACAGATTGACTCGGTCTGGCTAATAAGCCACAACATTTGGCTTTTGCAGCCAGACCAAACAGTCTGCGAAAACACTTTTAACTTGTCAGCGTAATAAAGAGACCCTGCTCGACTGGGGTCATTATTAAATCGAATCTCGTCTGACTGATATATTGCGGCCCGTGTTACTAATTGGTCAGTTTTCAAGCAGATCAGCAATCACGGCATCACACTCGTACAGCGTCCTCTATGAAACGATTAATGACCAAAAAAGAAGGAAGCAGAATACGATTGCTAATTCACCGATATCCATGCTGAAATTGTGTGTTTTTTTGGAATTGAATAGCTTCATTCATACAACGGGTGTGGCCCAATCAGTGTAGAGACTCGATGCTGAAATCATATTTGAGTTAATGGAATTCAGAGGAAAGAGAGCCCCCCCCCCCCCCCCCCCCCCGTGTCGTCTAATTTTTACGTTTACACCGAATTTTGCGCAGATTATATTCAATTTGGGTGGGGCGGGGGGAAAAAAAAAAACGGCTTTAAGAGTTTAGCCATCTACACTCTCCTTTCTGCTTCGCAGACAACATCTTAGAGCTACATAATACACGGGGGAAATGAGACGGCACTCAGAGCAGCTGCCCCATTCTAACAGCTCCTAAACAGTGGAATAAAGCGCCGCTATCTTTCAGAGAGCATTTATTTAGAAACGTGTGTGTCGGTCTCTGGAGAGGCCCGGATTGCAACTTAGTAGCGGCATAATAAGAAATTGATCCATATAGCACAAGAGCTGATTCCACCAGAGATATGAATAGAAAGCCAATGCAACACACCTACTCTTCCAATTATGCATCGTGAGATGTGCTGTGGGTATGTGTGTGTGTGTGTGTGAAAGAGGGTGAGACAGCAGTGTGGAGTGGTATTTTTACAAGCAGCCTAATAATAAACTCATAATCCTATTAATAGCTGCGTCGGATGAAAAACCTTCACGTAGTCATTGAGGATAACCGGGATGAATTTTTATGGCGACTCCATTTAATAATCCAGCATGAATTTGATCGAATGCATCAAAACGTGGGCATGTGCGTGCACGGTGCATTTCACCTCCATCTCCTTTAACACGGGATGATCCTCAATGCCAGGGAAGAGCACTCGCATGGCGTAGGTCCGGTAGTCCAGGAATGGAATGCCTGCTCCGTCTAGCTCTTGAGTCAGCTCGTGGATATCGGTTTGCAGTTCGGCAAACGCTGTGAACAGACACAAAAGGCCAGGTTTATAACGAAAGTTACATAAAAGCACGTTGCCCGCTAGAACCCGCGATTTAAGGTGGAGTGCTATGGAGGAACGTGCAATAAAGCAAACAGGAAGCGACCGGTTTGTTCCCACGGTGTCGGCCACGGTTAGCCGAGCCCCGCACGTCGTCTGAAGAAGATGGAATATGTCCTGACTAGATTCTCTTTACCAATTAATGGCAGCAGGCCACTAAAAGTGCAGCCTCTTGTCAGAGGGATTTAACACTTCCTTTAGGATGCGGCAGCAGATGCCTGTTTGTAGGGAGGACAGGCTCTGGCGGGGGGGTTGGGGGTGTTTATAATTTCTGACAGGCAGGAGTGTGGGCAGCCATGTGCCTGTCTCTTTCAGGCACTGCAGGGGCAGCCGAGGGGGAAGAGTTTAGCAGGCGTGGATGTCAACCTTTGACATCCTGTCTGGACAGGAGAGGTGAATTGTGGGTTATTGACAGGCCCGAGACTCCGCTGGCAACTTAATGAGGAAACGGAGAGGAAGAAGCAAGAGAGGTGAGGGACCCCGAGAGCAAGAGAGACGATGTGCACGAGAGGGAGGGTTCATTGGGATGTATTAGTATTTGTTTTGCCTGAAGACAAGCGATCTTTGACAATCGTCTTGTTCCGCTCAGACATACACCGCTTACCTGTCTAAACAATCAGTACCTGCATTATTTACTGCCATGACTAAAAAATCAAAAGAATAACCAAAGAAACAAAGCACGGGCGCACGGACGAACCTACCGAAACCGAAGCTGCACACAGAGAGGGAGAATTAAAAGTGGGCACAAACAGTATTTCAGAGAAGACGGCTATAACGGGATAACTGAGCACTCGATCTCTGTTCATCCTAGAGATCATTCCTCCTGTTATCTCATAAGCACTTGCTCCCTCTCCTGCTTCTCTCATCCCTCTCTCTCTCTCTCTCTGGGTCTACATGTCTGCATAATCTCAGGGCTGGGACACGGACGAGGGCATCGCCTCAGGGCAGACCTACACTGAGATAACGGCTGCCTAGTCTCGCGTCCTTCATGATGCATACAGAGATGGGGAGTGAGAGAGACAGGAATTTTGCCGAGCACTGACATTAGGCAGAGCTTTTTTTTTTTTTTATGATCAGTCGGTCAGTAAGAGGAAAACATGCAAAGAGACGTAACAGGAAGGGAAAGAGCGGATGAAGCACAAATACGAGCTACGGGAATAAAAGATATCTCAAAGGAAAAATGAAAAAAAAGGAAAAAGATATAGGAAGAAATAAAGGATGTTGGAAGGAAAAAAAAAAAAAGCAGCAAAAACCCCACAAATATTTAAAAAATAAATAAATAAATAAATAAAATAAAATAAAGGAAAATTAAGAAATGGTACAATGGTATATAAAAAAGGATCAAAAAAGATTAAAGAGCGGAAGGAAGGAAGGAAGGAACGGAGAAAGAAAGAAGGGGGAAAAAAGAGAAAATGGAAGCACAGAAAGACAGACGGCACTTGGCAGTAACGTTACATGAAAAGGCAGGAAGTGAAGCGAAGAAAGGAAGTGGTCATACCCTCCTTGCACTCGATTGCCACTCTGGACTCCAGGTTGTCCATCTGCAGCTGCAGGCGCTTGAGCGTGCGGTCAGCATCGCGGGACTTGCGCTTGTATGCGATGAGGACTATGATGATGATGAGCAGCAGCAGGCCTCCTCCGGCCCCGATGCCGATGATGGCGGGCAGGGTGAGCAGACTGTCCGAATAGATCTGCAGCGTACCAGGGGAGTACTCGTACCCTCCAACACGCACCTGCAACACACACACACGCACGTATGTATACACACGAATACAAACACTTTTTTTTTTTTTTTTTTTACCAAAATGTGTGAAGTGTGGCACCTCCCCCTGTTTTCAGCATTTTCACTTAATGTCTCTGTTGAGTGTTCTGTAGTAAGTGGCTGTTAACAGCTGTAATTACCAGGAACACGCAGACTAAAGCTTTTCCCATTAAACCCACTAAGACCTCACACCTCCACACAGAGCACATTAATTAAACGGCCCCGACCACAGAAGGCTATTACAAACTATGCTGGGCTCGGGACTAGCGCGTCTCTACAACGCGCTCGCAATTTACCCAGGAAAGGGGTGCATGGCGGGAAACGTAGTTCATACAGAGAAGGGCCGAGAGCACGGTGCAGCGGGAACGCTCGATATTCAAGTACATTCGAGTGGTTAAAGAGAGAAAGCGAGAGCGATTGGGGGGATTTAAGCTGCGTGGACGAGAGGAAACCGATGCAGCAAATGAGCCAAGTGAGGAGAAAGCAGAAAACAAAAAGCACCCTAGACGTTCAGCTCCCTCGCCCAGCTCGTATATAGGTCAGGGTATATAGGTCGAGGACAAACATCTGGGCCTGCAGGTCTCGGAGGGGCTCTCGTTCCTTTTTGTTCTGTCTACCCCCTCTCTTTCCTTTCCCCCCCATCCATCTTTTTTCCTCCTTAGGGCTTTTTTTTTTTTTTTTTTTGCTCAGAAGGAGAGCAGACAGCTTGGGAAAAATAGCAGCATGCTATTTTAATACCCTTGGTAGATTAAGAAAATTAACGCATAAAATCCATGAGGGGAGAAAAGAAAGCGGCTCCAGCTTAAAGGATGGAATTTACTGTTTAAAAAATAAAATAAAAAAAAACACAGACCAGCCTGTCTCCAAGCACACTAATCATTACTGGCTGTAAATACTATCAGCTTTTCCCAAATCTCTACAGACAAAAACCATTTCGAATCGCATCTGGATATGAAATAAATTGACCAGAGGTTAAAATGCATAAATGCAGGGTAAGGCAACGACAATGAAGAATTGAGAAGACGCAACAGAGTATAAATATTCTCATAAGGAAAGAGAAAAGAGAGGAGGGGAGGGGGAGTATATCAGGTATAAAAGCGGACCCTAAATGCTTGTTTATTGCAGTTTTGGATAGAAAGCGAGCAAAGAGGTGGCATTTAACCATGGAGTCTAGGCATGGTATTATCTTTATTCATAAAGTCTGGGGAAAAGAAGACGGAGCTGCTCACCGAACACTTCCAAATAAACTGCTCGGGGCTCGTATTAGGTTTTAATACCGCGGCGCCATTGAATTTCTGGCAGCTGACCGGTCGGGAAGGTGTTGATTCATTTTCGAAATCAGAAGAGCTCGGGCAGTAGTGCCAGCAGCAAGGTTTATATTAATGCATTTGTTCTAGTACATTATTCATTCTTTAACATACGGACTTGCTTACAGCGGCTAGAACATAAGCGAGAGCACTAGTTTGTCTCTTGGACGGTCCACATGATTAAATTTAACTGTAAGCAAATAAGAAGCATGAGGTGTCACTGTCATGTAAAAATAAATAAATAAATACATTTAAAAAATGAGATTGTTGGCAAACTGCTGTGGAAACAGGACATGGCGTTAGAGGTAAATGATCATCTTCGGGGTGGTGACACTAACCGCGCTGTGCCACACCATTGCGTTACTGATTATTTTCCTAGAACAGCACAGCCCACTGTGTTTTATTCCTTTCTTAGTATTACGGTGGAACCAGAGCACCCTGGCCCACTACACTACTGCGATCAGAACCCTTCGGAGACGCCAATAAAACTTCAAACATAAGAGAAATGCTGACATTTGAGCGGAGAGCACATTTAAATGAATCCTTTTCTTAGTGGTGTGTAAAGGGGAAAATTCTGATATGCTTATGTGCAATAAATAAATAAATAAACAAACAAATAAATAAAAAGAGTCATGGTTCATTATGGAGTTTTTCCTTACCATCAAAATAAAACATGTCTAGTCTAGCTTTAGGAACAGCATGAAATTCGTTGGCATTCATGTTTAAACGGCCTAACGGCAGCGCTGCGGAGGTGCCGGGTCAAGCCTGTTATGACTGTGTGTACTCACGGTGACTTTGTGCTGGCCGGTGAGGTCAGGCCATTCACACAGCAGCTGAGCCTCTGACACGGTCAACACGCATGGCTCGTCTCCTATCAGGACGGTGTAGTTCATCCTGGCGTTACCGGGAGCTGCCGGGATCAGGTTCTTCCCCTAAAAACAGACAAATGGAAATGCTTACGTATGCGCTGCACGTACAGTACGAAGACCTGGAAACCAATTAAGCAGTCAGCTGTAAATTCTGGGCATGTCTCATCTTCAGGTCGGATGACAGCTGAATTAGTACCACATTTTACTAATCTTCTCTATCCCCAATCAGACACATTCCGACTTAACCTTCAGAGATGCAGACAAAAAAAAAAAAAAAAAACCCCCCCCTGAGTTCAGCTTCAGTCGCTCTGTTCAGAAGACGGAGTTTATTAAAAGCCGTAATTGTTTCGTTTCCACGTTTATGTGCTTTGGATAAAAAAAAAGAAAAAAAAAAAGAAAAAGGAAAAAAAGAAATAGCTAATCGCATAAAGGCTCTTCTATGAGAGCCAATGAAATGCTGGATTCCAACATTTTCAGGGATATAGTCAGTTTGCCAATATCCAATATCCCGTCTCCCCAGGGGGTTCATGGAAAGGCAGGCCTGGGGGGCGGAAAAGACCGAGAAAGGTTGGCATGGCAGCGTGCGAGGAGATATTAACCACCGGAGGGGATCCAATTAAACGTGTAAATAAAACCCAGAAATAGTGACACACGCAGGCACGTGCACGCGCACATGTTGATTTACTCACACACACACACACACACACACACCTCGTGATATACCCAGGAGGCCTTGCACAAAGTGGAAAAAAAAAATTAATTGCACGGAAAATCTGATGCACATCTAATTTATCTGCAATTATTTAATGGAATTGGGTTGATTCGCTGCTCTTAATTTCTGTGTAGGGTGAGGAGGGGGGAGGGGGGGGTTTGCTCTGCTGCTTGGCAGGAGAGTAGTAATCAAAAAGGTTTCATTACGGAGTTTGATTTAACTATAGAAAGTTGGTTATGGGAGTCACGGTGCTGCTTGCTACGGTATTTACATTCGAATTGGCTCAGGGGAAAAAGAAATATTTTTCCATTAAAAATACCACAACGGGTTTTCAAACTAGGGCTTTGAAGTTCAGGCAGAAGAGGGAAAAGGAGGGGGGGGGGCGGAATAAAGTCAGTATCACCAGAGGAGACGGGTTAAAGCAGTGCCGGCTCAAAGAGGAGAGGAATGAATGCTGGGGAGAGTAAACAGTCTTTCAGATGCTATCGGTGACAGAGGCAGGTTTGCCAAAGTAAATAAATAAAAACTAAAATGAAACAAATTACAAAGCCCCGAACTATTTAAGCTCCTCGCGTATCTAAAGACACGTCTCATCTATTACCGATGGGGATGATGCGAGCGTCGGTTTAGGAGTGCTGTAAGGGCGTCACTCTGAAACGGACAAGACGGGGAACGAGTCCGGCTCTTCAAAAGGGTTTTTTTTGTTTGTTTGTTTTCTAATCATTATTACGTGTTAAAAAATAAGTTCGTTCATGTGGCGTGAAATAAAGGCAGCGCACTCAGAGTATCTGAGTGGTTAAGGGACTGAGTGACCTTGCTCACAGACCCAGCAGTGCTTCTCTGGCAGCCAGCAGGTGCCAACATTGCTAACAAGGAACTCCTAGCAGGTATACAGACAAACCAGATTTTTACCAACAAAGCCCTAGTGTATGTCTGTGGACGAGATGGCTATTTTATTTGTATTTTCTGGCCAGGCAACAGTAAGAAACCTGTGGGGGCAAGAGGTCAGTGTGAGCATTACTTAATAATAAGCAGCACCTCCATGAGAGAGAGACAGTCCTGTCTTCTCGTTTTTTTTTTGTTTTTTCCTTTCTTTTTTCTTGTGGCTTCACGGTAGCTTCAATATTCACCTAGTTTAGACGCAGTCCATCTTTTTTTTTTTTTTTTTTTTTTTTTTTACCCACGTGGCCCACGTCCCAGTTTTTTTTTTTTTGGAGAATTTGCGCCCCCTTGAGCAAGAAAACAACCTTCTTAATGACTGTCCAACTATCCTTAGCGTCAACACTGTTTATAAAGTTCGAAACGTTTAACACCGTTCATCTCTTTAGTAAGCTTGGTCAGAAAGTGCGTGGGTTTTTTTTTTTTGGTCCCTTTTGGTTTCGAAACCTTCTTCGTTTACTTCGAGAGAAA
>JAOVYU010000022.1:14077541-14092672 GCA_025674565.1 Synodontis membranacea
ATATATGGTAATCTTGTAAAAACTGTTCTAAGTATGGAATTAAACATGACGGGGCCTGCTGTTATAGGAAAATAATCAACAACGGGACAGGCCGATGTATAACAGCACATCCTGAAGTGTTTTATTTCTCTTATACCATAACGATATGCCAAGGATATTTATTGTTATTTATTTAAAAATAAATTACACTTTAATCTGTAAATGGTTATGCTGTAGAACATCCACAAGACAAGTTAGTCCCTGTTCCCACTTACATATATAGCAAATAATGTAGCTGTTCCCCATCCAACCGCTCCCTTTTTTTCCTCTCTCTTGAAGTTAATAAGAAAAAAAATGCAGCTTGTCACGTAACTGAGAAACAGCAAAGCTCTATGTGCTGAACACTTTCCCGTCAAGGAACACTTAAAGCAGCAGCTGTACCTCTGTTACAAACCAGCGATGCCGAAGACCGAAAAAATATTTACTCACACATTACAAAAATTCACCATATCAACAATTACACACATTTTATAATCTGTTTATGTGGGCTGTCCACCAAACAGTCCTTTTAAAAACTGGTACTACAGAAACAATAACATATTAGATAGAGGACATTAATATAATCCTGTGAATTGTCCTGTAGACAGCACTACTGTCACAGCTGCTGCTGAAAAAAAAAAAAAATGAACTAACACCTTTTGAATCATCAGAGTTGAGAATCCAACAGTGCTATGGTATAAGAAATAAAATGCTAAGGATAAAAAATTCATTAGTACACTCTAAACTGTTTATCAGTCACTGGAGATGGTATTATGTGGTGATTAGTGTAATTTGCCCAAAAGCATAGGTAGTAGAAATAATAATTTAAAAAAACAAAACAGCAGTTAACTTAGTACAGACTACAAACAGAACGCACTGCATCAGGAAGAATAAACTGCATAAAGCCTGTTCTGGGTAGTCTACAGTGCAGTGCAAAAATCTTAGGCACATGCAAATAAATGCTGTAAAGTAAAAGCCAGCTAACTAATTAATTAAATTATCCCTATTTCCAACACAGAAATCGCACGCATGTTTGAACTGTGCATAATTACGCTTGCACTATTAGCACATCAAAGTTTCCAGAACAAAGTGTGCACATACAGTGCCGTGATGGAGTGAAAACTACTATCTCAAAGTAAAGGAATATTACAGCTCACAACATTTTAACTGCATCATAAGACAGTGTTATAAGCTATTGGTTTTTATGCTATGAAATTTGGGGAGTCAAGGTCATTTGCTTTTGGGTAAGAAAAAAAGAAAAAGAAAAAGAATCTGTTGGTAGGCTCTGTCAGGGCAAACATAGTCTAAGCATTAGAATTCAGAAACGAATGTGGCATGTTCCTCTGCATCAAAGCCGTCTCTCTATTATGAAGCATGCAAGGCAGAAAAGAGAATTTTTCAACACAGGCTTTTGCGTGCCTCGTGTGAGTGAACACTCATACACTATTAATGCAAAGAGGTTTGGGAACAGAACAAACACCCCCCTTATGCCAGGGAGGGAATGAGAGCTGAGTGATCATCTGGGGGCTGCAGAGATGTCCCCTCTTGCCGCAACATGGCACCCTTGGCAACACCCACAGCCCCTTGCTCTCCTGTATTTAAGCACTTATGCTATTATCCCTGTCTTGTGATAAACATAGTTAAAGCTGAAGGGTATTTGCAACAATCTACCACCCAACACCATCTACACTTCACCGTCGTCTACAGTGTCATACGGTCTGCAATAATATCTGTGTGTTGATAATGCTGTAGTATGGTCCTGGTATCAGAGAGTAAAGTCAACATTAAACATTATAGCCAATTATTTTACCAAAAACTATAATATTTAGTAGTATTAATATTATCACTAATTAACATTATCATAATTCACCATGCCTTAACAGGAAAAAAAAAAAAAATTAACAGCAGCATTAATGCTACACTCTGCATTCGAAGCAGGTGGTATCATAATTTCAAGATAAACTTTAACGTGTCAGATTAATGTCTTTAGCCATATCATCTTGTTAGTGATATTTAGCTGAAGGTTACATTTTCAGGCAAACCAGGATCCAAGTGAAAATCTGCTGTCCTTACTCATCTTGTGTCCCTTCATCTTACACTCGTCTACACAAGCTTCATTTCAATTTAATTATTTAATTCATAATTCCATTTGGGCAAAATCCCGAATGGCTTCCTAGATATGCTCACTAAATAGAATATGACATATGGAATTGTAAATGTAGTTTGAGATTAGGTTACCAAGAAAAGAAATAAATAAATAAAACCTCTGACACTAATAGTGTATGTTTTAATTACACATAATATATGCAATTTAATTCACCATTTTTTTAAATTATTCCTATGGCCTATGACCACTATACGAGCAGTGATTTTATTTCCTCTTATGACCGCAATAGTGTTAAGATTTTCATTCATCTTGAAAAACACTGTTTTCAAGATGGATGTAAATCGTAAAATTATAGTGATCGTACATTAGGCGTACACTAGAACAAATTATACTGTTGAAATATTAATAGAATTCCCATAATATTCCACAGTAAACAGTCCAAATCTTTAAAATCCCAGTACAACACTACTGAAACATAAAACATTTGACCTAAACACTTGCCTCTCTTAATACTGAATAGGAGGTGTCATGCTTTTGTTTGAATGAATTAAAAACAAAAAAAAATTCTAATTATGAAAATGAGCAATGTACACTAAAACACTGTGTGTCCTTGAACTGAAATCAAATAGATAGATTCCCATTCTACTGGTTTAATTGATACCACATCAGTATGTAACATTAACTGTTAAAAAAAACCCTACGAGTGTTCATTAGCTGAAAAACCCCCCACTGAGCACCAAAAACTCATTTTCAGGATTTTTTTTTTCTTTTTTAACCAAAAAGGGACATGCAGATAGTTGATGAGAAACCAAGCAAATGTGAACTGACTGTCCTGCAAATATAAACATAGCTGTAACTATAAGGCTGCTGATATCAATTTCTATTTATTTACACTGCCAGTAATCATTACTGTACAGCAGAACTGCTAGAAATTTTATCTTTTATATAGTACAACGTTCAGAGCACCGAAGACACTTTAACAAACCATATGGAAATGTTTTTGTCACTAAGTCTGATTTTTCTCTTCTATGAAGTCGCATTCTGTCTCAGTCTGTCTCTAACTTCTCATCCTCCAGATGCACAGTTCCTCTAGCCACCTCCTTTCTTCACTTATTTTTCCCCCTTTAATTTCCTTCTTTTTATTGTTTACGGACATCTCACAGTCAGTTTCTATATCAAAACCAAATGCTAGAAAACTGCCAGAACATGGGCTCCTGGGTCAACAAGCTAGTAACCAGAATCCAGATTCTGTTTTTTAACTTACCTCAAGAATACACTGAAACATACATCTACCTGTACGTTGGAGACTCAACAGAGGAACATTAATTAGCTCCCATTATTGCTCTCTACGCAGTGACATAGTTACCTTCAGGGTTGCAACATCTGTGTGACAAGAACAGCACAATGGCTGATCCAAATCAATCCGAAGAAACAGCCCAATACCACAAATCAAAATGTGCCCTAGAGGTTTATCAATCCCACTCCAGCCCACTCTAGTAGACACTCTTTAACAATCCTGCCCATTAGTATTTCCTGTTTGCACCTGCCCACAGAACCCAGTTGGTTCTATTTCCCCAAAATATAACATATTTGTCATTTAATCCACCGTGACCCTCACCGGTTACTGAATATGAATGAATGAGAAGGACTGGCATCCCACCCATGCCCCTGTGACAGACAGAGAGAAGGATGAGGACAGTGATGGCAAGGGGGTGTATCTTGGTTGATCCAAGATGGCGGCACGGCAGTAGCTCGCAGCGGCCACTCCGGCTCCAAAATGGTGCTTTTATGTACTGTTTTGTTAAGGTTGCTGCTCTTGTATGTATTGTCTTTCTTGCACTTGTCTCGTGTTTGTTATTGACCTACTTGCTGTTTTTGCCCATGTCTGCACAAGTGCACTTTATGCAGTCGTCTTGTCTTATGTGGCATACGTGCAATTTACGTATTTGTATTGTCCCAGTCCTTTTCTGTAGCACCATGGTCCTGGGGAACGTTAACTCATTTCACTATGTACTGTACCACATGTATATTGTTGAAATGACAATAAAGCTACCTTGAACCTTGAACCTTGAAACGCACAAGTCAAGAAGGGCCAATGTGAAGAAATTCTCCACAATAATCTACTCTAATCTACTTAATGTCAGTGTTCGATAGTGTAATCAAGCATCAATACCTTATTTGGATTGAATAGATAATGCACTGATATGAAAGACCTTATTTGTTGAGTTTCTTTTTTCTTTTCTTTTTTTGCTTGCCAGTGTTAGGGACTGGGATCACATTGGACAAAAACAAAAAAGGTGAACAAGAGCAAGGCTTTTGACTTTCATTTTGAACTTTAAAGAACAGCTCACTTTAGCTAATGTGGCGGGTGACCAGGTTTCAGCCAAATGTCTGATCTGCAATATGCGCCTAATACGCGTGGAATCTGGCAACCCTGCTCAAGGACCCTCATGAAAATAACATTTGGAACATATATGGAATTATGTGGTGAACAAAAAAAGTGTTTAAAAAAAAAAGAAACACAATATGCTTCATATTTTAGATTTTTCAGGGTAGTCACTGTATACCGTGATGACAGTTTTGCACACTATTGGCATTATCTTAAGCAGCTTCATGAGGTAGTCACCTGGAATGCTTTTCAGTTAACGGGTGAGAATTTTCAAACGTTCATTAGTGGAATTTCTTGCCTTCTTCATGCGTCATTCTTAATTCAGTAGTGTTGTGTCGAGGTAGTGCTGGTATACAGCAAACAACAACTTTTTCAACAACAGTAGTCATGCAATTTAAGTCAAGAACTGCTCTGCTGAGTAAACGGAAATGACAGTCCATTGTGACCAAAAAAATGAAGTGTCATTTATTAAGTTATAAAAATAATGAAAAAATATTGAATTAAAAGATGTGTTGAAACATTTGACTGGTCCTGTATCTGCACCAGAAAGACAGGATGAATGCTAACCCTAGTTAAGAGCAAATGATCCAAAGGAACTAGGAAGTATCCCAGTTTGACTCTCAGCAGCACTGTAAATTCGTCCATCCATCCATCATCTATGCAGCTTATCTGGTAAGGGTCACAGGGAAGCTGGAGCCAATCCCAGGTGACTTTGGATGGGAGGCGGGGTACACCCTGGGCAGGTTGCCAGTTTATCACAGGGCTAACACAGTGAGACAAACAGCCATTCAGACTCACATTCACACCTATGGGCAATTTAGAGTAGCCAGTTGACCTAATCGGATTGTCTTGGGGAAGAAACCGATCTTTCTAATAAGTCTAGAAACAAGCAAACAGAACAAACAAAGAAAAAAGACTAAAATATAACAATAGGTGACTATTGTTGACAAGTGTAGCCCAAATGTCTGTCTATTGATTTGGGAAAGACATTAACTAATTAAGTTACTTACTCGGTTCCATTCGACAGAAGGTAGAAGCTTTCTAGAAAGTTATACAGGGTGGCTGGATAAAGAGTCCGACAAAATGATGTCCCGCAAATTGTTTATCAAATTTGCTGTTTTCTTTCCAGTGTCTCTAGTGCAAAGTGGAATTTTAACATAAAATACAAAAACACAAATATATATTTTGAGCACTAAAGAGATACAAATACAGATGATGGTGTAAATGATTTCAAAGCAGCTCTTACACACAAAGATGCCATGCTCAGCTGTGGTGAAAATGATCCACTACCAAATAATATCTGGTCAGTGATGGATGGCTGATAAAATGCTACTGGTCAGTAATTATATCTGTGTGTGTGTGTGTGTGTGGGCGTGAGGGAGTGTGTGTGTGTCTTAGGGACAAATTTGTGTCTGATCTTTACAGAGGAATGATCAAATGCACAGTGCACAGTGTGTAACATGATTTAATGGGCAAACCATGAAACATGCTCAAGGTGTCCTCCTCCTGACAATGCCCTTAACATGCTGTGTTTCCTTCAATTATTTGAAGTCCAATCAACCCGTTTATTCTAGCAGCATGCATGGCTCGCGTTTGGGACTGAATCACCGCTAACTTTGTAAAACTGGCACGTCGTATAATCTATTAGACATGCATCCTCTCATTTTCTATATTCCTTTGACTTTGATGATGTTATAGGCATGTTTTCATGAACAATAATAACCTTGGCCCATACCAGCAAGCATTTCACTTAAAGTCAGTAGGCAAATACAGCACAATCACAGCAGCAAGTCATTATCTAACAAAACACACACACACACACACACACACACACACACACACACACACACACACGGGTCATCATTCAGCGAAGGCTGCTCTGCTCTGTGAAATCCTGTTAGCGGAGACAGAACCACAAGGCTAGGCTTAGATCTGAAAAGAGAGACTGTCTGGGCCTGCTGGGATTAAACCTGGTATTAAAGCCACACACACACACACACACACACACACACACACACACACACACACAAATATGTATGTGCTTGCAGAGATGTGAGCTATCAGAAATAGTTGCAAAGCATTTCAAAATATGCTTGTAATACTTCCACAGTCCATTAAAACAGGTAAAAAAACACACCATGATTGTGTGCACAGTGATTCAGAAGCATATAGTCATTTTTATAGTATGGTCATGATACAAAATAATTCTTTTTCATAACTCAAGTAAAAAAAAAACAAACAAACAGTTCTGCGTGTAATGAATTATGTAACAAAATAAAAATTTGGTCAGTGTTAAATTAATTATCCTAAAGTATTCATAGCATGTATTTTGTAGAAGACTTAGCTTCAGGCATGCTTTTCTAAGTGTAAGCCTTTTCAGGTACAGAATAATTAAACAAGACACTGGTGTGCTTTAAAATCGTGTGTATTTTCAAACTGTTTGCTGCTCTGTTTTAATGGAGTAGTGCTAAGCTTTTAAAGCAGGGTTATTCTTCAGCTAGTTTAATTATGCATTACAAGGATTTATTATACACCAACATCCCCCACTAATCGCAAACACTGAGAGGATCTTTCTGAGGTTAATGCTCAATGTAAGGCGCAGAACGCAACTACATAGAATCAATGTTGTGTTTACTGAGCACTATATGATCATTATTGTTACAGAACATAGCAAGAGTCAGAATGCAAACAGGCAGGTTTATGGTAGGCATATAAATATTTCAGACTTAGGGTCAAACAGGATTGGATCATAACCACAAAGCACAAGGCCCCGAGGAACAATATAAAAATATCCAAATGATGGACTAGACGAAGGAATTATACCAGTTTGAATTGCAGTATTTGACAAGTTTGTGAGAAAGAAAGAAAGAAAGAAAGAAAGAAAGTAAAAAAAAAGAAAACAGGAAACATTGACCATAAAAGGAAGATTATAAGGGACTATGCAGAGTGGACAGGGAGTCAGGGTGGCTCCGTCTCAGAGAAAAAGTATTAATCACTACCTTTCCTTGTCACTTGGGTGGTACCCACAAGTGTACACTTTTTTTGCACCTTTAGTGTGTAGTATTACTTTAAAAGCTAATTAAAAGTCCAAAAGTTGTCCACACCATGACCTTAATGACCTTAAATAATTTTCAAAAGATTACGATTCATTCATAAGTTAAGTGCAGTGACGAGCAACAGTACAGTTGTATTTTTACTTTGTGTTAGTGTGTGTTTAAGTGTGTTTTGTTATCAATAAACATTAAATAAATGTTAATATAAATACATTTTCTTGTGTCCTCTCGGGAACATCTTAAAGTGCTTATAAAGCCTCCTCAGTGATCTCCCAAAAGGTCAGCTGTAAAAACAAAGTGCTTTTGTCTCAAGTTACACAGCATGCTTTTAACAGGTGGAATATGTGAACAGCTGTGGTCTTAAGAGGACACGTGTTGAAGAATCTCGCTGGGACTAACTCCAGCCTTTCTATTACAACTCAGTCATTGAGACAAGTGCAAGGATATAAGTGTTTAAAGGCTAAGTACTGATTTGAGACTTGCTCAGCATGACTTATTTTTGTACGCCATGCTGCTGAACAAATGTTCTCCTTTTTTTATGCCTTACTCATCAAACATTTCTTTGACTGGTGATGTGATCCAGACAAATCTGTTTGTTGGAATAGTCAAATATGGAAGGTCCAAAAAGTGTTTTCTCGAACGGATTGCGGTATTGTAATCTTCTTTCCTGCCCTGCCCTGTGATGCAGCCAGACCCAGTTCCAGTCTTCTGACTCACTCAGTCACACACCTACTCACCATTATTTTCGCCTTCCGTGCTGTGCTGTTTACTTTGAGCTTCCTAGATACAGCAATAAGGTTACACAAGGAAGAGAACAAAAGAGAAAGGACATGTGTAAGTGTTCAAAATGATCATATTTCATACACTGTAGACATGGTTAAGAGGTGGCTTTTGGGCTAACGCCATGACTGTTTCCCCCCAGAGATTTGTCCAGTCCAGGTTTATTAGAAATTCGCTTTCCTTTTCCACCGCTCTCACTTTAAAAACTCCAGTAAATCACAGTAAGCAGTGAGGAGTGGCAACCTAGGTATTTATATGCTTTTATTCGAAATCCTGTTGGAAAAAGGACGAAGCTCTACAGAAGGAAGATGAGTCTCTTCCCAAATAGCAGCTGAGTGATTGCCCAGATGGGCCACACTTTCCACTTTCATCTGGCCCACATACTGCCATGGAACAACTGTAATGAACCCAATTGAATACAACTCAGCCTTGATGAGACCATCTCTCAGACATGATATGGACCAGAACTAACAGTTGGGCCAATTTTGGCATTAAACTGAAATTTTGCACAAGCATTAGATTCAGTTGCTTGCGTTTGAACACTATTTGGCTCAAATTCCAAATGCCATAAAAACTTGTGTGTAATTGGACCACTTTTGGCCCATAATACATCCTCCATTGTCAAAGTGGACCCTGATATTCCTGAAGACAAGGTTAGCTTAGATAGCTTTTTTTTTTTATTTTAAAAATGCTTTTAACTTTGGCAACAAAAATAATTCTGTGGTTTAGAAAAATTGTGGTCACTCGTGTTTAAATGCCTTCTTTGCCCCGTACAGTGGCTTCTGGAATAAGTGGCATGATACATGAAAAATGAGCAAAATTGAATATATTGAAAGTATAACATGAAATAAGAGACATTTTGAGCTCAAATATACAGAAATATTGTATAACGTTACATAATACAAATTGTTTTTAGTTCGTGCAACTGTTTCTACAAAAGTGCAAGCGCACAAGCGTTCAAGGGTGCTGGTTTGGGACTGACCCTTCATGACTTAATAATTGAAGCCCATGTCGCTGAGCATGTCCACTTTTTTCTAGCTCGCTCATAAATTTTTTTCAGCTGATGATGGCAACTAGACATTCTTCCTGCAGTGTCTAACAAGGTTGTAGCACAATCTTTGTCAACTCCTCTATGCTGACCATCTTGAACTCCTTTATATTCCTGGTATAGTGACACCCCTCATAAAGATTAGGAAAAAGCATTAGAAAAAAAAATCCACCTTTTGTTGTAGTAGATCCATCTCATACAAAAAAAGAGAAAAATCCAACCTTTAATTGAAATTAATTTATTTAGAGAAAAACAAAACCCTCATAAAGAAACAATTATTTTCAACAAAAAGACATGTGCCATGTTTATTGGAACACCTGGATATTATTGCACACACAATGTACATGAAGCATGTTTCACATTTAAAGCTTTTTGTTTTAATAAAAACATAAAACACTTTCAAGCTGTAATCTATGAATTCCTCATTAACTGGTGTACAAATATGAGGTGACACAGAGGCAAAATTCCCATAGCCATCCATCAATATGGGAAAGATAAGAGAACACACAAACCAAATGAGGGAGAAGTGTGTTGACCTTCATAAGCCAGGCAATACACATTTCTACTGTAAGGACTAAATAGTTTTTTTTTTGGACATCAACTGGACATCAACTGGAACTGTTACAAACTTGCATGGACCCAACTTTATTTTGCCCCATATACACTGAGGAGGATGGTAAGAGAGGCAAAAAAGATCCCCGAGGATCACTGTCAGTGAATTTCAATAAAAAGTAAAATCTTGGGCTTACCAAGTCTCCAAAACCACCATCAGACACCACCTCCATGCCAACAGATTATACAGAAGGAATGACAGAAAAAAGACTTTTCTGTTATCCAGTTTCAGTTAACCATGAGAAACACTTCTTTCCATTTGGAACAGTGTTCGATGGTCTGATTAAACAAAAATAGAGGTTTTTGGTCATAAACAAAATGATTTGGGCATAAAAAGATGGATGGCTATAAAGAAAAGAACTTTATCTCAACTGCAACATATGGTGGAGGTTCTGATATGTTGTGGGGCTGTTTTTCCTCCAAAGGCCCCAACACCTTGTTAAGGTACATGGCATCATGGAATCCAATGAAATCCCTATGAAATCCCTATGAAAGCATATGTCCAAATCAACACAAAATGGTTAGGTTTCAAGCTTCCTCCATGGCCATCACAGTCCCCTGACCAGAACCCTATTGAAACCATGTGGGCTGAACTGAAGAGGAGAGTACACAAGAGAAGCCTTTACAACGGGTGCCAATAATCATGGCTGGCACTTTAACTCAGATAACCACTCTGTACAATTGTGGTAAGCAGAAAAGCATCTCAGAAGACACAACATATCAAAGTTTGAGTCAAATGGGCTACAACACCAGAAGACCATGTTGGGTTCCACTTCTGGCACAGGCTCACGATAGCTGAACAGTTGAATACTGGACACACGTAACAGGTCTGACGAATCTTAGGCCTGTTACTTCGCTAAAGCCGCTTTTGTTGGGTCTGTTAATACCAATCAATCAGATTTTCAAGCGAATGTTTCCAACATTTTGTGGAATCCATGGCACAAAGAACTGAGGCTGACTTTTTTTTAAAGCTTCAAAAGCTTTAACCAAACAGAAAGAACCCTGTGAAAATATCCTTTTTTTAATTTCATTATATACCTTACTAAATGCAAGATCAAGACCAAACCTGGTGTTCGATGCTTTTGTAATGGTCAGGGTCAACATTTATTTAGCTATAAGTCCTGGACAAAATCATCCAGTTCTGTGACTTCACACAAACATTTTAAATAGCAATCCAAAGACAAAGTATCCTTATACACAGCATATACACTCACCAGCCACTTTATTAGGTACACCTGTTCAATTTCTTGTTAACACAAATAGCTAGCCAATCACAGGGCAGCAACTCAATATATTTAGGCATCTAGATGTGATGAAAACAAGTTGCTGAAGTTCAAACTGTGCATCAGAATGGGGAAGAAAGGGAACTTTAAAGACTTCAAGTGACTTTGAACATGGCATAGTTGCTGGCGCCAGAAGGGCTTGTCTGAGTATTTCAGAAACTGCTGATCTACTGGGATTTTCATGCACAACAATCCCTAGCGTTTACAGAAAATGGTCTGAAAAAGAGAAAAATATCCAGTGAGCGGGGATTGTGTGGACGAAAATGCCTTGTTGATGTCAGAGGTCGGAGGAGAATGAGCAAACTGGTTCAAGATGCAAGAAGCAACAGTAGCTCAAATAACCACTCGTTACAACCAAGGTACGCAGAATGCCATCTCTGAACGCACAACATATTGAACCTTGAAGCATATGGGCTACAGCAGCAGAAGAACACACCGGGTGCCACTCCTGTCAGCTAAGAACAGGAAACTGAGGCAACAATTTGCATAGGCTCACCAAAATTGGATAAGATTGGAAAAACATTGCCTGGTCTTATGAGTCTCGACTTCAGCAGGTACCCGGCTTCTGATGGCTACTTCCAGCAGGATAATGCACCATCTCACAAAGCTCAAATCATCTCAAACTGGTTTCTTGAACATGACTATGGGTTCACTGTACTCCAATGGCCTCTATAGTCACCAGACCTCAATCCAATACAGCACCTTTGGGATGAGGTGGAACGGGAGATTCGGATCATGAGTGTGCAGCTGACAAATCTGCAGCAACGCCGTGACGCTATCATGTCAGTATGGACAAAAATCTCTGAGGAATGGTTCCAACACCTGGTTGAATCTATGCCACGAAGTACCAGGGTCCAACCTGGTACTAGCAAGGTGTACCTAATAAAGTCTCTATTGAGTGTATAATACAGCCTTGAACAAAGACTCACTAGCCTGCTTGGCTAACAAATTTTATCAGTCTGTACACCTTCTCCGTCATGCAAATGTCTTAGTTTAATAAAACAGTTCACCTGTTTTTGATTAAAAAAAAAAAAGAAAAGATTTAACTAACAACATTAATTGATGTTTTTGTATTAACATAAAGCCTAAAGTGTTTAGATTTTCAGAAATTGACCTGTTTTGTGACTCGAAAATAATTCATGGAAGCACAGAGTCAGACAGCAATAAGGCAGGAGAGGAGGAAAGACATGAGTCGACATCCCTCATATGCAAGAGAGCAAGAAACTAAGACTAAGGTAATTTTAAAGAGATTATGTTTTGTTAATGTGGTTTTCTGATTGCTTTTGGAGGAAGAAGAAGACAGAAGAGACTTTGCCAGAGAATGTTAGTATGAGACATGAGTACTGGAGAGCAAAAAGGGAAATAGCAAAATGAAATAGGGAAATGTCAAGACTTGTACACTTATGAATTATTGACCTTTCTTGCTGTATATCTTTCTGAAGCTATCAGGTCAAAAACTGCCAGTCTTGCTGTAAGTTAAATAAAAGTGCTATAAATAAATTGGATAAATGTGCTGAACAGTTACACCTCAACCCACAAATTGCTTGAAAATGTTGCACTTAAGTGCAAATATGTACATATTTTTCTTACAGATGTGGTCTGGGCTAAGCCAGGGGTGTTTCAGATCATAGCAATGCTCCTATATTCTAAAGCCTAGTTTCTACACAAGCAAAGTTATTCACACATATAATATATGTTATATAAGTCTCACAGTTTGCCCATATCCTATATGGTTTATATGCTTTGCTTCCAGGAATCTGTGCTCTATTCTCAGTAACTAGAGTTCTGCATTGATTTGAAAGCATAGAACATTTCCCCCATGTAGTCCTGTGTCTAAATTAGTTTGATTAGTAAGACTTTAATGGATCTAGTGGGACAAGGTCAGCCATCGACAGGGTGATGCAATCCAGTACTTATAGATTACTCTGTGTGTATGAAGCTCACTATTGATATTTGAACAATATGGCAGCATTATTACATATATTTATTGTCACTTCAGGGTAATGGGTAATGAAGCATCAGAGCTAAAAGAGCTAAAAAAGCCATGGGAGATATGCTGACATAACACGGTAACAGTGAAGCTGCTGCTGTTGGAGATGTTGTAGGCATTGGTTCTCCTAATGCTCTCTAGTCTGCAGTGTATTTCAGATAAAGAACTCATAAGCGTTAGGTATCTGTAGTGTCCCGCTGTGCCTGAGAGGCCATGTTTGCTTGTGGTTGTAGGCTGTGGACTCATTTGCTGCTTCTCTCCTTCCTCCCAAGGCTCTCAGTGCAGTAATTAAAGCACAGGGGCCAACTCTCTTTTCAGCTGAATAATTGAAGAGCAGAGC
Organism: Synodontis membranacea; assembly: GCA_025674565.1. Taxonomy (NCBI): domain Eukaryota; kingdom Metazoa; phylum Chordata; class Actinopteri; order Siluriformes; family Mochokidae; genus Synodontis; species Synodontis membranacea. The sequence continues at coordinate 14,091,162 of JAOVYU010000022.1, forward strand.
AGGAACAAGAGAAAAGAGGAGAAAGAAAGGAGCTGACATATGCACTCTCATGCTGATGAAGGCCATGGGAGTGTGACCTTGAAATGGATGACATTAAAACATACAGCTAGAGTCCTCCATGACCTAGTGTTCAGTTTCTCTCTAATGTGTATCACAAAGCAAGGCATTTTAATATTTGCATATAACAATAACAATAATAATAACAACAACAACAACAACAACAACAACAACAATAATAATAATAATAATAATAATAATAATTAATATTATTATTATTATTATTACTATTATTAAAAATATTATTAGAAGAATAAGAAGCAGCTCTACGATAGATTTGGTGACCTGTCATTTTATATCTTTATAAACAAATGCACATCTCAATTCAACAGAAATCTAAACCTTGCCCAGTTTCTACTTAGACCCAATGTTGTTTGTGATATAATAAGTTGATTTTCAGACCTGTGAAAATAGTATCATAAAGCCAAAGAGGTGCCGTTAGTCAGTTGCCTCGACATCAGTTTTGCTAAGCACACATAGCTGTCCACTTACTAATCCTGGACAGCATAATGTGTGATTTCTCTTCACACATTAGTAATCGTCTGCACAAATTACAAATTTTTGTGAAGACATTTCTGCACACACACTGCCAGGACTACTACGTTTCAAGCATAAATGCGTAAACATTGTAATGCCACCTTTTATATATACATAAACCATCAAAACCAAATAAATCTGAGCCCCAGAGCCATCTGTGGCCAGGAGTCCTAGAGAGCATAATTGGCCCTGGTCTATGTGTAGGATGGATGGCATTACTATCTCCCCTGTCAATTAGAGCAGCACTAGCCAAATTCTGGCCATCTGTGAGCTCATGTATATAGAGCAGGGCAGTTAGCGCTTTTCTCCGAGTGTATTCAGCTGTCCTGTAATGCTGCACCAGTAGCAGCTTGAAAAAATTCTGTGTCTCAGAGGACATACATGATAGCCTTCACCTTCCCGTACAACAGGGCAGAATGAAAATGTGGGTGGGAACTGACATTAACTATTAAAAACAATAATATAATAGCTATTTGTCATCCTTTATATTTCAGTGATGCTTAAACATCCTTTAAAATTAACTTTACATTAAACCATTTTAAAAATAAATATTGCACGTTTTTAATGTAACTAGTACTACGAGTTAGCTGGCACAGTCATAGTCTATAACAATTACTGGATTGTGGGTTTTTGGAGCATTTGATAAAAAGGTATACCACAATACTTCCAAGGTCATTATTTTTATCTTGAATTATGTATTGATACCTATTCTGATTTTCTGACCTTGGTCACTTGCATAGTGCTTATACTCATTTTTTGTTCCGATTGTTCTTTTTCTAGCTAAATATTATAAACATTATTGATATAGTGACATGTGAGAGAAGCATATGGTAACTGCAGTTAGTTTGTTTGTCTGTCATAATACATCAGTTAAATTTGTTTGTTTGTAATAATACAGCAATTGCAGTTTGTTTGTC
>JAOVYU010000022.1:14107508-14122548 GCA_025674565.1 Synodontis membranacea
CTAGAGGGCTCTAATGATGTTAAAAACCGTATTTAGAAGGTCGTAAACAGGTTTTCTGTGCTCTAACTACGCGGAAATACTACTTTGCAGAAATTCACTTATTGCGGTAGAGTCTGGAACGGATTAACCGCGATAAACGAGGGTTTACTGTACTGCTCTTTTGATAGTAATTTATTGATGGAGAAAACATTTCATTTCATTATTTTTGAAGGCATCTTTGCAATTTTTTTTTTTTACACATGCCTAAGACTTTTGACGTAGCATTTGCCAGTTTATTAGACATTATGATGTAGAGTACGTGGGCAATTTCTTTTCTTAACCTTATAAGTAACACTTCCTAGATTATCTGCATACATGAAATTTTACATGTTCATTCCTCTGACAATTTAGAACATTAAATATGAATTTCGCAAAATGTCATTAACTCTTGTAGTTATGTTAGATTTTTTTTTTCTTGTATTTTCTTGGTTAAAAAATAAACTAAGGATTTTCCAACAAAGTGTTCTGTAAAAGCCTCTTGAGAGCTTCTCACAGAGAAATAATTTAATTCTAACATCATCCAAAGACAAGATTTTTGGTTTGATTATGTATGCAAATTTAGGCAGATTTAATTAGAGGAAGCCTCATTTGTATAAAGAACTGAATGTTTTCTTTTAAAGTTACAATACAAAAATTCTTGTAAGAGTGTCAGAAATCAACTGGCAAAGATGATTAAAAAAAAAGTTCAACTGTAGTGTCTTACCTTAATTACTGAACAAGTTCAGATGATCAACAATAATAACCAGATTTCGTTTTTTTTTTTTTAATGATCTTGCTCTATTTTTCTCCCAAATTACTCTTGTCTAATTTCCACCCACTGGTCGATTCTCTCCTATTGTGCGGCAGCTTCCAATCCAAGATGGTGAGGGCTAACAAGTGCTTCTTCTGGGACACATCGTCTAGTGTCATTCTAATTGATAGGGAGATAGCATTGCCAACCTTCCCACCCAGAGTGCAGGGCCAATTATGATCTCTCGGACTCAAATGGCTATGACATTGTCAGGATTCAAACATGCAATTTCCCAAATATAACACTTTATCATTTCAACACGAATGGAAAATTCAGAAAATTGTACTAAAAAAAAAAAAAGTAATATAACAAAGAACTATGCTCATAATTTTCACTCTCACAACAAGTAAAAAAGCAGTTTTTACTAAAGACCTAATGCTTCCTCATGACATGATCAATCCAGAGATTTATTTTATTAGAATGGGTTTTTTTTATAGCCTCAAACAGGCTTCTAATCAAACTGCAGCATCCCGTTTGAACACTTTAGTTCCCTCAGATAGCTAATAAAAAAAGGATTTTAATCTCAGACCTACTGTTTTCTCAGGACCGGTGATCAATCTGAGTGTTGTCTATGAACGGTTCTCTTCGGGATTAAATTGCTTCAGGGTGAACCTCTGTGTCCATGAAGGTCAGTGTTCCTGCTTAATTCAAGATTGTTTAGCCTCTTCAGATTCTGCGTAGAAGACTGTGATCATTTTTATAATAGCCAAATAGAATCAAAGAGTCCTTCTGATCTGTTAGAAGGCGCCGAGATACCCAGTCGTTTCATGTCTTAGTAAAAGCAAAAATACTAAGCAATTGGAAAAACAGTGTGACACTTTTAGCTCCGCATCACCCTCTCTCTCTCTCTCTCTCTCTCTCCCACACACACACACACACACACACACACTCTCTCTCTCTAAAGCCTCTCCTCTCTCGGGTTTTTTAGTTTGCACTATAACCTTGATGATAGCTTCCTTTGAGATCTTGCCTCTTTTCTTCACCAGCATTAGCAAAGAGTGCACTTCCTCACTCATATATATATATATATATATATACGCATGGGTGACTTTTCCTGTTTACTTAATTGCGTGGTAGTGTGGAGGCTCCAGATAGCGCTTCAAAAATACTTTAGTGCTTTTACATATTCTTCATCCTTTTCCCTGCTACCCTTCTGATGTTCTGGCTCTCCTTTAGTGTGATCTTTTATAGTATGGTGTGGGTTCTGTTTTTATATCGGATGGCAGCACAGGTCCAGAGTGACTATCGATGTCACAAATACCCTGAGCCACGTCAAGTGGTACTTAGAAAACAAGAGGTGTACCTGAAATGTTTTTACAATCTTTGCAAACCACACACACACACACACACGCACACACTGATTAGAATATAGTCACCCTGCCTGTAGGCACATGCCTCACAGCACTAAGCCGTGAGCTGGCACACTCATTACTGACATTCTCACACACCTGCTTGTTCCTCAGTATGAGCACAAGAATGTGTGGCAACATCCGCAGACAATACAGCTTCGGGTAGAAAAGCACCAATTAAAACTGGTTAATATGAATTTATTAGAAGTGTTACTTGTTTTGCATAGAGTGGCTCAATTGTGCACTGCTTAATGCTGCAAAAATGTGGCGAAAAGGAACACCTGTAGCTACGCTTGTTTTTTTTGTTTTTTTTACCACCTGCCTTCTTCTCTGTCTCTCAACTCGCTCACTTCTTTTCTCTTTCCCCTCACTGCTTTCTCCTTTTCACTCTTCCTCTTGCACACTCTCGCTGTGTCTCCCTCTCTCCAGGCTTATCTGATAGAGGGATGTAACGATAAGTCCTCCACTTCAGAGCTTTGCTTTCCCTCAGGCAGAAAGTGTTATCTGTAGTCTGCATGAAGACTGAGACAGAGAGAGAGAGAGAGAGAGAGAGAGAGAGAGAGCGAGAGAGAGAAAACTGTCCTTTTCATCAAGGGCCAATTCCACTGGCAGTAGCTCACCAGCCATAGCACTGCAGCCACTGTAATCCTTCCCTTCAAGATGAAATTCATGTTGTGAATTTCATGACTTTCATGGGTTTACGCGTGAGATCTTGTACAACTCTGATGCGCTACACCTCAATATCTTGATTAGCGTGGGCTGTGTTATATTTAAGTTGTGACCTCACTACTCACCTCCCCTTCACATACTGATCAAGTACCTGCATCCTGTCACCATCGCTGGTGCACACAGACCAGCTGTAACCAGGAAACTGCTTTCGACATTCATCCTCCGTATTGGAATCCTTTGATGTTGTCGAGGGTGGGTTTATTAAGAGAAGAACTGAATGGTCACGACTGTAAAACCAACACCATGCAGCGAGAAAGACAGCCTGAGAGGCTCTAGGCATCAGTATGCGGCACATGCATTTCCGCAGCACTTTCAAATCACTGTTCAACACTCTCCCACAATCACACACGCGCGCAGCTGCGGTAATTTTCTGCAATGGGAGATCAATAAAGCACATCGAGGAAAACGAGATCCCATTTTTTGACCCGTTACCTTCCAGCTGTCTTCGCCAATCAGACGCACCACCGTTGCCATGACGACAGCTCGCGAAGGCCACCTCTCTGAGCTGCATGAAAGACCTGCGCATTTAAATTTACTTTCAGCGCCTGAGATCTTCGTAAATCAGTTGAAACATTAACTAAGCGTCATTAACCGGCATGTGTTAATGTAGCTTAATTAGTTACAGTGCAGTCCGTAAGTAATTGGCTGCACGGTCCTTGTTGATTTTGGCTCTGTCCAGCACACCGGATAATGAAATCAAACTTCAGTGATGATTTTAAAGTAAAGACTGTCAGAATAGTGGATCAAGCATATTAATTATGCCACTGTGCACTTAGCCTACAGACGGTTCTGTGTCGATGAAATGATGCCCTGCTGAGTTTAAGAAATGCTACGAACGTCTTTGAGCTAGTGCAGAAAATGCCAAGATCTCGCAGACAAATGGGAAAGAAGTCATCACGAATGGTGCAAATGCTTATTACAGGAGTCTAGTTTTGTACTATCTAAATCAATAGCAGCTTCTGGGAGAAACAGAATGAAGTGCTAAATCATCTGACAAAAGTATAACAATTAAAAAAAACGAAATGTAGGAAATTGCTTTTCATGCCTTCAGTGATTTCAGTCAAAACCCAAGAATAACCCATGCATGTCCAAAAGAAATCTGTTAACAGCCTACTGCTAATATACGGCGCCTTGTTTTGCCTTTATTGAGCCGAATTTTGTGGTCAGGGCTGTGTTAGCAGGCTGTGAAGGTGCCACGGCTTCCTCTCTACATCACTTGGGAGAAGATGGAGGTGCCGCATAAGGGGTCTGAAGGGCCAATTCCTCCCATTTATGACGGGGAGAGATTCAATCCGCCATACCAAAGCGCGGCTTATTGGGGTCAAAAAAATGGAACGGAGAAACTCTCGGTGCCGAACACAGGCACAAAGAGGGATGGCGCTTTAGAAAGGTAGAGAGAGCGCAAGGAGAAAGCAGCATTTAATAAAAAGAATCGGTGACTGTGAGAGAGCTGCACTTTCGAGGCTAAAGGTTATCGCACTTCCTCTGAACCCCACTCCTGGCAACGCACACACTCCGCTGTTACCATGGCAACATCCGCCGCACAATGACGAGAGGTGTCAAGGCTTGTAGGAGTTACCTGAACATTCTTACGCAGGAGAACATTCCTTAGACAGAGAGGAGAAATGCAGAACTCAGAAATAGACAGAGAGAGAGAGAGAGAGCGAGCGAGCGAGAGAGAGAGAGAGAGAGAGAGAGAGAGAGAGAGAGAGAGAGAGAGAGAGAGAGAGAGAGAGAGAGAGAGAGAGAGAATGCGACCAAGTGAGACGAAGAGAGTGTGTTCAAGAGGGACAGAATGACAGAGTGAGAGACAGTGTAAGATGATAGTGTGTTCAAGGTTACTGCGGAACAGACCTTTGTGTGTTCATTAAGGATTCCAGAAGATAATTGGCTTTGGAGATGAGCTGTAGAGAGAGAGAGAGAGAGAGAGAGAGAGAGAGAGAGAAGAAAAGTGCACAGCATGATCACACAAAACACTGTGTGTATGTGTATGTGATCCCTCTTATTTGAAGAAAATAATAGTTCTTGTTACATATAGTTCATGTATGGTAATCCGGACATTAAGTATCTGCCATAGTATGCAGGCTGTGTGTGTGTGTGTGAGAGAGTCACTAAAATAGTAGGATGGAGGCTGAACGCTCACAGTAGAGTGACTGGTGTTGCAGATGTTTTATTGTGTGAGATGTGCCACTGTCAAGACAACTATATCCCAGCATATCAACATCTCTGCAAACGCACACACGCCAATATAATATGCCCCTCATTCCACAGCGGAAGAGGGAATTCTGTCACACACATGGACATTTCTTTTAATATATATACACATAAACAAAAGAAATTGTTTGCAGGAATGCGCACACTCCTCCACAGTCTCCCTCATACGTGCACATTAAAAACTATACTGTTTGATTCAAGTGGTGAGTTATGCTGTCGCTCTTGTCCTCTTGCTTGAGCTCACGGTCTTCATCGCCTTCATCTTCATGATCCATGGTTGACCATTATGTTCTGTACAGGAAAGAGAAAAACAGACAGCTGTTTACATTTCTCACTCGCTCCCAGTGCCTTCTTTACCATAACCTTCTCTCTGAGCGCTTCTCTTAAAATAGTTATTGGATTCTTATACAAGGAATTCACACACCCCCCACGCACAATTTTACACTTTAAAACATATTAAACCACAGCCTGTTAAATTCTTGATTCTGACTGGTCAGAAGGTGTTCGTTCTCTATAATAGCACGGCTCCATAGTGACAGCCGCAGGGCAAATCACAGGTTTATACTAATGCACGTGTTTAAATGTTATCGTTTCTATAGTAACAGTTAATTCAGGGGGACTTGTATGGTGGACGCTCCACATAAACCCTAAGAGCTAATAAATGGATTTAAAAATGTGTTTTTAGCAACAACAAAAAAAAAAAACATAAAATTGTTTGTACAGTGTAGTTTTCTGTAAGGAGATCTTAGGAAATCTCCTGTTTCAATAGCTTGAAAGAGGAGATTTCAAGGTATTGAAAAAAATCTCCTGTTTCAAAGGCCTTTATGTTTTCGGAAACTTTATGCTGAGGGCTTTGCGTTTTTTTTCTGAATCTGAATTTTTCCTGTTATTAAATAAATAGGAAATCATTGACAGATTTCTGTGGTATAAGAGAAGTCCAGGTCAGGCTGCATCACACCACCCCACTGTTGATTATTTTCCGATAACAGAATCTCTAAGTGTTTTATTACTTACTTAATAAACACAGTCCTTGTGGAAGATGTGTAATGCATCACCTAGGCTATCCTATGAAAATAATTTAACCAACACTAGAGGACATAGAGGCAACACGATGGGGCAGTGAGCTGAGTGTTGCAGTTATAGCCCCAAGGTAGACGGTTTGATCTTGAATTCGTGTTACAGTCCGTGCTGAGTTTGGCAGGTTCTCCCCATCTTCTCTCCTCCGGGTTTTCCGGTTTCTAAACATGCCAGTAGGTGATCTGGCTACATTAATTTTCCAAAAAAAAAAGTGTGAATGAGTGTGAGAATATGCATGTGTGTGTGGTGCCTTGCAGTCGTCTAGCATTTCACGGAGTGGGATAGGCTCAGAATCCACCTCCACCTTGACCAGGATAAAGTCATTACTAAAAATGGATAATACATGACCTGGAACCTTAATATGCACTATACGGCAAAAGGTATGGGGACACATGACCATCACATCACACCCTATTCCATTCCACACCTACAGGCATTAACACAGAGTTGTCGCTCCTTTGCTGTTATAATAACCTCCACTATTCTTGGAAGGCTTTTCTCTAGACTTGGAGTGTGGTTCTATACATTCAGCTCCATAAGCATTAGTTAGATCAGACACTGATGCCAGGTCAGAGTTCCAGTTTATCCCAAAGGTGTTCAGCAGGGTTGAAGTCAGGGATCTGTGCAGCTCACTCAGGTTTTTGGCAAACCATGTCTTCACGGACATCTCATTGTGCACAGGTGCATCGTCATGCTGGAACAGGTTTGGGCCCTGTAGTTTCAGTGAAGAGAAATCTTAACACTACAGCATGCAAAGACATTCTAAACAACTGTGTGCTTCGGCCTTTGTAGAAGGCCCACGTGTGGGTGTGATGGTCAAGTGTCCAAATACCTTTGGCCATATTGTGTATAACCAAATGCCTGATTTCTTTAAACACAGTCTATTACTTTCCAAACAGCAATGAGTCACAATGAGTTTATAAGAAAACGGATAGAAATAGTCTCTTTTAACACTCAGTTAAAGCTGTATGGAAATCTGCATCCTGAATTGACTTCACTACTTCTGCTAAGGACAAGTAATAGAAACCACAATGCAATTTGTTCTTGTTGGTAAGTAACATGCTTCTGGATTGAATTTGGTCCCCAACTAACACACAAACAGCTATATAATTGATGGATTAAATATATTTTGTTCCATATTTTCTCCCTAATTTGGTCACCTGCCAGCTCTCCATTATAATATGACAGCTACCAGCTGAGTAGAGTGAAGGTTAACATGTGCTTCCTCTGAGACTCATCAAGTCAGCCAATGAATGAAGAGCATCATTTTGAATTGCTCCTCATGCTGCATCACAGGGTAGCGTAACAAACTCACAGATGCTCATGACTGGCTAATGTCACTGTGACTGTCTTGTCTCTTACAGAAAAAGCACAACCAATTTTGATTCCCTGGCAAAATAGGGTGAATGTTTTTCTGTTGCACCACGTACACCGATTTAAACCTAGCACAGTCTATGGGTTTTTGGGAGGTGCAAGGAAACCGCAGCACCTGGAGGAAACCCATGCAAAGAGGAGGGAAAACATGCAAAACTCCATATAGACAGTAACCTTAGCTCAGGATCAAACCAGGGACCGTGAAGCTGCAAGATGGCCGTGCCACCCACTGTGCCACAAAGACGCCCATCAAGATCATCAGGTTTGTACGATATAAACTGTAACGTTTACAGTTTTTACACATGCAAGAATCTTCTGCCAACTTTTCACAGCATCATCAGTTTTCATTAGAAGCACTCTTTTGTGGGAGGGGGTGGTTCCTGACTAAGGTACCTTGTCAGTGAAAATGGCTAGAAGTGAGAGGGAAGTGAAGATGCACTCTTGATTAAAGGTATACTAATGGGAATTGGTGCTTTATCACATTTAGTGTGATAACCACTGTGTGATTTTGTTTAAAGAAAAAAAAAAGAAAAGAAAAAAAACAGTGACTTCATCTCATCCTGCTGCCTGAGAGGAGTGAGTGTGTCTCTGTGTGTTACTTATTTCCTGTCTAGAGGCTCTCTGCAGTAGCTACGGTGATGTCGAAGGCGCGTTATCAGTAAGCAGAGCTGTGCGAGTATGTCATCCGTTCCGTGGGGGGGGGTAATAATGCTGCGTTATAACGACACTGATCAAGCACTCCAATGGAGCGAATGTGTGTGTGTGTGTGTGTGTGTTTGTCGAGAGGAGACAGAAAGCAAAAGACTGCATGCACACTGTGAAAAAGACAGAAAATGCAAGCAGGTGTGTATATTTTATTGTCATCCTAATATCAGTGCCACTTTGCCAGCCACCATCTCCGTGTAAGCTAAAAAGCTCTCCCTCTTCCATCTTTCTCCTGTGCCCTGAAGCCCTTATCCTTTCTTTTTATCTCCGTGGCCTGTCCAGGTGTTTAGATATTAAGGGCTGGCTGCGCATAAGTGTGCATAGGACAAAAATTTGCAGAACATCTGATATGTTCCTTCATGCAAAATTAATGACCATGTAATGACTATGCATCAGCTTCATAGTTGCCCTTTAGTTCCTAACACTTAAGAGATTTATTTAAACCACCTACAGCATTAAAACGATAATTTCAGTCAAAATGAGCTAGATATAATTCATTATATCTGCAGGAATTACAAGGAATACTAGACCTCTGTGAATAACCACATGACAGATTGGTTTCACTGCAGAACCCAGAAATGGTCGTACAGAGGAAATGATCATATACAGTGCATAAACAGGTTTTTAATCGCATCGGAACTTTTTTTTTTTTTTTTGAATACAGCCAGACCATTTGGAAGGAGATATGCATCAATTTAATGCATTCGAGGCTACAATAATCATGTGGCTGGAAACCAGTAATGCTGCAATAAAATACCCATGAACAACAAGTTTAATTATTAAAGCATCATCTACCCAAATAAAATAAGTAGAATGAAGAGGAAAATATGAAACATTCATTAAAAAATAGTTTTAATATACAAATTCCCAACATTTTCCAAAAGATTCAGTAATGTTGACTTTCTTTGTGTAAGTTGATCGATGCCAATCACTCATAAATTATCAAGCACAGCTGATTGATATTTAGTGACAGAGAACAGAGAACGACAAAACGATGACTAAATGCTGAAAGCGCACCTTCTTATCATAATGTGCGATACATCTTCCAGTAATGCAGCTCAACCGCTGCAGATCATCAGCTACCACACACCCACGTGCACCCGTGCACCCGCACACCCACACGTGCACATGCATGCACAAACTCTAGCTCCCGTCACACAGAGCAAGTTCATTTGTTCTAAATGAACATCTAGTCTTAGGATTTCAGCTTGGAATTCTTTTGGATTACTCACATTTAAGTCATTATTCAAAAATGACTAGCTTTCACAAAACATGAATTAAAGTTTGTGTGTGCAATTGAAATAAATATGCTACTTAAACCTGGCACCTTAAAATTGCAGTAACTCAACCAATCATGATTTGGATCTAGATTTAGTCTCCCTATACCTTATACATGCATTTACATAAAGTCAGGACTTCTTGCTGGAAAGGATTTGTTTGTATGAGGCTTAAGAAATAAGGCCTAATGTTAATGTATCAGAATCAGCTAGTGTTTTTAAAATACTGACAATGTCTTCAGCCTTTTCAGAAAAGCTTGAGCTGAAGCAATTTATCACAGCATTAACATTATATCGTCATATCACCCAGTTCTACACTGACCCTAGCAGTGAGTGATACACGATGATTCTTCTGCTTTTTGCCCTTAATGTTTCTCTAAGTTCTACTCTCTTGCACTTTCTCTCTCTCTAAAGATCAGGATTTATTCTCTGGATCCATGTGCTAGATGGTGTATGATGGCCGTTAATGTCACTGGAACTGAATAAAGATGTCTACTTGACAGACAACTGGTCAACCAATTTGCTCCACATGCGGCTACGTGTCCCAACAAGCCTGCTCATTTTATAAAGGCCATTCCCACAATGCAAAGCAAACAGCGAATAAAAAAAATAACCCAGCAGTCAGAGAAGTGGAGAGGGCAAGAGTGAATGAGAGTAGATCAAAAGACAGATGGAGGCAGAATGATAAAAGAAAGATGAACAACTGAACAAAAATAAGGGACACTTCATTGGATTGACATTTCTCTTTGGTCCTGGGTTTTAAATTAAAAGCGAGCACAACAGGAGCATCCAGTATATAACTGCACTACGGCAGCTCGGAGTGGAAAGGCACAATGGAATACCCTTAAGACAAGGAAGGCAGAGCGACGGATGGCAGCCCAGAAGAGATAATACAGTGAGATAATGTCACAGACTGTGTGCCTCACATGGACAGACTTAACATTTCCACAGCTTATAAAGAGGATGGTTTAAACAATGCCTGTCAGCCTCACTAAATATATGAGTAAAATCACAAGGCAGGCACCCACACATATGCATGAAATATATGCCCAATATGCCAAGGGAAATGTCACAGGCACATTACATTTCAATGTTTATGCTTCTGCTTGTCTTTTTTAGCACGGCTTCTCTTTTTATTGTCCTCACTCACTTAATGACACCTCTTTCTCTTTTTCCAAGAAAAAAAATAAATAAATAAAATAAAGAATGCTCCACAGCCTATCACAATAACAATAATGCCTGTGTGTCTATAACTAGTCTCTTTTTGGCACCATTATTAGACCAGCCTGAGTTGCAGATGGAGAGCCGGTCTCTTTACAAATATATAACGCTCCTTCAGTTTTCTGAAGACTATTACCCTGGATTAATCTAGCACTTCCTCTTATGTTGGGGTCTCATAATATGCAGGTAACTGTCTGGCAATAGATTCTGATACACTGAGCCAGGATGTTCAAAGGTTCTCAGAGGACAAATTTGGTCTTCAGTGCCAGAAAACACAGACCTAAGAATAAGAGCAATGTACCTATTTTTAAGCCAAAAGAGCACTAAGATATGCAATTTGGAACAAGTATTTGGGAGTGCTTCAGAAGTGTCTCAGACTCTTACGAGTAATAAAAGAATCTTCTGAGCTTGGTGCTGCAATTGATTGATAATGTAGAACTCATAAAGGCGTTCCTGGTCATGACAAATTTCTCATTTTTAATTCCAGATTTAATTAGCAATGAAAAATCTCCAGCTATAAAAAACACTGTAATAATGGCTGATTGAGACAGAACCATATAGGACACTAGATGTGGTCATAGCTGTAGCTGTACATGAAGCTGATCTGTTCATTCGATCTCGAGCATAAGAATAGCAAGAGACAAAAATAAAGGGTGGGGTTCGTCTTATTTGTTAAATAACTGATAGAAATATCACACTTTTTCATGATATTCAAATGTTTTGAAACACACACACACACACACACACACACATATATAGACTTATTACACGTAAACTAAAATGTGTTGATCATTTTTTCTGTTTTAATTTTGTTAATTATGGCCCACAGCTCAAAAAAATGCAACACCATCTCACACTATTAAAGGTGCATGAAGTCCAGTGTGAAGTTTCTGCAGTCTTTGATGATTTGGGGTGCCATGTCATCTGCTGGTGTTGATCCGCTTTATTTTATCAAGCTCAAAGTCAATACAGCATCTACCAGGAGACCACTTCATGCTTCCATCTACTGACAAGCTTTATGGAGATGCAGATTTCCTTTCCTAGAAGGACTTAGCACCTGCCCACAGTGCCAAAACTACTACCAAATGGTTTGCTGACCATGATATTACTTGCTTGTGCTTGACTGGCCAGCAGATCAAACATCAGAATGTTATCAAAACATCACAAAACCTTGGCATGGTTGTTGGTGCCAGATGAGCGGGTTAGAGTATTTTCACACACAACAGTCCCTAGCATTAACACAGAATGGTGTGAAAAATAAAGGAACTTTCAGGATGCAGCAGTACTGGGTGGAAATGTCTTGTTAATGACAGACTGGTTCAAGCTATATAAGTCTATATTAACTCAATCAAACCACTCTTTACAAATGTGGTCAAGCAGAAAAACATCTCAGGACATACTGATCTAGGGGCTACAACAGCAAATGAAATTCCACACCTGCTAGTTCTCTTCAGCACTACACCCTGGAATGCTGGTCTTTCTTTAGCGCTACACTCTGTAGGTCTAGTCTGTCTTTAGCATTACCCATTAATACACTTTGATATCCTGGTCTCCCTTAAAGCATTACACGCTCATATTCTGGTCTTTCTTTAGGGCTACACTCTGATGATTTGGCTTGTCTTTAGCATTACACTCTAGTATTTTGGTCCCTTTTTAGCACCATACTACCATTTTGGTCTTTCTGTACCACTGGTACTGCTTTAACAGAATACTATGGTACATTTGTTTCTTTAGCAATACATTCTGATGTTCTTAGTCTGCAGTCAGACCTGCAGTCCAATGTCCTTTTCTCAATTTAGCATTTTCAGTGGTGTTTTGGTTTCTCTTTAACATCACAGTATGATATTCCGGGTTAATTTTTAGCACTGGGCTCATTTACAGTTTGGGAGCCGCTATGTCTCTGAAGAGCAGGCTCTGGTAAATTGGTCCTTTATATAAGACCTTCATGTTAGGTCTGTGGTCTTTATAAAGCAGTGACAGTTTTTCTCATGTCTGTTCAAGACTGAGATTGGACTGGGCCATGGCGATGTCTAACTGACTGATGAGTGGTCAACCAATTTGCTCCAGATTAGTTGTTGTGGTGGTTTCGGTTTAGGACTAGGTTCTGATGTTCTGGTTTCTTTTTACTATTGAACTCTTTTGCAGTTTGGGAGCTGCTGGCAGTCTACACTGTCTAGTTGGCATCATGCCACACCACACGCCAGCATTAGAGCTCAAGGGCTCGACCGCTCACCCGCACACTCTTTGAGATGTGTGTAATAAGTGCGTGCACGCACACACACGCACGCGCGCGCGCACACACACACACACACACACACACACACACACAGATTGTCTTTAATGAAAGCTGTTGTTCCCTTTCGTTCTGCAAAATGCATGAGTGAGTCTGTATTAAAAGAAGCTTTGTGTTGTACACACAGATAAAAGGCTTTATGCACTGAACACACAGACACATGATAATACAAGCCACTGCATTTTAATATCCTGAGTGAAAATTAGCAAAACATGTTTCATGATGCTCAAATATCCTCTCACACATTAGCACAAAATTATTTTTGCTTTAGCAGGAAAAAGCCCCATAGAGAATAAGCAAGAGCATCAGTTTTAAATGAGTAAGTACAAATGGGTTTAGAAACATTCCTCCTAACACGCACACACACACACACACACGATTAGAGGTTACGCCTAACTCTAACCCTAACCTTAAAGGCGATGGATCACTGTTCCCAGAATCCAATCTGTTGTTATCGTTTAGAAACCACTGCTGTGTCTGCTACCTGCTAGCTCTCTGTGCAGTAAAACCTCTTCAGATTCACCATTAGTGATCCCTTCAAAATCTTCATCTATGTGTCACATATGAAAGACGTGAAAAAGAAAGCCTTATTTTTTTTCTTTTCTTCACAGCCGCCTGCGAGATGGTTAAGGCCGGTTCGGGTCCATTACATAAGGATTAACCATAAAAAAAATGGACCGGATTGGTCGAAAGAATTAAAAATATAGATCCATTTACAAAATATCTTCAATTTCATGTTACAATTTAAGATCTATGGCCATAATGTTGGCGGATTTTTGCAGATTGCTTTTGGAAAATCAATGGAATCAAATATGGCAACTTGCTGCTTGGCACAGAGGCTTATGGGTGAACGGGTCCTTTTAACTTCATTATTCAACACAAAATAAATGCTTTCAAAACAAAAAATGCTTTTGGCCCTTTTAGGCTTTTTTTTTTTTTTTTTTTTTTAATAAAAGTAGTGTTTAACACAGCTTGTGCAGTATAGCCAAATCTGTCAGAAATATAGATCTGGAAAAAATTAAGACCACTCTGAATTTTTCTTAAATCAGTACCTCTATGTATGGCAGCCATTTCATTACAGTGTTATAAAGTAAAATTCCAACATAAGCACAGCTCATTTAACTTAATGAGGTGCTGATGAGGTGATCATGTACTAAAATCTTATTTAACCAGGAAAAGTATTAAAACCACTACTGTGATCATCACATTCCTCTTGCAACAGGACCTGGTTGGATGGCAAAATCAGTGCTAGTAGTACCTTAAATTTAAGAAGAATACCAAAATATCTATTCTTCATGCCAAAAGAGTTAAAAAGAAAAGTTCTGAGTGAGAAAAAAAGAAAGGTTTAATTCTGGGTTTATGTACAGGGTTATGCTGGAAGAAAACTTGCTTCCTTCTGCTCTGACAATGTTCCCTAACTCTGAGGATTGGGTTTTCCAGCAGGACAGTGCTTCGTGCCGCACAGTCAGGTCAATCAAGTGTCAATGGAGGATCACAAGATCAGGACCCTGTCAGGGCCAACTTTTGGAATGTGATCAAGAGGTAGATGGATGGTCACAAGCCATGAAACAGAGCAGAGCTGAATGAATGGTATAAAGTCAGAGGCATACAGGAGTAGCATAAGTCACCCAAGAACAGCTTGAAAGACTGATGAACACCATGCCACAGCGTATAAAAGCTGTGATTAAATATCAGGGTTATTCCATCAAATATTGATTTCTGAACACTTCCTAAGTTAAAAGTAAAAAAAAAAATTGTATTGTGTTGTTTAAAATTGAATAGGATCCTGATTGAGCATTATATAAGTTCTGAAAACTTAAAAATGCAGTTAAATGCTCAAAGTGAAAACATGTAATTTTATGTGTAATTTAATTGTATGTGTAATTTAAAAAAAAAATGACCTAAAGAAATTACCCCCCCCCCCCAATCCTCCACCCACACACACACACACACACACACACACACACACACA
>JAOVYU010000022.1:14167279-14179216 GCA_025674565.1 Synodontis membranacea
GATAACCGATAGTTCCGGGAATCAACTATCGGTACCGATTAATCGGCAAAACCGATACATCGGTCGACCTCTACTGTGAGGTGACGGTGCAAAAGACTACACCACCATGCCACCCAGTTTGAGCTAATGTTTTATATACTGTATGTATTAGGGCAGGGGTGTCAGACTGCATCCAGAAAGGGCCGGTTTCCAGTAGACTCAGGTGTGGCTTCTGGTTGGTTGGAATGAAAACCTGCACCCACACCCGCCCTTTCTGGATGCAGTCTGAGACCCCTGTGTTAGGGCGCTGCCTAAGTTTTGTGGCCTATTCAATATCTTTAATTATTCACCAAATTCCCAGAAAAGCAATATTTTAGGTTTATATCAAGCACGGAGTAAAGCATGATTCACATTCATCATTTCATCATCGCCATTTCTGCAGTCAAGAACTGGTCCACTGTTTCAAAAAAGGTGGATTCAAGGTAGATGATAAGCCAAGAAGTGGCCAAAGGAAACAGAAGAGGAGAAACTGTCAATCGATCAAATTACGATACAAAGAAATCCGTGAACTACGGTCATTCAGCGGAAATTCACAAAAAGAAAAACGAAACAAAAGAATCATGATTTTAAGCCTTGCATGGGATGTTTTACTGTATCCAGTCTACTCATTCTACATAGCGCCATCGGATTTCCACTTGATTAGGTCACTGCAATACAATCTCTCGAACCAACATTTCAAAAAAGCGGAGGACATAAGAAACTGCATAGATGAATTCATTTCCTCACAACACAAATGCTTCTTTTAAGACAGTATTCATTCTTTGCGAGGTAAATTGCAGAAGGTCATAGACTCTTACTGCAATTATATTCAAAAGACTCACTCTATGTATCATTTACGAAAATTAATCCGTGAATACAATCTGCTCAGAAAAGGCCACAAACTTATGCCCCACTCTAACAGCTCACATAGGTGACACGTTGGTGATAGCATTGATGGAAAAAGTGCATGTGGACATCATGAGTGTAATAAACAGGGGTTCTTTTTGCAGACTGCTTATGCACATATCTATTAGGATGTATTTTGTATTGTATAAATTACATTATATTCCCATGCGAAAAGAGACTTTAAGCTTTTACTTCGGTATAAAGGATGTCTGGGAAGCTCTCCTTCTTTTCTATTGTCTCCCACTGAAACCAAACAAAAAACAAGTACTGGTTGAGTCAAATATATATTATATATAAACTATCACATATTATGGTCAAGTGCGAGAACAGAGGAGAACGATCAGACTGGTATGAGCTATCGTAAAGCGTACGGTAAATCAAATAACCACTCTTTAGGACTGTGGTGAACAGAAAAGCGTCATTATTGGCATTTCAGAGGATTAAGGACTTGAAAAACTTACACTTCAACATCATTCTTATGATGGCATCGATGAGACCTTAATAGGTCTTAATAAGTATTGCTCATCCTTAATAGTTTCATTGTCAAGCCATTAGCAAAAATTAGATTTTAGCCTCCAATCTAATATCACATTCACTCTGAACTGTACAGTGACTGGTCACTACAACACAAAGCCCTATTTACACTAAAATCCAATCAGGCATATAGAGAAGACATGCAGGTATAAGTTGCTTCTGGAAAACAAGTTCATGCTGCATTTTGTACAGTTTCTAACCAGTTGAAGGTGCAAAGGTAAAATTCACTGAAGCTTGTATACCACACATTATTTCATAATTCAGTCAAGCTGTGTTCAAAATAGTCCTGGAAATGAATATCCAGATTTCATAGGGTGTCATCACACAGTAACAAGTTTTAATGACTAATTTCAGTCACTATCTTACAAAACCAGCGTTCAGATGTAGGATGCCATGAGATGCAACGTGCACTGCCACAGTAAACAGGCTACACGACTACAGGCAGGAAAATATACAGCTACTGCAACTATGTACATACATGGAAAAATATCCTTTTCATGAACACTGTATGACAGCATTTTGTGGAAACAATCCAGTTTTCTAAACGTCACATTTTACGTACTATCACTGTGCTCTGGCCTTCCAGGGAGAATTATACTGGATTAAAAAGAAGACTTTTTAGTAACTACAAAGCAGGGCCTGGTTTTAAAAAGCATTTTCATTTGAGAAGCATCTAAAGGTGTTAGGCAGAGTGCTTTAAATTATGCTCAGTTTGCCATCTTGGTACTTACTTTTGATAGTGCAGGTAGTGTGCATTGCTCTAAGGTGAAATACCATTCACTCGTTCAGCAAAAACAAACAAACAAACAAACAAACAACCTAGGAACTTGGACCCATTCTCATCCTACGATAACATAAAAGATCTGGCATTGCTATTACCCATAAATAATCAGTGTGTGTGTGTTGGAAGCCTCTGGCATGTCATTAGAGTTCAACAATGAGTTCACTGTTAAATACATAATCGAAAAAGTTTTAAAAAACTCAAATACACATTTTTGGTCATTAAAGCATTGTCATGTCTGAAGAAATAGCATGATGGGGCAAAAACCTGAAATGATGACTTGTTACTTTTTATGCTGCTCAGGTTTGTTTCTCAGATGGAATGATAATAGAACAAGGTAAAAATAACAAGCATAATCACTAAAATAAATAAAAATACAAGTGAACACAGAAGCAGTGGATCCAAGCACAAGTCAGCACAATATATCTCAATGTGTCTATTTTCTATGATTAAAAAAAAAAGTGCACAGTGTTTTACAAGAACCATTCAGACAACTTTGCTGATTCTGCCTGAGCTCAAGTACAGCCAAGCCTTCTGTGTTCCTGACTATACCTTCAGTAATACTCTAGGTACTGCACAGGCCTCATAACACACTGGTGCTACAACTGAAAGTGTACAGGAGCATTTAAAAAGCACTAATTAAAAAAACAAAAAATAAACCCAGCAACCTAGACTGAGCACAGACAAACTGTCATATACTGAGCTGTCATGCAAGCGGAGCTCAAATCCAAAGCCTATACGTTGCGTTAAAGGGAATGCAGTTCATTGGGTGAGGGTTAGTCAATAATTGGTCAAAATGGCCAGTCCTTTTGTTCTCCAGTCCATTCAGTTTCCTCCTCTAGGCATTGATCGCCCTCCATCGGTCACTGTCAATGCTGTTGATGCTGTGTGCAGTTCCATAGGGGCCAGACACCACGTCGTCCAGATAAGCCCCCGAAGTGTCTATCTGTGTGCTGGAGTAAGAACTGTGCTCCAGCTCCTTCCTGCTGCCCAGGCCAGCGGAAGAAGTGTGAGGCAGGTGTACGTCAGGCTCATCTGGCTCGTCTATCTGAGACTTGTAGGAGAACAAGATCTTCGGCTCTGAACTGACGTCAGGGCAGACATCAAGAAAGATAAAAGTGAGATGGGGAAAAATATGCAGGATTCTACAATGATGCAGTGTTCATTATTTATAGCTGTAGAACAGAATTGCTGCCTGGGCAAGGGCTGATGGTATTTCAAAAAACAGCATGATACGTAAAGCTAGTTTTATGACACCACAACGTTTAAATACATAAACAGCACAATCTTTAACTGCAAATAAAAGTAAGCACTAATTTGTGTTTGATTTACATGATAGGTGTTAGGCTTCATACTAGCTTTGTTGGGAGATGTTCTAGCTAAGTACACTCGCCAGAAGCACCAACGGTTTCTGCTAAGGAAGAGCATTGCATTCACAAAAGGGAAAAAAAAACCATTTGACACCTTATCTTGTAATTACGAGTTACTATTTTGTAATTACAAAACGTTATTAATTACAAGATCTCTTCTTCTAATTATGAGACCGTAAGATGTCTATATAAGATGTCTAATTTGTTCTTTTGTGAATGCAATGCCCATCCGTAGCTACGTCTTCCTAGAGTTTTTTTTTCTTTAACTAAGAGGCTGTAACTTTCACATCATATCTATACGCATATCTGTCGCTTTTGTATATTGTTTGCGCGAACATAGGGCAAATGTTCAAATGTATGTGGATTCCTGGCTGAACCAGAAACGTGAAAGAAACCACGAAATAAAAGGAAAGACTCCACTTTGGTGGAAAAAAAGCCAATTTAGTTTACTATAATCAACTATTACTCCAAGATTCAATACACACTGATTATTGACAGGAGCTGTAAAACCATCTGAAATTTCAGGAAGGAATGCTAAAGGGCTAAAAGGCAGAGAGAAAGTTATTTTAAAGAAACTATTTAGTCCTATTGAGTCGAGGCCTGATCTAGGAAATACCCTCTGATGCCACACACGAGTAAATGCAAATAACTCCGTGAAGCTTCACTTACCCAAAGAAAGGTTTGAGGAATGTTACGTAGATGAGAGGAGCAAACACAGAGAAATAGAGGAATGTGGTGACATCAACACAGCTGCGAACACAAAAATGATTTATAAGAGCCGAATAAATACCAACTAATTTACCGTTTATTAATGAAAGAGGTCTTACCACAGGCCTTCTATGATATCAGCACAGAGCAGAGCACTACCCAGACCCTGCACCATATTCAGCACTGCCAGAATAGCAGCATACACGTAGAAACTCCTCTTAGCTACAGACAGAGATGAGAGACAGACTGATAAATACTTTATTAAAATGAAATGATCTGAGGATGTCATGGACGAAGGGCGAATAAAGAATAAAAGTTTCACTCACATGGTAATGATATTCTTTCTCTGATTGGGGTTTTAGGGAGAAAAACGATCAGAGAATATACCTGTATAGAAAAAAAAAAAAACAGGTGACACAAATACCATAATTTTACCATAAGGCGCAGATGATCCCATGTAAAAGACAGACCCCTCTGAAAATCGGCCTGTTCACAGAATCAAAATCAAAACAGCACTCTGCAGACCCCTTCTGTAGCCAGGAGCGTTTTTTTATTTTAGTTTTACTGTGGCCTGGCACTGTATGTGACTCTCCTGTAAGTTGGGTGTTGTTTACAACCTTGATTCACGATTAGGCTAACGGAAAGAGTAGGACATCTTTCGTGTTGTTGTATAACTTGCAGCACATGAAGAAGGCCAAAGGCAAAAAAGTGCTTTGTAGTTCAGATAAAAGATTGTAAAGCGCACACACTACAATAAAATAATCAACAACGCTGGTGTTACACTCCCACCCTGAAGTTATGACCGTTCCAATAACAGCACATCCTGAAGTGCTTTGTTCCTTGTATACATCAGCCTTTTGCCAGCGGCTAAGATTTTTTATTATCAAAGAACGACGTGTCGTAAGTCTGATCCATTTATAGTTCTGTTTAAGCATGAGAAATGTCTGCAGAACAAGTTAGTTCCTGTTATAACATGTTGCACAAAGTACCAGCTTCCCTTTTTACCCCTCTCTTGAAGTTAATAATAAAAAAATAATGCAACTTGTCACGTTATTGAGAACACGCAAAAATGCTGACGATTTCCTGCCAGAAAACTGATTCACAGAGTTACCTCATTCTGTTACAAAGCACTGACACTGGAGACTTGCAAAAATGCTGAATAAACATCACCAGACAGAAAATATCATGAATTACCACTTAGAATTATCATTCATTACACTTATGTTAATGTGGCGTATCCTCCACACTGTCCATGTCTAACTTGGTACTAAAGATATGCAGCCATAACATATTAGAATGAGCACAATAATAGAAACTCGTTTGTTGTGATTTGTCTTGAAGCTGATGCTATTGTCTGTTATAGCAAATTAATCGACGTCTTCTGACCCATCAAAATTCAGCACCGCTGTAATACAAGTCAGTTTATCAAAGCCAGTCTTAAATTAACACCGTTATTATAACACAATCTCCCACAGTAACATAATTACACAATCTCTCAGTTAATACAAGCTGTAATCCGTTACCAGGAAGAAGAAGCAGGAGCTGGCCAACCAGAAATGTCGACCTCCGTGTCCATAGATATTGAAATCATCAGCAGAGAGATGCTGATCTGGGTACAGAATCTCCAATGTACCCTGCAATATTAAAAATTCATTTATTCAACAAATATATAGATCAGAAATTGTTAAGAATGTGTTTTTTTTAACTATTTATGATTTCTCTCTAAGCTCTCTACTGGTCCTCACTCTCACCTGTGTAATCGAATAAGCCAGTGCCAACACTGCAGTTATGGCCAACACCCGTTTGATGCTCGACTTGCTTTCCAAATGACCTGCCGCATTAAAGCAGAAGATGCTACATCACAAGCCTATAGTGAACGTGATGAAGCCTATAGTGAAGCCTATATTTTTCAACTGATTCTAACCAAAATGTTTTCATTTCACACACACACACACACACACACAAAAAAAAAAAACATACATCATAGTCAGGTCTGAGTTATTGAAAACTATCTGTTAACTGAGCAGTTTCAGATTCAGCCATGTGCCCAAAACCCCCCCCCCCCCCCAGTTTCCCCAGATTAGCAGAGCCTACCGAAGGCCAGTCCTAATATGACAACGCTGAGCTCGATGGTCAACAGGAAGAAGCGTGTGATCTCCCACAGCACCTAGAAGCAGTACACAGCTCTTATCAGTTTTTTATTACTATACAAACAGCGATAAAAAAATATCACAATGAGTCATTTGAGAGGCAAAGCCAGCTCTGAGCTGTGGAAAGTTTTAGACTCTATCCTGCAAATTCCAGAGAAGTGAAAGTGAAAAAAAAGAAAAAAAGGATGTGTTCTTTAATTAGCATTACATGAATCTAAAGAAGGCTTTGGGCTACGAATGGCACGTTGGTTTTCCCCGCTTAACAATGTGATTAGTGTGACAGCACCTGTTCTTTGTGCATGCTGCCACATCTTCTCTCGGGTCAGGTTTTTTGCAGTAATGTCATGAACAGAGGAGTCATATTATAAACAGCTAAAGAGCTTTAAGCTTAGGGTTGGTAAATTTACTTTCAAATCAGCTAAAAGGCTGAGTAAAGACCTAAATATACACGTACACACGTGTATGAAGCCCCAAAAGGGATGACTGAAGAGAAAAAAAATTTACTTTTGTTGGCAAACTGACCCAGAAGTACACTGACCTCAGTGAAAAACTTTTCATTTTCTTCCATGTCCCTTCCAGGGCTCTGTAATATTTCACTAAATCCAGTCAAATACAATATGCTACCCTGATAACTATGAAAGTAGAAACAATTATTTGGAAGTTGCATTATTGGGAATTCAATTCCTTAATTGTCTTTCTCTCTGCATTCAGTTTTATATAGAGAAACAGAGACAGCCATAGTTTGAGAAAAAGCTGGAAGCTCAATGGATGTGTTGTCAGATGCTTTCTGCGAAAGATTACTGTCTCATAGTGTTCAGGAGAAAAGTGACACGAGCTAGTGATTTGCAAAATAACGGCTGTCTGACTTGATTGCCAGGGGCTGACAAATCAGTGCTCTGCACTATTTCTAGCTTCAGTCCTAGTCCTTTACTTACAGTGTGGATCACATGGGTATGGAAATGGTGAATAAGCAGTGACACCAAAATGGATTACTGGTCATGCTGTGCAGTGTATAAAAGAGCTCTTAGTGATAATATATGCTTATTATTTATAGCCTTACACGTCAGCATTCATTTTCTCATTTGCTCCATGTGTTTATCTTAACAGCTAGGTTGTTGTAGTTTTGAAATGGGTTTCTACAGTGGCAATCGCAGGCGAGTTTTCTATAAAGGGTCCCTGTTGCTTTCGTTCAGAGGAGGTGTGTGTGTGTGTTTTCTCTTCACCTTGTCGATGATTATAGCTGCACTGGATGCACTCACTGTCATGGAGACGATAGCTCGAGCGATTCCGACAACTGCCACTACAAACACCTACACCAAGTGTATGAGACAGTCAGTTAAATCACAAAAATAAAACACTCTGGCTGTCACGCTGGCAGCATGAACATGTCAGAGCTTAAATTGCACATATTCCGAATGTCAAACTGTCCTCGGAAAAGTGTCGCAGGGAAACGGATCAGCTCACCAGGATGTAAAAAGTGATAAAGATGGGGCTGGAGGTAAGGCGGATCTTGGCACGAGCTGATGGAAGCTTCCACATCAGGAACACGAGGAAGGCTACATTTGGCACCAGTAGCAGCAGGTCCCAAAAGCGTACCCTGAAGACAGAGGCCTCAAGTTAATTAAATCTGCATGAGCACAAAAACCATTCCAGATTTCCAGAAAACTCCACCCTGAATGAAATTAGATATGTTTATATTGAAATATTTGGGACGGGCTTATCGATTCTGGTGTTGAAGCACTGGTCCGTGCACATTTGTCAACAAAGTGACAACAACTTCAAACATATGTTCGTGTTTTTGTGTCGGCTCCTAAAAGGCAAAAAGCTTGAGCCGAAGGACTAAAGCACTGCTGCATCGCTGTCCTACAGCAGAAATAAAGCCCGATGACCAACATGTGGGTGAAAGTAGTTCAATCTAAATGTCAGCTCTGAATTTCATGACAAAAATCTCAGATGCAACTAAATGAGCCACATTTATTGTAAAAATCAGCACGCAAGTCACAGAGGGAGGGTGGACTTTTCTTTTTTGAATGTTCATCTACTAAAAATCAGCAACAGTTCACTCAGATAACATAACAATCACACAACCAAAACTGAAAGTCTATCTTTTAAAACACAATGGAAACTTGAAAAAAAAAAAAAAAAAGAAGAAGAAGAGAAAAAAAAAAAAAACCAGTGGACTTTCCAGCAAGAGAAACAAAAGAAAGGGGAAGTGAAGCCTCATGTAAATCACAAATACTAAAACATTAATAAAATACAGGCAGCACTTTGGGTGCCTCAAGAACAACAATATGAGAGCTATACTGTTATCTTTAATTATAGATCATTAAAATAGCAATCAGTTTAAGTAATATGGACTTAGAGTTGGTGAAAATGGTAATCAGATATTCATTGATTTCAGGAAGAATCATACTCAGTGTGGGTCACACTGTCTTATCTGAATCAGTGGATCAGCAGCTGCAATCACACAGACTTTTTAAACAAATTAGAGCTGAGATATGACCCCTGGTTTTATCCTAGCCGTGTAAGGACAAACATACCTGGAGGAGCCGATATCCTCATACAGCACCCGTAGGCAGCCATGCGGCTGGCTGATGTTGGCTTGAGATGGCCATGTGGGCAGAACTGATGTGTTCTCTATAGTCGACGGCAGCGTGCCATTACTGTGCTGCACAAACCAGCTCACCGTCACCGACACTGCGTCTAGCATTCTGCATTCACTCACTAAAACACATGTTCAACCACACACACACACACACACACCGTCAATGAAAGTTCAAACTTATACGTGCGTATTAATAATATAGTCTCATACAAGGTGATTCCCTTGCTTGCGTCCACTTTTCCAGCTGTAAGTTCTGAATTCACCGCAAACCGGACTCAAGGAATGACTAAATAATTTGTGCACTAAGTACCTAGCAGACATGTACACGTGGCAGCCCGTTACACAAATATAAACAAACCTATATCACTAACATGAATATTGTTGTGCAACACTTGCGAAAATATAACTGCTGGTAAGTTGAGTTATAATACAGCGTTGCTGAACGCTTCAATCTGATTGGTCAGAAGGTGTTGATTAGGTTCTAACGGTAGTTCTGGTTGCAAGTTTTCTATCAGTCACGGTCATTCTAACGTTATCATTTCTATAACAACAACGTGAACAGGGACTTTCATGCCAGATGCTCATGTACATCGATTTAATGTTTGCGAGACGGTTAATCAGCATCTTTTTGACCAGATGGTGGCCTGATGATTACGGAAGCGGCCATCTAACCGAAGCATTGAAGGTTCGAATCCCAGGGCCGGCAGGTACCTCTGAGGTACCCTGAGCAAGGTACCGCCCCCAAGCACGGCTCCCCAGGCGCTGAAAAAATAACTGCCCCCTGCTGTGTCACTTCACACATGGGTCAAATGCAGAGAACACATTTTGTTGTTGTGCACTGTGTGCTGTGGCGTGTCAACATGACAATTACTCACTTTCACTTCACTTTATTTTTTTGGAAGATGGAGTCTCCGGTGTCAGAGGTAAAGTAGCTTTAAGTTTTAAGACACACGACAGTCTTCAGAACAGCTACTGCTTTTCGTCCGTGTCCTTTGCAAGAAATTACAATTTCTTTATAAATATGTTTCTAGTGCCATGACCGAAGAGATCAGCTGAACGCGAATCCAACAAACGCTTTATTCTCTTCTGATAAAACATCAGTTCTGTTCTATTCTAAAATAGAGTTCTGTTCGATTCCATTCCACATCTTCAGAAAATCTCCCTTCTTCACACATCATCACGTTGACACGCAAATAAACAACCACACCGAGTCAACCGATATGCAAATGAGCAGGTGACGTCACCTAGCGACGTCTAGCAACTTTTTGGAGGAACTCACCCCCCCCCCCCTGAAAAACAAGAGGACAATAAACTTGGACCTCACAAAACGTCGTCTTAGACAATAGCTTTCGGACCAAATATTTTTTTCTCGACCTACATATGATTAATATTAATTTAGGAAACATAAATAATGTTTAAAAAAAAAAAGAAAAAGAAAGAAAGACTTTTTATTTCTTGTATAACTAACTCAGTTTCGGTTTACCTCAGACTAGGTTTCTTAAGATCATAGTTCAGGTCAGAGATAACACTACTGAGAGTTCCCTCTTTAACTTTAGCGCTTTGGTTAACATTGCATAACAGTCAGATGGTTTATTGATGACCTTCAGAGACTGAAAAAAATATGATAAACTGTAGAAATTCGACACTACCAAAGTGTCCTCAGTAAAGTTTCTGTTTCTGCCCCGAACCCGTGATGTTTACATAACACTGAGGAACAGAGCTGTCGTTAGCTCCTCTTAAAAACAAACAAACAAACAAAAACAACTAAACACTGGTTACTCGACACAGCAATAAACATGAAACAGAATCACAAGCTGGAACATTAAACCCTATTAAAAACAGACTCTCCTGTGAAGTGCTCAACAGAACTACTATCCTGACTCTAAACCCTAATAAAAACATTATCCAGGAGACCAGCTGCTAGACTTCGAGCTAACAGTGTCTGATTAATGCTCTCCGTTATAATATAAATATATATTTTAATCAAATCTAAGTATGTCAGTGTGTATTTCTTACCAGCTGTGTCTTCGGCTATGCTAATTATCCTAGCCTGGCTAACCAGTTCCTAAAGGCTGTTCAGCTAACAGCGTAGAAAGCTATTGCTAATTTTATTTTTTAGCCGCTACTGTGTGACTTACTTACCTCAGCTTGAATTGATTTCAGATCAGAAGAGAGATGTTTTGCGTAGAATCTGTTGAGTTGTAAGCAAGCAACATAGCAGCCTTTCTTTTCTTCTTTTCTTTCTGTGCTGTTGTTTACAGCTGACACGAACAGCAGCAGGACAACCGACATGAAACAGGTAGAAGCTCTGCGTGTCAGCCAGCGCAGCACCGTGGAGCAGTGTTGTGTCGTTCGCGAACGAATCGTTTAAAGTGAACGAACTGAACCGAATCACTTCCCGAAGTGATTCGTTCGTTCGTTCGTTTCTTCGTTCCCCATCGGCCCCGCCCCTTTCAACCCATATATGGCTGTAATCCCGCCGTTTTATTTGGGGGGGGGCTTGAAACAATGTAATACATTGTAACATTGAAACAGTGTTACAATGTATTACATTGTAACATTGTTTCAATGTTATTTTTTTGGTATCCATATCAGATTATCTTCTGTAACCAAATTCCTACGTCTTATGATGTTTTACAGAATTTTGAACGGTGTGTCGGTGCTATAGACACAAATTAAACAATAAAAAAAAGACAAAACTAATGTTTTGTAGATACAGTAAACCCTCGTTTATCGCGGTTAATCCGTTCCAGACTCTACCGCGATAAGTGAAGTTCCGCGAAGTAGGATTTCCGCGTAGTTAGAGCACAGAAAACCTGTTTACGACCTTCTAAATACGGTTTTTAACATTATTAGAGCCCTCTA
>JAOVYU010000022.1:14189819-14211518 GCA_025674565.1 Synodontis membranacea
TCTTCCCATGTGACAGAGAAGAGTTTGTGGCTCTATCTATCTATCTATCTATCTATCTATCTATCTATCTATCTATCAATGTATGCTGGTGTGTGTGTGTGTGTGTATGTGGGTGTATGGGTATGATTCTTCCTTCTGCTCATCCCACAGAACCAGACTAAAGATGTGTGGGAGTACTTGGACAGCCCTGAAGAGATCCTGTTCTTCTAGTCGGGGAATTGTGGAGCAGACAAGTAATAACGACGAGAATGCAAACACACATCCATCCGGGAAATTTCATCTCAATGACAGCAGAGGGCACCCTCCTCCGAATTTTAAAGATACTTCTTCAAGTTGACATTTTCATTTCTGTTCCCACAATATAAAGCACATAGATGTTCATATTGTGATTGTGAAGACTTGACAATTGCTATTATACTACTGATTATTATACTACTGATCAGTATTGTCCTTTGGATTTTGGAAATACTGTGCCTTGCTGTGACTCAGGCAATTTGAACTATTCTCTGGATTTGCCCTTTGTTCTATTTATAATGATATCACTCTGTTTGACCCTGGCCTGTTCTGTGTAACTGCATTTTGGATTGTGGATATTATTATCAGTTAACCTCTTGTTACCTCAATGTTTCCACTTACAGGCCTTCTTTTGTGTTAGTGACTTCTTTGCTAAAAAAAAAAAAAAAAGATCCAAAGGCTCACTGCTGAAAAGTGATCATTTTTATTAACTCCTGGATTTGAAAAGTCCTGTTTTCAAAAATACTTTTATATAGCCACAATCATTGTGATTCTTTAGAGGTGATTACATGTATGTTTTGATAAGAAGCAGTGGGGAAAAAAAGACTTGATTCATGATTGAATGACAATGGTTAATATTAAACTTATATTGAAGGCTTTCATTACACGAAATGACACAATACATGAAGGATTCAGTAAGCATGAAATAGTCCCATAATGTAAATATTTTTTATATGTGCAAACTGCAACATAAAAAACATCAGTAGCCAGTTACACCAGCAGAATGTAAGTTTGATCTTTACCTAGTTTGAATGTAAATTGACACTATAGTTGAGTTTACGAACAAATTAAAGTTATACCGCTGCACCAAATCATACATGTTCATCATACTTAAGTTATGTCTTAAAACTTACACTTTAAACATAGGTGCAATGCCTGCTGTAAACAAAAAAATCCTTACCATAGCTTTTCAGCTTGAGCAAGTGGAACAACATGTGGCACATTTTAACAGTTTATAGTTAGATTTAATGCTGGCCGGTTGTTGTGGTATGTCTGAGAGAAACAAGTTCTCACTTATGTTATAACAGCGATAAACAATCATTCAATCATTCATTCACCTCTCTCTCTCTCTCACACACACACACACACACACACATATACAGACACACACAAAACACAGCCAATCCTTTTAGCAAGAACCTGGAAATCATAAACTCCTTGTCATGGTTATGGCACTTATGTTCGAGACAAAGTTTGACCAATGTTTTTGTGAAGGATGTGTACATAAGCGACCAATGGTGGCGTGCAAGAAACAGGGATCTAAAAAGAAAAAAAATAAATAAAGCAATAACGTGCACAATGAACCGAACCCTTGACATTTATGGAGATTTAGAACTTTTTTAGGTCCGGAAAAGAGGACATGTCAGTGAAAAAGAGGACATATGGTCATCCTACTGTTATCAAGCACTTATAACAGCATATATACCGCCCAGCTTTAATCCTGGCTACCTACTCATCTCTAGAAATCAATTTAAAGATGGATGAAACATTTCTGAAAAATAGCAAAAGAAAAATTACAAATATAGTAATGGTAGGGATAATAATAATAATAATAATAATAATAATAATAATAATAATGATGATGATGAAAAAAATTGAAAATTGAAAAAAAGAAGAACTAACAGTTTTCATGGCTTGACATTCTTTTTCCCTAACATTAGTAATTCATAATAATAATGAAGGTTTGTATGGGGG
This sequence comes from Synodontis membranacea, assembly GCA_025674565.1. NCBI lineage: Eukaryota > Metazoa > Chordata > Actinopteri > Siluriformes > Mochokidae > Synodontis > Synodontis membranacea. The sequence continues at coordinate 14,191,809 of JAOVYU010000022.1, forward strand.
GTTCTTATTCCTTCATCTTTAGTAACTGCTTTATCTAGATCAGGGTTGCAGTAGATCCAGTAGAACATGGGAATACTGGGCATAAGACTGGAATACAGCAGACCATCACACACACACACACACACACACACACACACACACACACACACACACACACACACACACACACCTAGGTGCAGTGTAGAACTGCTAGTTCATCTACCAGCATGTTTTGGAATGTGAGAAGAACTTGGAGGAAACCCATGCAGCCAGGGAGATATTGCAAATTTCTGCAGACCTGAGTTCAGGAGAGACCTGCTTCTTCTTCGTCTTCTGACCTGGAAGCACTGTTTCTATGAATTGAACTTTACATTACTCACACAATGTTATTTGAGCTTTTGGCTGACCAGACATCATTCTCACAGCCAAATAGACAGGTTCAGTGAAGCTCACATTAAAAGTATGGAGATGAGTTTTGGCTCCAGTAACATTGCTTATGCTAGAAAATGTTACACAATTTTTGCTGAAGCTAAGGCGGATCTCCAGCTTCTGGACAAAAGGGGTACGCTTGAGTGGGGTCTCTCTTCCTCCTTCATATGCCCTAATTAGGTTATCATACCACATTAGGCACCAAGCTCCGCTGCTGCTTTCTAGACCACTTTTAGTACCAGCGCGGGGCAGCCCACCATAGCACAGCCCCAGAACCCATGGACAATCTTCTGCTTGCAGAATCCAGCAGTGTTCTCCTTTGGAGAAGCTTTGGGAACTCAAAGCCTGAAAGTAGTTGGTGAACCTCTGTGGCCCTGCTGGATAAGGTTGCTTGACAACACTGAAGGATACAGTTTTAAGATCCTCAGACACCACCAGGCAAGGATGCAAAGTCTCAGAGTCAAAAGTCACCTCAGAAGGATTGAGAATATTTCGTAAGCGACGTTGGGCAGCTCCAAGTTTGAGACGGAGGTCATAATTTTGGTGTTCCATTTCCGCACACATGTGGGTCACGTTGATGTTTGCCTCGCTCTCATCACTCTCTCCAAATTTCTGAGGTTTTACACTCAGTCTGGCAGCATGTTTCTCAACCTCCAGTATCTCTTTACAAAATATAACCTCATCTTGCTGCTCCAACAAGGCGTTAACCTGGAGTTCTGTTTCCTTAAGCTGCCTATGGAGATCTGACAGTGTTTGAACACTGGTCTCCAAAACCTCCTCTCTTGGCCTTAACTGTTCCTCTAGAAGCTCCATTCCTACAATGCTGTAGCTCCTCAGAAGTTCCACCATCTCATCCAGAACAATTTGCACTTTTGCTTTAAAGTCAGTGTTCGATGTCTTGACTGCGGCTTCTTTTTCCTTTGCGCTGGCCAGCAGCTCATCCACCAGTTCAATCTTAGCTTGGATATCCATCATCACAGGAGCTACTCGAGATCTGTGCTTGCTCAGCTCATCAGATATCTGGATTTCTATACAGTCTGAAGGATCAGCAACATCTTTACCAGGGTTGCACAATGCATCAAATCCATCTTCTCCCTGGATAGAACAAGATGGCTCATCTTTTTGTTCCATCACCTCTACTTCCATGCCTCCCTAAGGTGCACCTTCAACTGTTTCCTGAACAGTGGCCTTGTACCTTTCAACTGTGTTTTTCAGTTTAAGGTTCTTCTATGCAAATTCAAAATTCCGATACTCCACCCTGCAACCTGGTTTCTGCGCTTCTCCAGACATGAAAGGCAAAATCTCCACAATGAGGCGTTACAGACTAGATGTAATCAAGCTCCTGTTCCAAGGGATTCTAAGAAAAACTTGAAGTCATCTCTGGTAACTTTGCCAAACTTTGGATCTGTACAAATACAAGGGAATAAAAAAAAAAAAAAAAGCAAAATTCCATTCAATTCAATTTTATTTGTATAGTGCTTTTAACAATGGACATCGTCTCAAAGCAGCTTTACAGAAACATATAAATTCTGCTAATGAATTTTATTTATGAATCTATAAATATAAATCCCCCCTAATGAGCAAGCCTGTGATGATGGTGGCAAGGAAAAACTCCCTGAGATGACAAGAGGAAGAAACCTTTAGAGGAACCAGACTCAAAAGGGAACCCATCGTTTGGGTGACACCGGATAGTGCGATTACAAATAAGATGCTAATGTTTTTTTGTCTGCATGGTCAAAAAAACCTTACATTGCGTAGAACATACTTCACTACAGATTAAACGTAAAGTTTTTAACTGATTTCCTGATGGAGGTTCGAGTGTTAGAAATGTTCCTGTCAGCAGCAGTCCTACATCATCTTCACTGCCTAGGTGAATATCGGGGCTGTTCAAAATATTCACATTTACATTTAAGGCATTTAGCAGACGCTCTTATCCAGAGCGACGTACAAGGTGCTTTGTAGTCAAGAACATATCCACACTAATAAAACCATGCACTAATAAAACAATGCCAACAGGTGTCTACTTAAAAAGAAGAAGTTAGTGCCCTACAGGGTGTACAGAATTTTATTTATTTATTTTTTTCGTCCAGGTACTCTTAATACCTATAAATAGTTATAATCAAGGTCGCTGTGGATCCAGCATCCGTGCTAGGAATACCACACGGAAACACACTTCGCAAGAAGCACCATTCATTTATTTATCCATACTCCTTAACTGTTAAGGGTCGTGTGGAAGCTGTAGCCCAGGGTGTTCAAACTGCATCCAGAAAGGCTCGGTGTGGGTGCAGGTTTTCATTCCAACCAAGCAGAAGCCATATGAGTTGACTCTGTGCAAGACGTGGGGTGTGACCTGGGCATACAGCCAACCTATTTCAGTCCTAACAGAGGCAGACAGACATCCATTCACACTCTCAATCACATATGGGCAATTCAGAGTAGCCAGTTCTCCTGCATTTCTTTGGGCTGATATAAACTCCACAGATATATTCTCTCATGCTTTCACACCTAGGGGCACTTCAGGGTGGACTAAAGTGGACATGGACCCATCATGCAAACTCCACACACTAAACAGTGTTAAAGTTGCTCTTAAGACACAATACAGAAGACATCAATGTGCTGCATTTCTTCATTATCATGGGTAAAAGAAGCGACCTAGTGTATTTGTGTATATTAAAGAAAGAACTCTCGAGTTCCTAATATCTGTTTCCTTACATGCTAAACCTTCTCACCGACTGAAACAGGAAATGAGTTAGAAGCCACGAAAGATGGACAGAGAGGGAACTTATGTCTTTTTCCCCCAGAGGTTTAGAAGTGATGACAACCAGCACAGCATGGTCCTCTTTAAGTCTACTACGTGGACTCTTCCAGTTTACTCAGTAAGTTTCGTTTTCGTGTCCCGCTATCTGTCCGAGGAAAATTTTTATTTTGGAAAACAGACACGTGTCTGTGATAATAATACATAACAATATGTCATATTCAATAACAAGTACATGAAATAACGTTACCTTTAGTTAGTGGCTTGGTTAAATCTTCATCTTCCTCGTGTTGGTCTACAGCAGGTTAATGCTGTACACACCTGTCCAACACTGACGTGCGCACTGCATTCTGGGTAGCCTTTTAAGCAAATCAAATGATTCATCTGCCTGTTTGATATTCACACGTGTCCCTACTTAAATATATTACTACTTTGACATATAGAAAAATTCTAAAATAAGCTACACAAAAATGTTTTACAGTACACCAAGGATATAAACATAGGTAAACTAAACTAGCTTTGGAAAGTTTCCCATTAAAAAAAAAATAAAAAAATAAAAATAATAATTATTATTATTATTAATAATAATAATTATTATTATATTAAAATATTATATAATTATTCTATTTTTTATTCAGCACTGGGTTGTGTGGTGTACACCAAAGAGCAGCCTTAATCAAATACCAACCATCAAGGGTCAAAAGTCCACTTTCATGCAAAGCGAAACACACTGATAACATCCTTATTCCTGGTGTCAAACAAGAGCAAAAGCACCATTACCAAAAAAAAAAAAAATAAATAATAATAATAATAATAAATCACAAGCTCAGGACTTTCAAAAGAGAGTAGGAAAAAAATCAGCAGTGTTTTTATTATTTTTTTGCTATTGTACTTGCAGTAACAGTTCACATTTCCAGTCTGTCCAAGTGAAAAAAAAGCGATTCGGACAACACAAGACACATTTAGTCTTATATCCACACAAGCAAACATTCTCAACACTTCAATCAGTCAAACCTGGAAGACAGTGTTCCAAAAAAAGAAAAAGAAAAAGAAACAATCACACACGACAAACATGAACAAGCCTTGTGACCACTTCATCTGAGGAAAATGCTCCTCAGATCATTCTGTCTGAAATATTGTTTACAAGATTGCTCAATAAGTAGCACATGCGGAAATATGATAGTAAAAAGTTCATGGAGTACATTGATTCTTTATGTTGAATCCTATTGAAATGTAGTATTAGTGTTTATTTGTGTGAAATTTCTTGTCATTTCATGTTACAGCAAGAGAATAATAGGAATAATTTACTTCTTCAGGAGCAATACAGAAAGAAATCTCAGTATCCCAGTAAGTCCTAAACATTTCAACCTCACTTTCGTACCTATACTGGAATACAAAATAAATATATAAATACTTATAATTAAAGCTGTGGCACTATTCAAGGAAACCTTCTTTCTTCTCAAAACTATTTCAACAACTACTTTCTGTATGTTTTGCTGTTTAACATTTTTTATTATTATTATATTTTTTTTTGCATTATTTTCCTGCTGTGAGATGAGTCTGAAGCAGCACGGAAATGAAGCTGCCTCACACTGGCATACAAATTCAGCAAAATTTCCAGCTTGACACAGTCTTATTATTATACACGATGTGTCCCTTATCAAGGATCACTGCAAAGATTAGGGCTCAAAGGTGTAGGGGGAAAGTGGTGAAAACTCTATTCACATCTCTATTCACAATGTTTGTCTTAAGATAGAAATAGTAACTACGTTTAGGAGAATATAAACATAATGCTTTAGACACACTGCATTATACAAATGTTTTAAAATGCTGCAAAACCTAATAGAAAAATGGTTTATTTAAAAAAAATTTTTTTTTAAAACAAACACTGGATTAAGTTGCTACCAAATAAACCGCAGAAGTCTAGAGTGAAGAAAGGTCCAGTGGTGCCAAGGGCTCTCTCCAGAAAGAAAAGTGACTATATTCAGGGCAATCAAAGGATGCAGACTGGCCTTTACAGATGAGAGGGAAGACATGTTCCACCAACTCACTCAAGTGAGAATACCTAGGAGAAACCCAATTAAATAATATTAATAATAATAATTTATTGCTGGCACCAATTCAATAATGTCTGCATGTGTGATTTCCTTACGAGGACTTGTGGCCTTTGCTGTTCTCCTGTATGAGCTCCCCTTTAGGGTTGACAGTGAAGATCCGTGTTACAGGTACGCCAACTTTCATATAAGCAAATGCATCCTAGACACACACGAACACACGCATGAACACCAGGCACGAACACACGCACACAGATCTGTTACACTTGTAGGAAAATAAAACTAGGTATAACAATCTATTTGCCACTGCTGTGATAAGGCTTACATTGGTCCTGTTGCCAAAGGCAGCGTAGAATGGTTGTCTGTGTGGACTGAAAAGTTCTTTAATGTCAGTCAGGCATGTGATTTTAAAGACCTCTGGCTTCTTCTCAATTACTTCCCTGTATAAATAGGAGTACAAAATGTTATAATGTATAGCATTTGTGCACACAAAAATAGAGCATTAAATATTTAAATGCGTGTTGTTATACCTGTGTAAAGCTGAGAATAAGCTGCTGGGAGCAAGGAGTACAGGTCCTTTAGGCAGTACAATGCCTTTATCATTGACCCACTGCAAATAGCCCTTGGTGATGTCTGCCATGCCTATGGCACGAGCTGAACAGTACAGGAATTTGTAGCCATTCCTGGAGAAAAGACACAAGATACTTCCTGTAACACTGCCAAAAACAGCACACTGATAATGATAGCAATAGTTTGGGAGAAAAAAAAGTTCTACACAATTTCCCACTAGCTCCAACTGTCAGCCAAGACATCAGTGCTTTGTATTAGAAAGATGATGCTAACTTAACTAACAAAACATGCAATCAAATACATGCCACACTACTGCCCTGAAGTATGCTGTAGCATTAAGATTTCTCTTCACTGGAACCAAAGGTCTGGGCCAAACTTGTTCAAGCATGAGAATTCCCCAGTGCACAAAGCAAGCTCCAATAAAATATGGCACCAGGTTGATATGGGAAAATCTTGAGTGGCTTGCATAGAGCCCTGACCTGAACCTTAATGAACACCTTTGGGATGAATTGGACTGACTGGGCACTGACTGTGCACCAGGCCTTCTAGCCTGACATCAGCATCTTACCTCATTTATGCTCTTGTGTCTGAATGGGCAGAAATTCCCAGTCACTTTCTAAAATTCAGTGGAAAGCCTTCACTGGAGATTAAAGGCTGTTACAGCAGCAAACGGGGACCAACAAGTTGCAATTATTTCATGTAACAATACAGTACAAATTGATTTCTAAAGATTTTTTAAAAAATATATTATTACATATTTGTTTTGTATAGAATACATACAGGTGACAAATAAGTGGAATCATCAACATAGCATGCCTTAGGAAGCTTCTAGGCCACAACTAGCCAGCAGAATTTTTTCAGTGCACCATGGCAAATAATAGTCTCTGAAACTGTATTAGATCAAGAAGAACTATTCCTCCAGAATATTTTACCCCTCAGTTGGTGGTTTGATAAGACTGGCAGACAATGCTGTTGGACTGCAGTCTCCCCATATGCAAAACTAGGTTGAGATGTAATGCCTGTGAAAGCCATAGCATATGACCTAGATCATTTTCATCTTCATCAAACCATAGAGTGAGACCTCATGCCCTGTGGATGGGAGAATTAAGCCTGTTTGTAGACAGGTGCCACTACCGAGATAAAACATTTGAGACAGGTGTGGCATATTGAGATGCTTTTTCTGCTCACCACCGTTGTAAAGAGTGAATACATGAGTTACTGTCTGCTTCCTGACAGCTTGAACCAATCTAGCCATTTTCCTCTGACCTTCCTCTACAAGGCATTTCCACAGACAGATCTGTCGCTCACACAATGTTTTTTTCTTTCCACAACATTCTGTCTAAAATCTAGAGACTGTTGTGTCTGAAAATCCCAGATCAGCAGTTTCTGAACTTCTTTTCCTTTTCGCCCATCTCGAAAAATGTATTCAAGACATGTAACTTCAAAATAACTTAATTACTTAATATTAAGTATGAGTGCACATATTTTGTATTTAGTAATTTATGGTGGCTGCACATGTGTATGCAGCGTGCACAGGGCTTTCATTCTCTTCAGACTCGCAGAGTCTAAGATTTAGAGTCAGTGTGAATAGGGCTGGGTGATATATTGAATTTTTAAGATATATCGAGCACAGGGCTGCGAGGAGCGAGCACACTTATCTCTGGTGTGCTGCATCTCAAATGCACAGTGTTTATCTGTGCTCTCGTCATTGCTGTATTCTCGATTTGCTTGATTCTTCATGCTTATAGTGTCTGTATTGCTCGGTTTAACCTCCTACCTGTGCTTGCATATAAAAGACGGTGATCTCACTCCATATAAAAAAGCCTCCATCATGCAAAGCAATAGCGTTTTTCTTCAATACAAAAAGATGCAACATCATGATGTAAGCGCTCTGGGAATACAGTATGAGAACAGTATGCCAAAGGGGGAGGAGGGACAGTCACTCCTGGGTGCAGTACGAGGCAATCGAACCTAGTGTGAGTACACCCTAAGAGATGGGCATTTGCTTATTTCATTCAATCTGTTTACATGTTTTATTATTTACACAAAACACTAGATGTTTATACAGGGCTAAACACAGGAGGAAGCACTTTGTCTGACAAAGAAAGAACTGTCTACCTCAGAGGATTGCCACTTTTAAAGAAGTTGGCCTTCTGTTATTTTTGCTCTGTCTCTTTTCTGTTTACATTTTATTAATTGCACATATGTGAGTATTTTGCAAGAACACGTTTGGACTAGCGGTTTTGACTTGGAACTGTCCTTTGCTATTACTTTATTTTATATATATATATAATTAATAATAAATACAAAATAATATATATAATATATAGCTAAAAAATACTGAAATATGATTTTTGGTCCTTATCGCCCAGCCCTAAGTGTGAGTGGTGTCTCTTACTGGTGTATTTTGTGGTAAAGCTTAACGATGCCTTGGTGGGTCCAGTCTTTGCCCAGTTGTGGCAGAATGTGACCTAGTGCATCTGACCTGGCATGAAAACAAATTAAACAGCATTACTCCAAACAATACATGTACCCTATATGAAATCAAAATTTGTACGTAACCTCACGAACAATAGTACACATAATACAACTCACTTGGTGATGGTTCCATCAATATCTGAGATTATGACTTTATCATCCCAGTTCCACAGATAGATGGCAGCTTCACAACGGCAAGTGCCCTGGTACTGAGTGGTCACACTGAACACAATGTTGTTAGCTCCATCCCGCAAATTGAGGCGCTCCTAACACACACGTTCACATACGTGCACACAGACACACACAATAACAGATTTATGCACACTTTATAAATTTTTAAGCTTTTGTGTTTAAAATAACAACTGCTAAACAAGTAATACAATGTCCAATGCAGTCTAATAAACTAAAAGAGTAAAGCTTATTTGCAGTATTTGCAGAGTAACAAAGTTATTTACTATTTGTTGGGAGGTGAGCCGAAGGGATTTGAGATATATCTGACTCAGGCCCTGTGCAGTGCTCATGGCTCCTGGTACACTTTCCTGCCTACCATCATCACTGGACAGCTGACCTGAGTGATTCCTGCAAAAAACACATTCAAGATAAGATAATCAAAAAAACAAACAAAAAAACTAGTCAATTCACAACATGTCTTGGCACTAGAAGCAGACTGATAATAAAGTAAAATTTCACATGCACATCAAGTACTCACAAGGTCACAGTGATAAAGCACAGAAAATGCTCTATACAAAAATCACCAAACAATGCAGGTGGCAGAAAATATTTTTTGTGAATGAACACCTTCTTTGTAACATGCAATTATTTTATCTTAGATGGGAATGACTGTTAAGGTTAAACACTTTCAAACGTGAGGCAAAAATCTGCATCTTTTATCACGTGTACTACAAACACACAATCTTACTTTATTGTGGGAGGTATAGGAGGAGATGAGGATGCCTCAAGTTGATGTTCTTCAGAATCAGGCTTTGAGTTTGGCTGAAAAAGAGTAAAACAGCTGTGCAGAGATAGAGGATTGTAGCAATACTCTGTTTAATATACTGGAACTACAACACACTGTAGCATTTGGACATACCTGTGGTACATTTGCATTACAATTTAAATTGTTAATAAGGTAGAAGAGATGTACACTATATGGCCAAAAGTTTGTGGACACCTGACGCAGAATTGTATAGGATGTCTTTGCATGATATAGCATTACAATTTCTCTTCACTGGAGCTAAGGGGCCCAAACTGGTTCTAGCATGACAATATCCCTGTGCACAAACCAGGGATCCTTAGTGCCTGCACAGATCCTTAATCTCAACACTAAAGAACCCCTTTGGGATGAACTGGAACACTGAATGCGGCCCAGGTCTTCTTATCCAATAACATTGCCTTAACTCACTCATGCCCACAGCCATGATTAAAAATCATTTCCCAGAATAGTGGAGATTTACTATAACAGATAAAGAGGGACAAAATCTGGAATAGGCTGTTCAACAAGCACATATGGTTGTGCTTATGTGATTGGTCAGGTTTTCCCATACTTTTGGCCATATGTTTAATGCATATGAACTCAGTGTATTACATCATTGTAACCTAATTTTTGCAATGCACCGACACTAGTCATCTCAAATTGGAATATATTAATTCTTGATTCATTCATTACCAATAACTCCTTCCTCCTTTTCAGGTTCATATGGACCTGAAGCATATTCTGGGAATAAAGGAGACAAAGTAATACACCCTAGCTGGGCATACAGTCCATCGTACACTCATTCACCCCTAGGGGGGGGTGGATAAAGTGCTATTCACCCACTTCCATATGCATGACCTCACAGATAGCTATTGTCATTGTAATTGACAGGGAAGAGAAAGTAGGCAACCGTCTCTTCCTGAGAGCACACAGCAACTTTGTTCTCCTTAGCTTCCGGCCATGGATAGCTGTAGCTCCTACGTTCAACTGAAAATAGCTAACCAAACTACAGACATTTTTTTTTTTTTTTTTTTTGAGAGAAAGCCACAGAGCCCATTGGAAACGCACAAGAACACAGGAGAACATGCACAATTCCACACAGACAACAACTTGGCAACGAAAACTACCATACCACCATTCTACCCACACAAATTCTAATCAAAGGACAAACTATACCTGGTTATTATCCATTTCTTTTCTTCGCCAGGAAAACCACCAGCGACCAGACTTTTTAGGCATCTTATCTTTTACCAACTGCTCAACTGTACTCTACATAAAGAAAAAAGGTTAAAACTTTATTAATATAAATACTGATCCAGAAGCAACACCTCATGACCAAAACCTCCCATGACAAGCGTAATAGAATAAGCCTACACAATCTATAATGGGCTTTGTACCTTTGGCAAGTTCTTCTGAAAAGCTTGCATTGACAGAATCAGTGGAGCAGCAGCTGCCCAGTTGTAATAACTGAAAAGAGATGAGCAAAAATGGATTACTAAATAAATGAAAGAACACGTTCTTTCACTACACTTCGAGGCAAGAGTGTTATAAATAAATAAATAAAAAATCCAAATCCATTTAATTGTTTTACTAACTTGGAGTTGATGCATATGACAAGGTTTGGGTCATCAATAATTGCCGGGTTTTTGACAAAGTCATGATAAGTGACAATGTGCTCCTCGAACTTTTCTGCAACACAGAAATGCACAACGATATACAGCGCTGGTCAAAAGTCTGGACACAACTACTCATTCATAGGCTTTTGTTTAGACCAATACTGAAAACATCAAAACGTGTTAAAAAAAAACATTCCATATTTTAGATTCTTCGCAGTAGTCACCATTTACCTTAATGATGTTGCACACAACTGGCATTATCTTAACCAGCTTCATGAGGTAGTCACCTGGAATATTTTTTTTATCAGATGTTTGTAACAGATGCACCTTAATTTACTTAGTGAAATCTCTTGCCTTCTTAATGCATTTGAGATCATCAGCTGTGTTGTGTCAAGGTACTGTTGATATGCAGTAAATAGCCCTATTCGACAATTATAGTAATCCATATTATGTCAATAACTGCTCAACTAAATAAAGAGAAAAGTTCACTGCATACAATAATTTAATTCCATGTATGTTTGCAGTTCAACTGCTACTTGCTCCCTGACAGCTTGGAAAACCTTCAGACTATAATTATTTATTTATTTTTTTACCTTTACAATTATACAGATTCAAAGAACTGATAACCATTATTTGCAATCAGCAGAAACATCGCTTTTGCTGATTGATCGGTGCCACACAGTTGCCGTTTCTAATTTGCATACAGCTGAATCCAGCTCAACTTGTTTTTGACAATTTTAATGCATGGGTGCAAGATATCAGATTGAGAATTTGTGCTCAATGTGTATGTACCATAAGACTACAGGCTACACAGGAAACCCGTTATGTCACACTTTTTTTTTTTTTTTTTTAATTAGTGCTCACACTTCCTCTACCTTTCTTGATCTGCCTGGAGTATCCCTCAGTCCCACAGAGGGACATGGAAACATCCAGGGTGTCAGTGGTGGAGTCTGATAGATACTCAGTCCCACTGTCCACATTGCCAGTGCTTAGAGACTGAGGAGACTGCTGGCCTGACTGTGGGGGCTGTATGTGTGGGACTGAACCAAGCTCAGCATCAACCGGGGAACTAGATTCACCTTCACTGGACAGTGAGAAAGAGAGAGAGAGAAAAAAAAAGACAATAAAAGCCAATATCAAAAATATAGATGAATTTCTGATTACTACTAGCATACTAATCATGTGTAATTTTCTGATACTAACACTATACAATAGGCCAAATTCTTTCTAGTGATTAATTACTGTTGTACTACGTCAAATCAGGTGCACTATGGATTTAAGTTTTGGTATTGTTATATTTCACTGTTCACACAGTATGTAATAGGATGTGTTGGGCTGCATGATGTATTATAATAATATACGGGAAAATTAAAAGTCGTACCTTTTGGGAAAATAAAGAGCAACCACTTCAGGGTTGAGTTTGGACAAGTCATCCAGATAGATATCTGACGGCCCCAAATGCTGACTGCGCTTGCCTTTACACCAAGATATGTTTGGGGTGGAAAATTAATCTTGTGAAACAACTCAACACAACATAAATGAGAAATACAAAGCTTAATCATATGTAGCACACAATGAGGCCCTGTACATAAAGCCTACCCTTTTTCGTTTCCTGGGATTCTGCTGCTTTAGATGAAGACTGGGAGAAGCCAGGCTGCTCCTCTACTTGTGTAACAGATATCACATGTTCCGTCACTCCAACACTCTTTGCTTCCTGATTGGTCTGTGTGGCCACGGTGGACATACCCTCCTGGGCCACCTTTCCTTCGGAATCCGTAACTACTGTCAATGCTTCAAGAACACTATCTCTCTCCATCGACACTCCTGTTGTAGGGAGTTGAGCTGTCTCACTAAAAGCACTGATTTTATCGACAGAGGCAGCTAACGTTTCCAACTCAGCAACGCTAACTGAGTCAGCAGTATAAGATTCACTAACAGTGCTTGCATGGAATTCAGAACAAACTGAGACGGAAGTCTTTGTACTAAAGTCATTAATAACACTGAGTACCCTATCTGTATTAATAGGTCTTGTGGTGTTATCTCGATTTGCAGTTCTAGCGTCACTGTCTGTGCCACATGTGCTAACTGTTTTAGCCATGCACGCATTCTGGGCCTCCAGTTCTGAAGTGTTCTGCTGCTCAGAGCCCTCTGCAGGCTCTAGGTAAGGCACTATGAGTTGGGAAGCCTCCTGTGTGGTAGAGGAAACTTCCGTGTTTGGGGTTGAGTGGGAAACGTTTGGGAGATTATCCGAGTGAGACAGCTGGGTTTCAGGAATCCGAGGTTCTGGCCTCAGTATAGTTGCAGTGGTCATGTGGTCGGAAAGCTCCGTGTCGAACGAGGCCTGTCGTTGGATGGTGCGGAAGTGGGAGCGCTCAGAATGTGTAATGAGACATGAAGGGCTACAGGGCCGCTCAGTACTCCCTCGCTCTGATAGACACACCTGTAGGCGACACAGATAACACAGCATCAGATAAGGTTTTATTTTACTGGGATAGAAAAAGCAATAAATGGGTGTTTTGTAGGAGGAAAGCAGAGCACCTTGGGAAATCCACCCCAGTTCCATTGCATCTGAGGCCCTGATGTTTCCTGAGACTTCACCAACAGCTCAGAGTCACTTTTAGGAGATGGAGGTCGACTATAGAACAGACTGAAAAAGAAGAGTGTGAAACGGGTAGATGGAGACATGAGAAATATGACTTGCATCTTGATTCATGTTTTACCCTCACGTATATAGAGCTGCACAGTCCAACAAAAAATACTAAACGATATGTAAAATGCACTCCTTCATATGAACAATTTAAGTTATTTCAGTGCAATATATGCATAGTAGAGAATAAAGACTACATTTATGCTCAGATTTTTTTCCATTGTATCACATGCTCCTTGATGCATGTTATTACCCATCATTAGGGGAGCACTCTCCATCAGAGTAAGGATGCAAGTCTCTGGCCTGAGCTCCAAGCACATCATCTTCGGGCTCCTCAGACATGGAGTAATACACAGACTTACTAGAGAAACACACATACACAGAAGAAAGAAGAAAATAGCTGATTCATTCAGACCATACACAAACAAGAAATATGCACAGAGCTGAACAGAACTAATTAAAGGAAAATTATAATATAACTCTGTGATACACTACGTATAACAGTTCAGGCCCATTAGTTTGATTTTGCACTAGGACATTTCAACTGTCTGTATCACTCCACTCATCTGTGCTCACTGCATACAATTCCACTTCATCATTAGCGGACATGTCAAACAATTGCCATGAATATAACTTTTGACTCGAAATGCAAAAGCTCCTCAGAGGAAAATGAAAAGGAAGAAGGGCCAATTTTACAAGAAACATCTTTAACGGGAATGTGAGCTAGCTAGCCAGCCATCCGGTGTGCTACAAAGTAAATGTTAAAAATAAACAATATGTTTGGCCACATTGTGTCTGAAATGGGATGTGATCTCAGTGACTTTTGCCATGACATGGTCTTGTTAATGAGAGAGGTCAGAAGAGAATGGCCAGATTGGTGTTGTGCTTTGAGCTGACAGAAAGGCCATGTTAACTCAAATCATCACTGTGTACATCTGTGGGGAGCAGAAAAACATCCAGGCAAGGTTTTTTCCAATCTTCTTCCAGTTTCGCTGAACCTGTACCTACTGTAGCCTTTAGATTTCTGTTCTTGGCGGACAGAAGTTGATCCTGATGTGGTGTTCTGCCACCTCAAGATTAGTAGACTTTGGTGATGCTTTTCTGCTCACCATGGTTTTAAAGAGTGGTTATTTGAGTTAATGTTCTCCTCTAACCTTTCCCAACAAGGCATTTCTACCAACAAAATTGCTGTCTTTTATTTTTCGAACCACTATATAGCCTGCTTGCACACAGAGGAACAGCTTCTGGAATAATCAAACCAGCCAGTCAGAACACAGTTAGAATAAATGCCATGGTCAAAGTCACTTAAATCACATACTTCCTTGTTCTGGTGTTTGATAGAAAACGTTAACTGTCGCTCTTGCCCTGTACAAATTTATGCAGTGTGCTGCTGCCACATGAAAGGCTGATTGGAAAATTACATGAATGCGTAGGTGTACATGTGTTGCTGTTAAATTGACTGATACGTGTACATCATCTGTGCTATATGCTCTCAATCTAAGCTTAATCAAAGCTTTATTATTACAGCATTGCACTAGCTGAACGAAATCTCCAACCTCAACACGGACACCGACTCCTCTTTCAGGATATCCTGTTCTGAGGTCTCCCTCTCCTCCTCTGAGGAACTAACATCCTCATGGAGGTGTACGTCAGAGCGGGCACGTTTCTTGCGCAGTTTTTTCCGCCGGGAAGACGAAGATGAGGTGGTAATAGAGGGAGTCACTTCTGAAACCTCTGGAACCTCCAGGGGGATGGGCGAGGTGCAAAGGTGGGCTGGCACTCCTGACTGAGAGACAGACCATATATTCTATATTAATTTACTTCTTGCAGTAAATATGTTTCATACATTTCACAGGCTTTTTAACACTATACTGTATGATCACTGACTGCTTTTTAATACCTCCAAGCTTTCGTTTTCTTCCACAAAGAACGCTTCTCCATTGTCCCCAAGTTTCATGTGCAGGTCAACAGGCTCGCCATTCACCTCAATATCCACCTGGAAATAAATACCAATGAATCAGATAATCAAAAGATATACACAAGACATCTTCAGAATATGGCTACGCATGACACTTTCCTGGAATTCGCCCTCCCAGCTTGTCGTTTTTTTTTTTAGTATAACATATAATACTAGTTAACTTCTTCTCTGACATTAAGTAGATATCTTGTGAATTTTGGGTAGAAAACAGAGCAAAATAGTAAAGATGTCCTGGCAGCAAGATGTAGAAGAATAGAAAAAAATATTCAAGAACCATTAACAGTTTTTGATTCAGTCTAGCCTCCATGCACAGTAGCATAAACCACAACTTTAAATGCTACAAGGTTAGCCATAGGTTAATACTAGGTTCTGGTTTAGTAGGAGGTTATTTAAGGTTCACTTATCAGACACTATTGAAATCATGGCTTCCTGCCCCTCACCACTTTCTCTTTCGAGCGAAGGACTCCCAGTTTTCCAAAGCGCACGTGAAAAGGTGAGCACTGGAGGCTGCCGTCTGGTTGGCGCACAACGATGACATCGATCCCACCAGTGAGTGTAGCAGGGTTTAGTCCACGATAAAGCTCCTTTACGGTTACAAAGACTGTCTCTGCCAACTGGCCGACGTAGTTCATGGTCTGGGACTGAGAGAGGGAGACAGAGATTGCTTTAAATGATCTAACGGAAAAAAAATATATATATAGCTAGGACAAAAAAAACTTTCAGAAGCGAAAGAATTCACTAGAAAGAAGCAAGCTCGTTCAGCAATCTTCAAACTACCAGTGATGCTTAAGAAGCTTAACACTGAGCAATGACAGTAACCTTTGGATTCAGAGTCAATGACTAATCAAGTAAGAGACAACCACGTTCCACAGACAGATCAAAGTCTGGCCCTTGATCTTCTAAGGTTAAGCATGGGAGCAGGCAAGAGAAACACTTAAACTGATAAAAATGGATGAGCAGCAACTAATTTGAGCTTAAAGACTTGTTGTGAAGCCCATTAGTAAATCTTTAATGACAGTTTTTTGCTTTTTTTTTAATTGTGCAAGAACTTAAGGACAAGCCCTCGTTGTTATGTGGCTTTGGCGGTGTTCCTCATGTGACTCACACAAACAAGTTTTTAATTTACAAGCTTTGTTTAGAAGTCTAGTAATGGCAGTTTAGATTTCTGTTATTTAATGAAACAAGTGCTTGAGCAAGAGAGTGAGGAAACATGGCTCAGTGTTAAATTAAATACTGTGCTGTAAAAAGAAGCTAGTGTGCTGAAGACTTTGCCAAAAAAAAAATTAAAAAAGAAAAAAAAGCATACGTATGCACACTTATTCACAAATATAAGCAGTTTATCATACAATTCATGTCAATCCAATCTTTTTACTGCCATATATTCCGACAATAGGAGGAAACAGAAGAACCCTGAGGAAAACCATAGGCAATGGGCATTATATGCGAAGAAACATATAGTTTGTAACTCGTATGAAGGTATCGGTCCCCAAATCATTTTAGCTTTGTTTTGTGTGCCGATAAGAAATATGACATGTAACAACATAGCTTAACAGGACTAATGACGTCTAAAGCAGGTAAACTCATATGTCAGCTATGAGGAACACGTCACAAAGTCTCATACGTAAATACACAGCACAACTGTCCAAATAATCTGAGTAAAGTCAATTCTAAATCCCAGAGTCCCAAATTACAGTAAAATAAAGTACATTTAATTAGACAAGAGTCGTTACCACTTCTTACTACAAATTCATGTGAGTCAAGTAGACTCATCTAGTCTACTTTTCAAACTTCCCTGCCATAACTACTCTAAAACATAGATGCCCAAAACGGAGTGTTTAAAGCTCAGCATTCATGAGACTTCCGATATTCTGCTAAGCCAACAGTTTAGACGAGTGATCTCTTACCCATAGTGAGGGATGGACATGTCCCTTCCCTACAATGTCTGATACAATCCATACCCCAGGTGCCATCCAGGGGCTAATATTTCTTTCATCCCCAAATCAGGGTAACTTCCTGGTCGAGATAACCACTAAACCTGAATACAGACTGTGCAGACTAGCTGTTTTTTAAAAGAGGTGATGTATATACAGGGCCTCGTTCTCTCAGCTCTGCTCTCGATCTGTGGCTTTTTGTGAGAGGGCCAATGGTACTGGTGCAACCTCAATATGTGGAACTGACAGAATGGTGATGCTGCTGATAATGACAATATGAGAGAGACCCAGTGCATTCAGCTCCTATTATCCACACAAATGTGCGCACGCACGCACACACACACACACGCACACACACACTAACAGTAAAACAGTACACTATTTTAGTCAGGTCAGTCTCATTCTTGCTCACGCTCACTTTCCCTCTCCCTCGCTCTCTCTCTCTCAAACACACACACACTTTTCATCCAGTTCATACTGTCTCCCTTATAAACAAAGAAAACATACATGCAAATGCTCATGCATGCCAGCCCAAATTTTAATCACAGATGTCTGCAGGCACACACACACACACACACAAAAACACAGCTGCTGCACCTGTCATTTAGGCCAACAGTTTGTGACAGACTCAGCCATTCTTTTCACTCAGTGTTTCTTCACAAGCAGGGTGAGGCCTGATTGCGTGAGTACATGTGTAACAGAGAGCTAACCATGGGCAGGAAGCCAAATAAAGATAAAAAAAGGCCTCACGCAGTCTAAATGAAAACGATCATCATTGCTCAAAATGAAATCATTATTATTTAGCAGCACCATTTGTCAGCCACTTTAGGACTCTGTCAAGAATTCATGAACAGTTTTCCAGCTCTTTTGAAATTGCCCCTTCACACAACTGTGCACTCTTTGTCTATATTTTTATCCATGACTAAATATCCTTCTATAAATTAATTTGCAGGTGTAGTCTAAAAGGGCTCTTGCAATTTATCTAACTGTGCTAACATACATTACTGCATAGAAAGGAAAGATTGCAGTGTTGGCTGGTGGGCCATCTATCCTACATTTTAAGAGCGAAGCCTTGGGGCAATTAACATGTGTTTCTGTATAACTGCAAAGCGGTTAAAACATAAGCGATAAAAGACACTAACTTTTCTCATGGATGTTCCACAGCATTAAATCTATGAGTCATGTTGTTTATTAAGGACTTAAAAATTGCAAATCGCTTCCATGCTGTTACACAAAAAAAAAAAAAAAAAAAAAAAAAAAAACAGTCTACAAAATGATTCATACCACTTCACCTTGGATTGTTTTCTTGCATGGACCATAGTGTGTTATTCCTGATGTATTTTATCTGTATACATTCTAAAAGTGTATACATTCGTCATGGGGAAGCTGAAGCCAATTCCAGGTGGGAGGCGGGGTAAACCCGGGGCAATCTATTACAGGGTCAACATTTACACCTGTGGGCAATTTGGAGTAGCTAGCTAACCTAATCTGCATGTCTTTGGACTGAGAAACCCATGCAGGCGCAGAGACAACATCAACAAGGTGTTTCCAGCCACAGATCTGTCACTCAAGCAATGTTTTTTGTGTGTCACACCACCTAGAGACGGCTGCATGTGAAAATTCCAGGAGGTCAGCAGTTTCTGAAATACTCCGACCAGCCTGTCTGGCAGAAACAACCATACCACGTTTATAGTCACTGAGCTCACATGGTTTCTTTCATTCTGATGTTTGCCGTGAACATTAACTGAAGCTCTTGATCTGTAGCAAAGTGACTTCATGCATTGTGCAGCTGCCACTGATGGGATAACTGTACACACGCGTTCCATTTAAGGTGGACGTCGAGGGTTCTTTCAGTGTTCCTGTCGACATCAGAGTGTAACAGTGGAAAATCTTCATTGACGTGTTGGTCCTGATAATCGAATTACTGTACAAAAAAATATTCTAAAAAGGAAGTCGAATCAGACGTTTTGTGCTTTGCTGATCACCTGATTAAACACAATCGGTGTCATCGAGAAGTTTCAGTTCTAAACCGCCCGTGTGTGTTTGTGCATGTGAGCGTGAACGGTTTCTCTTCCTCTGTGTTAGACCCTGATGGGTAATCGGTACAAGTAAAGGATGGATACTGAGAACGGATCACACCACCCTGTCACCTGTTAGTTTCCTAAAACAGCACACCCTTGAAGTTGTTTTTTTTTTTTTTTCTTCCTCTTCTTCTTAAAGTATGAGACAGAGGTGTGACCAGAATGTCATGTGTAGGGGGGCAGTAAACTCATTTGGGGGGGGGGGGGGGGGGGGGGGGG
>JAOVYU010000022.1:14269856-14282869 GCA_025674565.1 Synodontis membranacea
TATATATATGCTCAATATGTTTTTCATACTCACATGCTCAGTATTCATATGCCTGTATAATGACCATGAGGGACCAGAGGGTGTTGTGTGAGGGCATAATCAGATTTAGTTCCTCTGGCTCATGCTTGTTCTGTCTTGTGTGTTATTAGACTGAAGACCCTAACCCTTTTTTTCTCTCTGCTGACTGGAGAATGGTGCAGCTTAGGGCACAAAATACTGTTTGTAATATTGACACAATAAGTAATCAGGCTTATTGGCCATCCAATCTCATGCTGAGTGTGTATGTGCAATGCATACATATACATACAAACTGAATGGTGTTTAATTCTCCATGTCTGTGTCAGACAGAGAAGCTCAAACATCCTTAATGAACAAAAAAGGGAGATGAAACAAAACATGATGGGAATGTGACAGGAAAGAAAGACAGAAATGGAAAGACGATACACAAGGACAGACCAGAAGGAAACACTTAGCAACCATATGTTCACAGTGTGTAGATTAGCGAAAGCAAGTGAGAGATAGAATGTGTGTGTGTGTGTGTGTGTGTGTGTGAGAGAGAGAGAGAGAGAGAGAGAGAGAGAGAGAGAGACCTTGTCCTAATTATAATCTGCACCGGGTGGGGCCATTTTTGCTTTATTTTCACAGCTATAAATTTACTTTCTGTCTAACTCTTCCCTCTTTCCCTCTGTAGCTCTTTGTTGTGATGAATGGTTTCTTCTCTTTGTAACCTTTTTTTCCCCGTCTAAATCAGAAGAGAGAACTAAGAGACACTAAATTGAAAAACACTAGGAAAAACTGCAGGGCCAAAAAGCTATATTTTCTTTTCTGGCCAAGTCACCCAGTGACCCTGAAATTCACTGAGCAAGCATTTGGCTTAAAATAACCAGGAAGTGAAAATGGCTGTAATACGGACCTGGCACAGCCATAGAAGAGATGACATCCAGTGTCTTCTTATCTTTGGGTCACACACTTCAGTCAGTCAATCAGTTTGTTGGATTTGCAACCAATCATTAAATATGACAGATAAATATAGTTATTGAATTTCTAGTATTAATTGGTCCCCTTAATTGGTAGATCACGGGTTCTCAGCCATGGTCCTGGATTACTACCAGTCAGTCACGTTATTTTTTTCCCTGCTCAAACACACCCGATTCAACTGATCAGTTAATTCCTAATAGAACAGGGAGAAGACTAAAATCTAAAGGACAGGGGTGCTCTAGGACAAGGGCTGGGTAACTTTGGCTAGATTATTATAAAACTTGAGTCATGAAATCAATGCATTTGTAAATAGACCTGGGAAAAAAAAGAAGCTTACTGTATATTCTGCAATAAAGCAAAAAAACATACTTTCCAATGATACTACACTGCAAAGCAGGTGTAATACTTACAGTTCCACCTTAGAAGTGAGCTGTTACTAACAAAATTCTTCACTTTTTCAAAGATAGAATCTGCATTTGTTTATCTCATGAAGAATCACCTCTCTTCCACTCTTCTTCCAATCGGCTTATCTCTGCTAACATGAGCTAGATCTTTCATGGCTATTTAAATTTTAAACATATACTGCTCAACAAAAAAGGCTTCCAGGAAGTGTGCAAATAACCTCTTCCCTTATAGCCTTCTCTGCTCTTTTTTTTAATCTTCTTTTAACAAAGTAGAGATATGAGGATTAGCATGATGTCCTTTTATCCAAAGTGAGCCTAGAGCATTAGAAGATGTGTCCTCTGCATCTTTATCAGAAGGCTGCTGTGTGTGATACTGTACAGTATTTGCACTGCATGAAATGATAATAGCTTAATCTGAAAACCTGGAGACTGAATAAACGTATCAGCATATGATAATTTATGCGAAAAACAATAACTAGGTATTGAAAAGCAGTAGGCACATAAACGAGGGTGTAGAATATGGGTTTGTGTAGAATTATAAATTATGAAGAGGCCTAAAACAACATTAATGGGACCAATAACTTACAATTAGCAGGCTGGTGGTAGAGTACACTACTAGTGCATCTCAAAAAAAATTATAATATTGTTTAAGATTCCATTTTTTTTTTTTTAATAATTTAATTCAAGAAGGAAAACTTTCATATATTCCTTATTCATTACATGCAAAGTGAAATATTTTAAGCCTTTTTTTTATATTAATTGTGATTATGGCTAATAGCTCAAGAAAATCTGAAATATGAGAATATTTCCAAAGATCAGTAAAAAAGGATTTAAAATACAGAAATGTGCTAAATCTGAAAAGTATTTTAATTTACACAGTCAGTACTAGGTTGGGGCCCCTTTCCCATGAATTACTGCATTAATGTGGCATGGTAAAGAAACTATCAGCTTGTGGCACCACTGAGTACTGTGTTATCGAAGCCCAAGTTACTTTGATAGCGACCTTCAGCTTTTCTGTATTTTTGTATTTTCAGTCTGAGCTACACTGAAAGACACATGGAATTTATTCTGTTTGAATAGTAATTTACTCAAAAAAAAAAAAAAAAAAAAAAAAAAAAAAAAATCTAATATTTTGAGATGGTGTTATTTAATTTTTTGGGCTATAGACCATAATTATCAAAATTAAAATAGAAAAATGCTTGAGACATTTTATTATACATGTAATGAGTCTAGAATATATAAAATTTTCATTTATATTAAATGGAAAATATTACGCTTTTCCAGGGATATAATAATTTTTTTTGAGATGCACTAGTACATTTCAGATAAGTTTATGAGTAATGTTTTAAGACATGCCACTTAAGAGACTTTGTGACATGACATGCAAATAATTTAAATAAATGCTAAAATGTATGTTTGAGCAATCAGGGAGGAGTGGTAATAAAGTCAATCTATAGTTTTTTTTTTCAGATATATGAAAAACAGTCTTTTGAAGACTTGTCAGAGACTGTACTATTGTCAATAATCTCTAATAAACATGTCCCCACAGGACAAGTTGTGTCCATGGCAACTCTGAGCATAATGCACATGCTTCATGGCTGTGGACATGTGTGTTTATTGCCATTGGCCAATGTATGGGTGTGTGACCTGAAACAGATCATTATCGACTCTCACACAATATTAAATGCCAAAGCGAATTTGACTTGACACAAAATAATCCCTCACACAGATCACTGCAGTACATGTTACTTACATTTGAAGTTCATCACACAGGTGTCAGGGATTAAGCAAACTCTCACTTTCCTGCTGAAAGACAAATTGCTTTATTACTCTTAAGTAATTTCATCAGTCACACTCAGACAATCTAATTTAACTCTCATACTACTGTATATGCGAAAGGTGACTCCTGAAGTTTGAGCCCTGGTGAACGGTTAACATTTGCTAAGGACACAGCTCTCTGGTGACAGAAGCTTTCTCTCTAAATGTCACTCTCTAAATGTCCACGATCTTATTCATGTGATGTCTGTATTTCGAGCTACTTTATGTCTGGGACTTCTAGTTGAGAAGCATAATATTTCATCATTTTTAATGAGAGCTGCCGGCTTGTGAACTTGATCTGCCTATATAAAAAGTCTCCTAGAAGATATAGACCAGTGAGTGAAGTCTGAAAAAAGCACAGCAGATGAGCTAAATGGAAAATTTATTATTAAACAAAGATTGAAAAATTAAGATTCTTATGATCATAAAATTGATTGGTTCTGTCTTAAGAGATTTATGTTCGACGTTTCATAGCCAAACCCTCATTTAGGTCTAAGTAATCAAAGACACAGTCATGTAGTCACAGGGTTGCATGTTTACTGTGGTGTAGTGTCAATGACTAATCCTACATTCAGCCACGCTGACAAAATATTAAAAAGAGGGGAAAGCTTTACAAGTGCATAGGTTCTGTGCTGTCAGGGCCTCCTCTGTTGTACTAACTGCACACCTCAAGTTGTGTTGAGGCATACAGTAACAGTATTCTTGAAATACAGGTACATTTCTACAGGCATACAGCTTTAGTGGCGATGATACTGATGATGGTATACTGTACATACAGTGAGGTAAAAAAATTCTCAGACCACACTGAAAATCTGGGATTTATCCATTTAAAATTGGACATAAATTCTAATTTTAAATATTTAGTAAATAAAAGTGTTCAGTATCCTGAGTTTATAAAATTCAACATTCTGCTCTATTTCTACTCCAGGTCCATATTTAAATCTAAGCACATTTTTGATATTGACACAGTTTTGTACAAAAGGTCAGATTTTCTTCACGCATAATCTCTTCCACTGAAGCATGTGTTCAGACAATACTGATGGATTTGATCTAAAATGGATCATCAGGTTTTGCACAAACTTGTGTCCATGCCAGCCTTAATGCACACTTTCATTATAGAAAAATGGGGCATATCCCAATACAAACAAGCTTTGAAATTCTGGTAAATATTTTAAAGATTCTACTTTTCATTCAAGTTGTTGTAATTTGCAACAAAATTTGTTGTATCAAATTAGAAAAGAATACACAACAGAAGCATTTCACTAGTGGCCTCAGAACTTTGGACCACATTATATACTGTACAAGTGCATCTGAAAAAATTCCATTCTAGACTCATTACACATAAACTAAAATGTTTTAAAGCATTTTTTTTCTATTTTAATTTTGACAATTATGGCCTACAGCTCAAAACAATGTAAATAACACATTTTTGAGAAAATTACTATTCAAACAGTATAAATAACTTGTAATCCTTGGTCTAGTTTAGTACATGCAATCACAGTCATGGGAAAGACTTAACTTGTCGAGAGGTTGATTATCGACATCCTCCACAAGGTGTTAATAGAAAGTTGACTGGAACTGAAAAATGTGGTAGGAAAATGTGCCCAAGCAACAGGGACGACCGCAGCCTTGAGTGAATTGTCAAGAAAGGTTGATTCAAGAACTTGGTAGAGCTTAACAAGGAGTGGAACGAAGCTGTTGTCAGTGCATCATGAGCTCCCACACAGACGTCTTCAGGAAAGAGCCTACAACTGTCTCATTAATAATATCAAGACACTCCAGGACCCAAGACAACGTCAGAAGCATCTTACCTGGACAAAGGAGAAAATGAACTGGACTGTTGCTCAGTGGTCCAAAGTCCTCTTTCCAGATGAAAATAAATTTTGTTTGTTATTTGGAAATAAAAGTCCTAGAATCTGGAGGAAGAGTGGAGAGGCACAGAATCCAGTGATAAAAGGGTGATTGAAATGCAGTGTGATGTTTCTGAAGTCTGTGATGATTTGGTGTGCCATGTCATTGCCTGGGTTTATATTTGGTCCTCTGTGTTTTATCAAGTCAAAACTCAACGCAACGTCTGCCAGGAGAATTTAGAGCTGAGAATTTTGTTTGGTGACCATCATACTACTGTAGTTGATTGGCCAGCCAACTTGCCTGACCTGAATCCCATAAAGAATCTATATGGTATTGTCAAGAGGAAGATGAGAAACACTCGACCCAAAAAGTCTCGTGAGCTGAAGGCTGCTATCAAAGCAACTTGGACTTCAGTAACACCTCAGCAGTGCCACAAGCTGATCACCTCCATGCCATGCTGCACTGATGCAGTAATTTGTGGTAAATGAGCCACGACCAGGTACTGACTGTATAAATGTACATACTTTTCAGACGTAGGACATTTCTGTATTGTAAAACCTTTTATGATTGATCCTATTAATTATTCTAATAATTTGAGGTAGCAGAGTTCTGATTTTCATGAGCTATAAGCCATAATCATCACAATTAAGGCACAAAAAAAGGTCTAAATATGTAACTTGTATGTGTAACGAATACGAATATAAGAAAGTTTTTGCTTTTGAAATAAATTACAAAAAAGAGCATATTATATTTTTCGCCGTATTATAGTTTGTTTGAGATGAATTAATATACTTTTCAAATAATTACTGTATTATTAATTTATAATGTCATGTAATTTCATTCTTATAAGGTCTGGGTGGCACATCACTCTTTGGGGATGCAGAAGTTACAAAAACAAAATGGGTTATCTTGGCATGGCACTAGTTTGAAGCAATATTCATAACAAGGACACAATTATAATTTAATACAACTGTCTCTGAATCCCAGTCCAATTATATAGTTACAGTGAGAATGGAAACAAGAGAGCCTTATTGTTTAAATGATTTTTTTTCTCACCTAAATAAAGAAAAAAAAGAATTAGAAAATGTTGCTCCATGTCATTTATTTTTAATACCTCATTTGTACAGCTCAAAGTCATAATGTGTATTGGCAAAGCCACAGATGTTGTTCTCTTGCCAGTGGATGAACAGAACAAGTCTATATGCTAACCTGACTGGGCGTGGCCTGATGCAGGTGCGCGCCTCCTCATTTGAGTCCCTTTTCTTCTGTAGCTTGCAACTTGCAAAATGGGAACTGTAAAAGAGAAAATGAAACTTTTAAATCAGTAGTAGAAAATTTCTAACTCAGACCTGAACATGGACTGTTTAGTTTTACTATTAATTCACATTTAACCAACATAGGGGCAGCTATACTATATGGACAAATGTTTAGGGAAACCTGACCATGACACCATGTGGTCCTTTTCCAAGCTGTTGCCAAAAGTTGGAAACACACAATTGTTTAAGATGTTGCTGTATGCTTTATCATTACAATTTCCCTTCACTGGGACTAAGAGGACCAAACCTGTTCGAGCATGACAATGCCCCTGTGCCAAATGTGGGGAGAGAGAGAGAGAGAGAGAGAGAGAGAGAGAGAGAGAGAGAGAGCATTTGTATTGCAGATTATACCATTTTGAATCAACTTCATTCATAGTCATAATTCAAAATACCACGAGTTTACTGAAGCGATGCATTATTCATATAAAACACACACATACACACAAGAAGGCTTAAGACGGAGTATAGGTTTGTGCACAGGTTAGAATTACTTGAGTATAAGTACCCATGACAGTAAAAATAGATCAGTATGAATAACAAAAATAATTTCTTTTATGTTTATATGTGTGTGTGCATGTGTATGTGTGTTCGTGTGTGTGTGTGTGTGTGTGTGTGAGAGAGAGAGAGAGAGAGAGAGAGAGAGAGAGAGAGAGAGAGAGAGAGAGAGAGCAGTGATCAAATAAATCATCCTAGAAACTTAATTAGGCCATTGATTCAAAATAATAAGGAGGACATAATGAGCAGAATAAATGAATCAGGCAGGCACTGGTGGAAGGGTGCAGAGACTGCTTCTTGTTTGCCACAGCTAGGGTAACTAATCTTAATTTACAGTCAGGAAAGTAAGGGCCACGTGCTTCCAATCACGTATTAAGTGGACACACAAGCACAGAGAGAGAGAGAGAGAGAGAGAGAGAGAGAGAGAGAAGCAGGATCTCTCTTGTTTGAAGGTTCATATTGGATAGAAAGGAGGAGATTAGATAAAAAGGAAACGTGATTACCCAGCAAAATGGCTTAATTTGCCTGATTAGCCTTTTAATGTGAACACATTAAATGTCACTTCAGTTTCCACTTGTCTTTTTTCAGTGATGTAAGGTGAAGGACATCTTGAAGGGGAATGCAAGAAATACAGAGATTGAAAACAAAAGACCTTTAATGTCAGTTACAAAAGTAGACAATAGTTTATTTATAAGCTATGCCATTGGCTTCAGTGTCATCTGATAATCATCAAGATCTGACATTTTCATCAGAATCTCATGGCACACATACAGAAATGCAAACAAACAAAAAAAGTGCTCAACACACAAATTGATTAACAGGCAAAATTACAAACAAAGACTTTA
The DNA here is from genome assembly GCA_025674565.1 of Synodontis membranacea. Lineage (NCBI taxonomy): Eukaryota > Metazoa > Chordata > Actinopteri > Siluriformes > Mochokidae > Synodontis > Synodontis membranacea. Next base: position 14,277,564 of record JAOVYU010000022.1, read on the forward strand.
AGCCTAAAGGCAACCTGGTTTACAACTGGTTGTAGACTACAATTGCATGTTTATTTTAACAGAAGTAATGAAGCTGAAGTGATTTGTGCACACTGATGCAGTGACACCCACCTGCTGCTACACACATTACTGTAGCAGGTGCCCTAACACTGGGGTTCTTCTGTACCAATTTTTTTTTAGTCACACAGTACTTTTTAATGTCTATTCAGAACATACAGCCATTCTCATTCTGAACTGTTGTGTAAAATTTCAAGTGAATATTATGAAGCATGCGGTAATCGTTCCCATTTTTCCTTGTGTTGACTTCTCCATATTAGTTGTGTGCATTATTAAAAGGTTGCCCTTGTAAGCTTTCGTTGATTTTTCTGAAATCCATCAAATGTCAACTACAAGTCAGGGTGTTTTTCTGGAGGTTGTTTCACTTGCCAGGTTAATAGAACATTCTGGAACACAGATGGGAAAATGATAAGAAATTACGTCAGGCAATTCACACACATGACCTCCACTCATTGTCTTTCCTTCATTCCCAATTTTGCCAATTCACACCCATGAATGGTAGGTATATCACACCCATGCGATAGCTCTTCCCTATCACACCTACCAACTGGCGAGGGCAAAGACTAACACACACCTCCTTCAAAATACACAATGGCAGTTCTTTCACATAGCTGCTATACTGCAGTGTCACATTGCAGCTGAGCACATTTGGAAGTGCTAACTACCATGTTCACAGACGCTCATGATTGGCTAACATCTTCTAATTGCCATCCAGAGAGCCCAGACAATTATGCTCTCTTGAACTCAGACCTCCCAGGGATATAACAAAAACTGTGCTGTTGCACTACTCTGGAGATGATTCTGGTTTATTTTGATATCAGCTTCAGTTGTATTTTCTGAATCAAATGTATATTATATGTTTTCTTCTCAGCATAGAGAAGTACACGAGTACAAGAGTACCGGGGCAGAGTAAAAAGAGATGGGCCCATGGACAAAGCTCCATTCCTACATCACACAATCTCTCTCTCTGTGTGTCTCTCAGTTTCTCCAGCCTGACTTATTATGGATAGAGTATCCTACAGCACCCACTGTAAATCTAGTTAAACACTGAAACCACCTAAAATGGTCTCTTTGATGTCTTTAGAGAGAGAGAGAGAGAGAGAGAGAGAGAGAGAGAGAGAGAGAGACTAGGTACTCATGAAATACACTCAGGCTTCTAAACAATAATGCATCATTGCATTTATTCAAGAAGCCCATATGTCTGCAAAAATTAATGCTTGTAATTGCCTTCCCTGTTTTAAATTAAACAGTAAAACAATTGGCAATTAAAACACTGTTTTGAAACTCTTCTAAACTCATCACAAATGAAAATGTCTCTTAAAAAAGTAAAAAAACAACAACAAAAAAACATTCTGACATAAGCACAAAAAATTTATTAATTGAGGGCTGTTCTCACATTTCTCTTTGATGTATTATCAATGATTGATTGATTGAATGATTGGATTATTAATTAATTAATTAATTTAAGTACACTGACACGCATACACATACTGTATGAATTGAGGGGTCTTTGTCTAGCTGGTGAAGACAGCCAGGGGAAGCTCGTTCCACCAGATGGGTGCCAGAACTGAGAAGAGCTTATATATTCTTGTGGGATTTTGATAATATTGTACTAATATGAGATTGCTCTTTGTGTTTCAAAATCAATTTGCACTGATACTGCTCCCTTTCCTTCTTTCCAGTAACAGGTTTGGAACCAACACTAGTAAGCAGATTTTTTTTTACACAAGCATTACTTAGTGTTTCAAGACAATTAGTTTGAACCCATATTGAGTCAGGATCTCCCCACATTTTTCTTTAAATGAGCATTTAGACTTGCAGGTGAATAAGATTGCAGTACATAGTTCAAAATATGGAACAGAATCATACTGATGTTCGAAACCATTTAAAACAGTAAGATGTAATTTTTGTAATCAATAAATCATTATCTCATATTATTTGTAATCCAGAAACTTATAAGACTGAGGTCATTATTTTGTTTCCTTAAAAATTTTGCATTATTATGTTAACAATATTGAAAATGAAGACAATCTGAAGACAAAAATGTGGAAGAATAAAGGATGATGACAAGGCTAGCTCTCCAGTAGTAATACTCCTTTGATTTTCAGGTCTTTTTAATGCAATAGGTTCGACTTTTAAGTAACAAACCTTCACAGTGATGTGATTTGCATCTATAAGACAAAGGCTACAAGTTTATACAAAAAGTTTATAAATAGTATTGATCCACATTGCATTGGAAAATGTGAATGTAGCAATGATCGTCAGGATTACCAGGAATCACCTATATCGATATGGGGAATTACTGTACAGTGCCTTGGAAATCCTTGCTAATAAAGGACTAGATGCTCACAATCAGTACTTTAATTTTGGTAGTATCATGCATTAATCACATCTATGGACATTATTATTATTATTATAAAATGTCTTGTTAGCCTCAGACATCACAAGGACACTGCATTTGTGTGAATAATGATATTTATTTTAGCAATAAGTTTTAGCTAAACTTGAATTACATTAATGACATAGTATGCTTGCTCAATGTAGTGTGGTGTCGCATATCTTAGCATTATAAATTAGCATTTCAGTAACAGACATGCTGTTATCTGTTTTACTGATAATTCAGAGGGTTTTCTCTCCTTGATGAACAATAACTACAGGCAAGCTCTATAAGCTATGTTCTCTCTCCCTGTTCGTCCAATTACTGCAATTGATTATGCCACAATGCTGCATTTTATGTCTAAAATGTGGCAAAAATCACCTAGTGATTGTGTAGCGTGTAGTACGTAGGTGATAGATACCATTACGTACATGTAGCACACTGTGTCCCCCCCCCCAGCAGCATGGAGGAACGGAAGTTACGTGACATCACTTGCATAATGCTGTTAGTCGAATGTCTGTAAGATGAACTTTATCTTATCAACACTCTTAAATAATAACGTTAGCAATGTTAACATGTTGTGCTAGGGAAAAAACTCGAAAGTAGAGACAGTAAAGCAGCCATGGAGAGACTGAGAAGAGAGTTTCAGAATTTTGGGGACGTGGCACTGAAGGACTTGCCTCCCAATGTGGAAAGTCTGGTGTGTGGGACAGAGAGTAGATTGCTGCTAGAAAACAGGAATGTTTAGACAGGGTGAGAATGGTACTGTGGTGCTTTATCCTTGTGGTATTTTGACCAAAGCATGTCACAGACATTTCATTAATACCTCAGGGAACAGTGTCAGCTTGTGGAAATGGGGTATAATGTGTCTCCTTGAAATTAAACAGGAGCAAAATTAGGGTGGCACTTTGATGCAGCAGATAATTGCTGCCTCACAGCTCCAGGGTCTCTGGTTCAGTTGTGAGCTCGGTTTACTCTCTGTGCAGAGTTTCACATGTTCTACCCATGTCAGATGGCGAAACAGCAAATTTGCTTTCTGGGTGTTCGAACGAGCACACCACTCCCACCAGCACGTTTTGTTTCACATGTAAATGTAATTACTGTTGCCTGGACGAAAAAAAACAAAAAAACAAAAAACTGGTAGCACATCACTGCTCATTTTCATTGCTCATACCAGGAAAGTGTCATCATTAGAACATAACCACATTTATGACATTTAATACAGCGCAACATTAGCAGCCAAATCACCACAAGCTGTTGGAGCCACTTGCACATTATGTTTCTTCACATTCACAGGACAGATGATGGCCTATAATTAAATATGGCTCTTTAAATTACAGCAACTCCATGCTTATAGTTCTCAACATTGGGAATAATAGCAAAGATCTGGGATCCAAATATAGGCTAGCTAATAATCTTTTTAGAATTATGATTATAATAATGTATCTGAAATTGTGAGTTCTTTTTTGTTCATTGATTTATATCCACAGGCACTTGTGCCAAGACATGCTTCGTTTTCTTTTTCCAGAGCATACAGACGAAATAAGTAGTCAAACATATATATATTTTTTGCCTTTTAATATATTTAAAGTGCATATATCTACTTCAAATTTAAGCACATAATTGTTTTGATTTTGTACTATTTATAATATTCATTTATATAAACATATATAAAAAATAGTATCCATTCATATGCATAACAAAGATATATTTAAAAACTGTAATATAGTTAAAATTGATAGTGAAGAAAGAAGTTGGACACCACAGATTACCAACATTAGTAATTAGCAGCAAAGCTATTGTTGGTAATTATGTCTATGGTAAGATGTATTTAGCTTTTTTGCAGCATTGTGGTAAAGTTTGGACTATTCCTCATGGGAAATTGTTTTCAATTTGCCAAAGTTACAAGGGTTCCCCTGATCGACCCAGAATTTCAAAATCCTCCATAAATTATCAATGCAGTCAAGACAGGAGATTGGTTTGACCATGCATGGGCTTCAGTTTCACAGTTGTTGGGTTACATTGCTCCATTCATGATTCCTTTGAGGATGTGTAATGGGTAAGTCCCAACAATCTGACTGTTGTTTTTACCATTTTGAGGTGAGATGGGGGTTGTTTTAAAGATCCAAGTCTTAATTGAAGGTGGGGGCAGAAAACCTGAAATTCCATAATCCGGTAAGTAGAACCCTGGTAGTAACATCAATGATTGCAGTGCATTGTTTATTGTTCTCTGCTGTTCCTGCTGCTCTCAAGTCATCTTGCAACTCTTCAACTGACTGCTGGCTTCTGTCTTACGTTCCTTATCATTAGTCTGAGAGAGCTTTGCAAAATCTTGTGTACCGTACCTGTCTGGGGACAATTAGTTGTGGTTCCATGATCTTTCCACCTACATATTACTGAACCAGTTGTACTGACAGGGATATATAAGGTCGTTACTATAGCTCTGTAGTGTTGTTTAAGGATGTTGTCCCTGACAACTTGAGGAAGCCATGCTGTTGTTGGTGAAATCTTCCGAACCAATGGAAACAATTTTTTTTTAATGATAATTTATTTTGATTTGATTTTTAATTTTTATGCTAACAATTTACACAAGAACTTACTGTACCATTTATATTTCAAACTTGATATATTTTCTAATACATACTTTTTGTTCATATTTACAAGTACAAGGTCAGAGGATGTGTGTAAATTCCAAGTGAATATACAGTATATATATATATATATACTGAAAGTACATGGAATAATATATGACACTTATTTCCAATCACTGTGTTATATTTTTAGGGAAAGATTATCACACACACACACACACACACACACACACACACACACACACACACACAGTACAGCTGACATTACATGAATGTTTATG
>JAOVYU010000022.1:14327714-14339198 GCA_025674565.1 Synodontis membranacea
CTCACTCTGTCCCTTTTTCCTCACACCAGATTTTTCAGATTGACTCTCTCTCTCTCTCTCTCTCTCTCTCTCTCTCTATCTCTGTCTGTCTTTCTCTGTCGCTCTCTCTTTGTGACACCTACAGTAAAAGGCAATTAGGTCAGCATTAAACTTTAGCCTATTTAGGCTATTAAGGCTCTCTTCTTCAACAGGAATGAAAAAAGCCCAAATATCTGGATTTGCACTGAGATCAAAGCATGACATAAGTGCAAATCTATTCCACATAAAATATAAATGCAGCTTTTGAGACATTGCATTTTAAAAAGCAAGTGCACTTATTATGTTACAAAGGCCTCTTGATAGAAGCTCTTCTTTTTTGCTGTGGACATCACAGACAGAAATATAGCAGTTGTTAATATCTATGTGAAATATTAATGCAACTTTCTCTGGATGGGAATACCATAATGCTAAAAATAACATATAATTACTTACTAGTGAAATTAGCAAAATTAAATGTTACTAGTATAGTTTTGTAATATAAATACATTGTTGGCTAAAATGTCAAGAAATAAGGATCTGCTGCGTTCTGCCATATTGTGTGATGTACTAGAGTACATTGAGCGATTGTGTATAAATTGTGCTGATGTCCAATCATCATCAGTCATCCAGTCATTCATGTATAAGCTGCACAAAACATGGGCACAGACTCCCCCAAACTGGACATGTAAATGCTGGAAAAAGACCAGATTTTTTTTCCTATTAGTTTTTTCTCCCCTTATTTTCAGTTCTCCAGTTTGGGTGAGTGTAATCATGATACCCTCAGATTCCTGTTCTTGGCTTGCAGCAGTAGAACCGCATGTTGTTCACCTCAATGTTTCATTTTTTGTGCATGCTGAGATGCTTTTCTGTTCATTACATTTGGAAAAAGTAATTATGAGTTACTACATCATTCCTGAGAGCTGGAACCAAGCTGGCCATTTTCCCCAACCTCTCTTATCAACAAGACATTCCCACATCTGCCACATGATTGGCTGATTGGATAACTGCATAAATGAGCAAGTGTACAGATTTTACAAGTGTACAGTGAGTATAGATGAAGCTGATAAATATGAACCTCAAGGGTGTAGAAAATGGAAGATTATAAGCAGGTGGTGCATGTTTGTGACTTACTCTAGTTTAAATTGCTGTGTATTCTGCATATATTGTTCTTCTGCTATGGTCTATTGATATCTTTCTTTAAAATTGGCCACATTCTCATTAATTTTTCACTCATGCTTAAGACTTTGAACTCTTCTTGACCGAAAATGAATGATATGAATTGTTTCTTACTGTGAATGAGTCTTCTGAAAGTGCACTGACTGACACACAATCACATATGAAGGTTTAAAAGTATCATTCGCTCAGAAAAAAAATAACATTAATGAGAGTGCCTCTCATGTGTGATGCATGCTAGTATCTTTGCAGGCCAAGAGGAGTCAATCCCCACTTGTTATTGTGGAAAAATGGGCCTCTTCTTCTCTGGACTCAGCATGAATGAATCAATGTAGCCACCACTGAGTTCCAGCCCTGCATGCTTCTCTCTCTCTCTCTCTCTCTCTCTCTCTCTCTCTCTCTCTCTCTCTCTCAAACACACACACACACACACACACACACACACAACCAGTGTTCAGTGAATGAACTGTGTGCTGTTTATACTCTGAACACTCTCTTGCTAAGTTTTAAACACACTGTTTACATTGGACATTACTTTAACAGCTAGTAGGAGGGTTTTCACTTTAAAACAGCAGGTTGCATGGGGATAGAGAATGAAACACAGTGGTCTGCACTGGCTGAAAAACACACACCACACGGCTCTTTTTCTCAACTGTTTGTATTTTAGATAAAAGACTGAATGACAGGTCTTATCCCATGCACAAAAGGAAAATATGCTTTAAAAAATTAATTAATTAATTAATTAACAACAACAACAACAACAACAACAATAATATTAATAATAACTCCACGCAAATTTCTCTGAAAATCGGAATAGGGTTCAGATTTTCCGATTAAAAACTACAAATAGCTGAATTCATAAATTGCCACAAGAAGTGAATTGTGCCATTGTACATTCTGTGTACATGTCCATAAAGAATTTTTACTATTAAAGACATTTGACTAGATAAATTGTGTTTGTATCTATAAATTAAGCAAATGCTTAGTAAGATCAGTAGACAGGTACTCAATAGAACAGTGAGTTCATGAAAGAGTTACAAGGTCTCAGGTAAAGTTCATGGAATAACTAGCGGTTCAAATGAGTCATTTTAAGAATAAGCATTTTTAATGATATAAGAAATTACAGAAAATAAACCTGAAATTTTGTGCAATCAAGTCCGTGCTTGCTTATGATCGTGCACATTTGGTAGGGTTACAATAAGTACTGTATAAAACTATATGTATACACTGTATATACTTTCCGTATTTGTCCTAGTCTTTTCTGTAGCGCCATGGTCCTGGGGAACGTTGTTTCATTTCACTATGTACTGTACCACATGTATATTGCAGAAATGACAATAAAGCTCACTTGAACTTGCATGTCTGCATAATGATATATGTCTTGGGGGTTTAGCCATTTAGTACTTGCATCCAATGTTCTAACTGTAACTACACAGTCAGTTGTAGTGCTGCTAGCCTATTCCTCACACACACTGATATAAGATTCTTTTACGCATTTTGGTCAAAAAAGAGCTCATAATGCTCATAATGCTCATCACTGAAGGATTATTCATAAACCTGTCTCCAGTTTCACAGTTAATCTTGGTTTTATAAGGTTCTACCTGCCAGCCAATCATCTTCCACCTTGAGCATAGATTGATCATCATATTGACCAATAAATATCTACATTCTGTTAATGGACTTGAAGCCTCAGAATGGCCAAGAAAAGAACACATAAATATAAATGATCTTTATTTTGCAAACATTGTCTTTGATTGAATTTTGTGTGTATATTTTGGCTTGTGACAGGTTTCTTTGATCTTTTATGATAAATTATTGAATTACAGTGGTGACTGTGGATAAAAGCAAAAGAACTCAATAAACCCAACCAGAATTACAGAGAAAATGCATCACGTAACTGAAGTGCTGAATTAGCAAATGAGCACAAAGTGTACTTTGCAACATATTACTAAATGTCCCAAAGCCTTTTATAGCATGAACGTAAGCCACCTTCTTCCTTATCCTTGATATAGTGTTTGCACTTTTCACAGCTGTCCTCAATTCTCCCCTCAGTATATCATAGTGCACAGAGATCCAATCCCAGTTATAGCAAAATGACTAATCTCAGGAGCAGCTGAGCTGCTGTGTATTTTTGGTGTGCTACCTATAACACAGACTGAAGCCGGATTAAGCTGCATGACCACAGCACAATAAGGCCATCTGGGATGGAGAGGCAAACGGACTCCAGTTTTTAGACTTGTTACCAAATTAAGTCGCAAACTAGAACACACTGTCAATGTGCGGATGAGGACGAGAGGCAGATATTCTGCATTTCCATTTCTCACATTGCCATATGTCTAAGTGCTAACAGGAGGCAGGTTTTACAAACTGTGAACAAAGTTTATTTTTGGAATAATAATAATAATAATAAAAAAAACGCAGCCTTAACAGTCACATAATAATGATTTGAAAGTTGAACTTTTAGTTAAAGGGGTCATTATATTTTTTTCTGATTAACTGATTAGAGATCTTACAAAAGATGTTCAGGACAACACTAAAACTTCAGCGTTTAGTGCACTTATAACAATTCAAATGAGGCACTGATATTGTCCAAGGTCGATTAACTCAGTAATGACGTGGTGCATTGTTGGAATATTTGCATTACAGCAGACTTGCTAACGAGATTCCTCTTTTGGGCACTTCCTCTTTGTTACTTTCCATAGTTAACTGCTAGCATGTCTAAACAGCTCACTAAACAACCTTGAATAGAACTCATTCTCTTCTGCCTCAAACATATGCTCTGATTTTGGGATAAATGAGGGCAGTTTCCATTTTTTCTTCTGACGTCGAGAGAGCAATCAAAAATGAATACAAGGGAAACCAGTCAACGGGTGCACTAACCATGTATTACTGATTAGTACAGATTCTGTATTAGCACAGATTACAGATTCCATCATTCACAGGAACACCTCCATATCTGAGAAGGTGGCATCACGACATAGTTTAAAGAGTTGATTTGATTTCAAAGGGCTATCAGTGGATGACACAATAATAATATCAGAATAAGGGAAGGAAGGGAAATGTAACTAGGAGTGCAATCAGTAAAATCAGTGTAATATTTGAGATTACATAAAAGTGTAGCCTAATCTGATTCCCTTTTGGATTACTCTTGATCTAACTGGTTTATTTGGTTTGATATACTTTGTAATATAATCTTGCCCAGTATAAAAAGAAAGAGGAAGAAAGAGGTCACAAATGAAAGTAAAGTTAATCAGATACAGAATGTCCCAAATGTCTGGATCCATAGGCAATTATTTATTTAAATTTAGATATCACAACCCACGCTCAAATTAATGGCCTTGGACTTGAGACGCTTGTCTATATATATATACTGAATGTGATCATCTATTGTTAGTTTAAAAGCTGTCTTGGATCTGATATAAAATGTAAAATAGTACATTTCCTATAAGCAATAATACCTATGGATCCAGACTTTTGGGACACCCTGTATGTGTTTGGCTTTACTTTCATTATTGCAGGTAAAGCAGGACTGTATGTTTATTTCTTGATTAGTAGTTAGCAGTCCTTTACTAGCTGCAGCTAGTTAACTATGCATCTGCGCTATCTCTAACATATCCATCGCAATCTACATTGCCGTTAAAAAAACTATTCCTTAGTTTTGTTATTCCTTTCACAAATGATATACAAACCTTCAGGATGGAAAAAATCATATACTAACACAGGCAATGCAGCATTTCATTGGTACTTTAAGCATAGAAGAAAATAAGGGCCATCACCGCTCTCTGTCCACTTTATAGAAATCAAATGCAGCCATAATGTACCAGGACATTTTGTTAAGGGAGGAAAAAAAAATCATCTCATTTAGATGTGCGTCCCCAGTCTCAGGCTAATTGGCCTGATTTGCTGGGCCAGTGCTGAGAGATAAGTGAATGAAAGTCATCAAACTTTAATGTTCTGGTTTAATACTCTCCCAAAGGATTGAGAAGGTCTCTTTTGAGTCTGCCATGGTTATTCAGACACCTACATGGTCAGAAAAAGGCAAGAGGAGCTTTAGAGAAGCCTTGTAGGCAAGCTGTAACAGATAAAGTTTAATCATGGTGCAAAGGTTTGATACTGACACACTGGGCGAAAGATTTTCCATCTTGCTACAGCAAAACTGCTTCACTAAACCTGCAAAACATTCACTAAAACTGCATGAATGTTCCCTCCAGATCAATAATCATGCATTAATTTATATATTTGATATACACATTTATATTTCTACATGTATGAACTGATAGTCACAAAACCAAAGGTTTATTGTCCGGGACAGATTATTAACAGATTGCACACTCAACCAAAAAAGAAGAGATCTACGTCATCACTATTTACAGAATGTGTGATTGTGAATTCAGGTGATAACACTGCTTTAAAATTTAAGCTAAATTAAGGCGTAAACTAAGCTTGTGTGTGTTTCCATTCCTGATAAAGTGCAAATATAGAAACCCATATACTGCACTTAATTTTAATTAACATCTATGTGTTAATTTGTTGGTCCATTCATGCTCACTGTTAACATGGAGTTTCAGGCTAACAATTTTTTTTTTTTTTTACCGCATTGCTCTGACTCAATGATAATTTTGCTTCTTTAACATAACACAAACTACAAAGAAACAACAGGCAGTATGTAAATGTGGGGCCTAAAATTAGGGCTGATATTTATTGACAGGGACACAGGATAAGTCTGCAGGAGTCTGTCTGAACAGAAGCGACTACAACAAATAAACGAAAATAAAAATATTTTCTGTAAAATATTGGTATCTCTTCTGTACAGACTAACAGAACTTAGTCTCCTCCTCTAATGTCCACCAAAGTGGGAAGATTATAAGAGAGTTTGGATTGCTTGTCCTTCATATTTTTAGGTTTGTGCATGGCGATGCCCTTATTTCATATTTAGCACACAACCTAAATAAAAAAACAAACAAAAAAACAACAACAACAAAAAAAAACATATTTTCTGGAATTCTACTTGTTAACGTTAATGTTTATTATATTGTGTATAATTGCCTAATTAGATGCAATTTATTGGACTGATAAATTCAGTAAAGAAAGTTAAATATAATACTACAACTACATTACCCATAATCCTAAGATGACAGTCTAGAGGCACGATCATTCCCGGTGTTCCAGCCAATTCAGTTTCCCTATGTTTCCCCTATGTTTAAAATAATGTAAGCTTCCGCGGCACTAGTTCTAGTTTCTGGGATATTGTATTCCATTTGCGGGCAACCGGGAGCCGCTATGAATATGCAGGAACTTCCGGGAGACTTGGGATGTCTGATGTACTGAAACACAAAAGCCAGTAATAACAAAAGGAGTGAAAGTACAAGTGCCCTCTCTTCTTGAAGACAGACTTATTTGTGCTTTTTTTCCCCCTTTGCTCAAACCTTTCAATCTATCATGAGTTATACCTATGAAAAGGTCACGGTCAAGCTACTAAAAATACAACTGCATCCATCTGTCCTCTATCCTCAAAGGATGCTTTCAATAAGATACGACAGAGGCCTACAGGCTCCTACCACTGGCACTGTTTTGTTCTTTTTAAAATAAAGATGAAATAGAGGTCAATATGATGACCTTTTTTTTTTTTATTAAGAGAGGATACTTAATAATAATAATAACACTATGAATCACTCTGTTTTAGAAACAGCTGTCCAGGGGATCAATGTTGTTCCACAATTATGATCATTAGGGAAATTACTTTTTCTCAATTCTGCCTGATTAATTTTGTCTGCTTCGGTCTAATCCACTTATAGTTGGAAGTCAAATGTAACGGCTGATTCTCATGAAATAACCCTTTAAGTGGCATGTCAAATAGTTTTCTCAGTTTGTTACCTTTTGAAGCATTACTGCACGTTTTCTCATTTCAGAGTACTTTACTGGGAATCTGTAAGTCTACACAGTACTTGTGGATGTTAGCAAGGCTCGCTCTGGGTTCAATAACCATTTATTCATTCATCCATTCATTCATCCATTTTCATCTTTAACCACTTAATCTTGGTTAAAGTCCTGAAGGTTAAGGCTAGAGCCTATACCGCAGACACCAGTCCAGTGCAGGACAATAAACATGCTCATTCCCCCCGGGACAATCCTCCTACCAGAATGTTCTTGGGAAGCGACTAGAGTATCCAAAGAAAGCCCATATAGTCATGGGGTGAACATGTGAAATTTTGCACAGATGGAAACTGAAGTTCAGGACACGTGACCATGGGGGCACTAACAATGTGTACTACCATACCACCCAGGATAGCTATTTTAGTGAGTTAGTTTTAAAGATCCAACCAATTGTTAGTAAGCTAAAGTGTAACTACATAAGTGTAGCCAAATGTTTTGCTGGTGAAACAGCAGGGGGACAGCCGCACATCTGAGACCTATAAAGTCGACTGAATTGCATCCCAGAATGGATCCAAGGCACACCAATCAGAAAACTGCATGCACATATGATGACAGAGCTTATTGAATTTTTTTAAATACTGACTTATGTTACAGAAAACAGGAAAACACTCCAGAATTTTCACATTTATTTGTCTGTATTTCTGTTTATAAATAGGTCATTATTTATAGGCATTACATTTTCAAACAAATTTAAACATGCCATTCTGACAAATCTGTGAAATCTTGCATCCATCTTGGTCCAGGCTAGCTCACGCGCAGCTTTCTCCAGCAGGCCTAGGACTGGCCTGAATTAAAGTAATGAATTAAGAGTTATTTTATTAACTGAATCAATTAAGAGACTTTTTTTTCCCTTTTTGGTCCATTTAATGATGCATGGTAGAAAAACAAGCCAAACCAAATAGCATACAAACCAAAAGTATCAATTTCACAAATGATTAATAGTTGTGAAAAGATGCTAGCCTTGACCGCAAGGCTGAAAAGAAAATCTGGGATGCAAGATAAAATCAAAATCGGTACTGGTCTGGTGAAAGGGAGAAGGCAGTGACAATGCACTGGCTTCATAATAGATTCATGCGATAGATTGATGACCTCTCCAGGTTGCATCCTGCCTCTCGCCCTAGGTCAGCTGGAATGGGCTCCAGCTTCCCTGCAACTAGCTATGGATAAGTGGTATAGAAAAATGCAACGAATGCATGAATGAATGAATGAATTAATAAATGAACAAATAAACAAGCAACAGTAAAACAATAATAAAATATTTCAATAACATAATGTTCCTATAATATCCCCCCACTTCCTAACTACTAGCTAACTCTCCCTGTCATACAATAGCAACCGACCTGGGAGGGTGGACCAAATACAACCTCTGCTCATACTCTGTCGTAGAGCAGAGTATGTGTTCCACTTAGGAGAAGGAATCTGTAATCTCTTTTGAAACACCGGTAGCTAGTCTTACTAAACTGCACCTTCTACTGTCAGGCATAGGAAAGGCATTTCTTTAATTCGGTCTGACAAAGTAGGGACAAAATGTGATAAAAAATGACTGGCCAGAGAGGGGGTTTGGGGATCACGATGCACCAAACAGAGGCAGGGAAATCCGGCCTCATGCCTACGAGCTTATTTTATTACTTCAACTGACTTGTCTATTATTGTATCTAAATGCATTCACTTAGCACTAACCTGACCCACAGCAACAGTAAGGAAATCTTTTGGTATGCTTAACTTTTCAAATAAAAGCTGTCTTTTCGTGTAGTGGCCATTTTTTTGTATTCCCATCATCATGGGACAACCGTGCCACATTAAGGGACAAATTACCAACACAACCCCCGCATACACAATAATGCATTACTGTATCCAGGGTCAGAAACACAATCTCAAATCCCACCTCAGTCTATAGCCATTATCATATTTCACAGCCTATTGACCTCTCTGCTGTTCAGCACTTCCTGAGAAGGGCAGCAGACTGCAGACTTTACTGTTGTAAATTAAATGAGCAGATAGGAGGGGTGTCAGGTTCAAACTGCTGTCTGTGAAAACTAAAACTATACGAAGAACATTTTCTTAGAACTCCTAATATTGTACGTTCACCTCCAAGAGTTGATTAAAAAAAAAAAAAAAAAACTCTCATCCGACATTCTTTATTTTTGGTCACAATTCTTGGTCATTAAAATGAAGATGTAATGAAGCATGAGGGTACTGAGATTTGGTACTGATACGCCTGGCCGTATCACTGCTAGAAGGCTTTAGAGGAGACAAAAAGAGGTTTAATTATCAGCCTCCATTGTCAAATGAAGATAATGTGAAAAAAAATATATCACACAGCTGAGGCTTCCTGATTAAAAAGTGTGTGTGTGTGTGTGTGTGTGTGTGTGTGTGTGTGTGGATGCATGTTATGTTTCTGTTTTCTGTTTTACTCAGTGGCAGTTTGTGTGGTACCCTGTCTGTGTCATGTAATGCTCCTGCATTGTGTGTGTGTGTGTGTGTGTGTGGATTTTTAGCAGTGATTTGACTGACTAAATGCCAGGCCATCTTGTCCTAAGATGGTATCTGTAACTGCTAGTCAGATAAAACACATCCCACCACACCTTTATTCTGACACTGATGTGTGTGTGTGTTTGACACTTTAATTGGGCCTTCTAGTGAACTCCTTCAGCTTACTCACAACTTGAGCCTACCCTCTAATGATCACTGTCATGGTGTGAAGTGATAAATGTGCAGTCATTTTGACTACTACGCACTGGGTGCTTCTTTTTTTTGTTAAATCGTACCTCCTTTGCTTGTTTCCCTTCTTGCTTCTTAGCCATTCCCTTCAAGTAAGCAAGGAAAGGAAACAAAGACAGGAGGGATCAAGAACATTGTATTTTCCTTGCTCACTGATGTGACTTACTGAATTAACCTCAATTAAATCATGATTAAAAAATGTATCACATTGCTTAAATGTTTATATTTTAGCCTGAATAAAATGGAACACATCATCTGACTCCTATCTGTTCTGGCATGTTGTAATTGACATTTATCCAAGTATAAAAACTGACTTCTAAGTAGGATGTGCCAGTATATCCTTGATCTAAAAGCCTCTAATTTCCTTTCCCATTGATTCATCCGAGAGCTTTTTAGGAATTAGTATTTCCTTAAAGATGGCTGACTTGGGACAATCTTAGTGTCCCAGGATAAAAGACACAGAATTGATGAATCAAGAAACCATTCATTAAAGTGATCCTTACTTCAGTCTTTCTTTTTCTTCTTTCATCTTTCACCCCCTCCACACTTTTCTTCCTTCCTTCCTTCATTCCTTCCTTTCTCTTTTGCTTCCTTATTTAGTTCCTTTCATTATTTATTCCTACATATATTCCTTTCTTTCATTCAACCTCTCTCTCCCTACCTTTTCCTTTGTTCATTCCAACTTTCCTTTCCCTATCTCCCTCACATATCTTTCTTTCTTCTGTCTTCCCTTACCTCCACCCTGCCTCTATCACTTCCTCACGACTGCCCTTCTTACTTTTTACCTTCCTCTAGTTCCAGCTTGCAAAAGCCAAATATGTCTTCCCTCATATACACAATGCATGATTCTACATCCGACACTGATTAGATAAACACACAGCTCCAGGCACAAGGAGTGTCTGCTTGGCATTTTCACAGCTTCAATTATTCACACTCCTGACAATACAGTAGACAGCCTAAAACACTAATGAAATCCAAATGAATAGTGCATGTATTATTTTTTTTGTTATCTTTCTCTCTCTTGTTTTCTTTCTAGCTCACCCTCTCATTCATCTGGTCCATCTGTGAAGGCATCCATTTTCATTTACAAATGCATTGCAGTAACCATGAAATGCTGAATGGCCTTCCATTAAAATGATCCTTATATTAAAAGAGGTTACACATGGTCGAAAGACAACAATATTCATATTGCCAGCTCTTGTGATATCATCTTCCAAATTTCCTCAGTGAAAGCCGCTTACCTGAACTAAGGGCATTCAAATATAGAACAATGTGTGCTGTGCATGAGAGAGAGTCTGCCTTTTGTGTGTATTTCTTCTCACAGCAGTCTTGATCAGCCAAAAATTTCATCACAATTTGTTTGTTTCTGTCCTTGAATTAGTGTTACACTACAAGGGAAAAAGCAACTTAAATGTTTTTGCATCTGTTTCTAGCCTTTATGTTTGGTGTCATTTCCACCAAAAAGCATTTTTCCTCTATCCTCTATCAACCTTACAAATACTTAAAAATAACCAAACCCACCCCAAAATAAAAAACAAAACAAAGCAATTATTCTACAATCCCTACAAATAAACTCTAAATACACATGCCCAGACTAAACATCATTGTTTTCTGCTGATTTATATATGTGTGTGTGTG
>JAOVYU010000022.1:14383599-14411169 GCA_025674565.1 Synodontis membranacea
TTATTTATTTATTTATTTATTTATTTATTTATTTTTCAGCAGACTCTCAGGAAAATTATTACCTAATGTTTCTTTTGTCATTACCTACACCAAATGTGAACTTTTAGAACTATTTTTGATAATTTTGAATCAGTTTTATGTTGTGGTAAAATAGGTGTCTTTTTTCTCTCTATAGTAGCATTTGACACTGATCATTTGGTCTTTTATTTGGGTTATTGAATACAGTTTTCTCCAAACGTGATTGTTGATTGCAAATGTATAACTGACTAGTAGACTAGCTTGCTTATAATATACTGTACCAAACAGTTGAATTTTTTTGATAAAGAATGATTTTCAGTGTCTCCAGTTGACTTTGACACATTTTTGGTCCTCAGGTGAAAAGACCACAGCAACTGCAAATTTAATTATCACCTTGTTAAACTCAAGACTCCCATCCCTTATGAGACAGTGTGACCAATAAACAACGGAGTAGACACATAATAACTTATAATAACAGCTTGATAGTAGGATTGCGCATAAACGTGTGTGTGTGTGTGTGTGTGTATAGTGTAAGTGTTCATACAAGGTTTATGGAAATAACTGAGGCTAGATTGAAGCCAAAATCACCAAGAATATTGTAAGGTTGAGAATGACTTGTGGATAACAGTTCTCTGAGAGCAATCTCATGGGTGGTTCTTCTTTCTGTGGGCATGGTTGTTTGTTTCTCTGTTCCAGACAGATAAAATGCTTCCTCTCTGCAATCAACAGCATCTGGCTGCGGGATTTTATATTATGAGCTGTGCCTGTAATCTCATAGCTGTACTGTAGGTTGAGCTTTTTAAAATAGCGTTAAAAACTGCCACAAATATAATATAGGTCTTAACTGAAAAGTCATATCTGATATATCTGAACTTCAGTATGTTTCTTGTAAGGTTCTAATTGAACAGTGACTGTTGGTTTTAAGCCTGTAGTATTCACATACATTCCTAGACTGCATCTACACTTCTTCTACTAGATTGTGTTTAGTCTTTCCTACTTTACAATGGCAGAATAGCTCATAAAAAGATTTACATTGAATATCAACAAAAAACAAACAAAAAACAATGTAATGGCACATATCACACTGCTATAACGTATATTTTTTTCTATCCGTGACTATAATTAATAATCCATGAAGACCAATATGAACTAGTGTCCTGTATAAATAGTACTATTCATATAATCAATTATTTTTATTCAAGTTAAGTTAAAGTCAAGTTTATTCATTAAATTCCCTAAAAGTGCAACTTAAAGTTGTTCAGACAATTACACCCAGTGGCCAGCATGTCCAACATGCTAATTTATGCAGATTTATTTTAATAATGAATGGAAAAAACATTGGTTAATGCAGTGCTCCATTTTTAAGTCAGATTTTAAATGTCAGTGTACGTATCCATTCATTTATAGGTTACGTTAAACTAATGACCTACTACTACATCATCTGTAACTTAAAAATGACAAGCAAACCTACTCATGGAATAAGAAATTCATAGTTTACATGTTTTATGGAGAGCATTACTAGACCTTATGCAGTAATCATGGCCAATTATAGATGGAATAAATATTTATTTGCATAAGTTTATTATTTATGTAGCAATCAGTGACATTCATTTACTTAACTTTTGGCTAAATACTTTGTTGTCAGTTCTTACACTGTGTTAATCACAACTTGTTAATGTTACCTTTAACAGTAAATAAGGTGAGTTAAGGTCCCCTTGGTGTAAAGTATTACCCACATACACCTAATTCACACGTTTGTAAACTCACACGAAGTGGAGTGTAATCATGCACAAAATAGCACACTTTTTTTTCCTATTCTAATCTGGTTGGTTTCTGTGGTCGGTTAATCATTTTAAATGAGCTGTGACTGGAAAACAATGCAATATTCCAAAATGCACTCCTAGCTTAAACTGAAATAAAATAAATCCCAGCACTTCTTGTCAAATTCGATAAAGAAAAAGCAATCAAAAGGTGGTTTCTCAGATGTCATGTTAAAACAGTGTGTTACACACTACTCTTCATTTGTGCATTCCTGATACATTGCAATCTTTATTGATCCTCTCTGTCCTAATGTCTGTCTCTGACTTCTCTCTCAGAATTCCTCCTCTCTGGACTGGTCCATTCAGAGTGCATTGTCATCTCTTTACCCCCCATTTGAGGCCACTGCTCCAACGGTCCTGAGCCAGCTCTTTCGTACCATTGAAGCACGTTACCAGGGAGACGCACTGCAGTGTTTTTTGGATTACCTCATTCCAGCCAAACACATCCTAGAGAGTGTGCAACAGGCTGCCTGTGTGAGTGCAACACACTAATCGCCTAAATAATGACGTCATTTAAATTACGAGCCTTCGAAATCGTGATCCGACAATTTCAAACAAATGTTTTAAACAGAGCACTGCACATGCTTGAATTTTACAGTATTTATATGGCAAACATGTTTGATCTTTTATTATTATTATTACAATAAACAGAGGGTTCAGTTTACAGTTCCTGCTACTAGGAAACACTGAAGACATACTGGAGTTTTCTTTATTAGTTCCAAGAGGTTTCCTTGTTCACTAATTTTGCCATCTAAGGCAATTCCTTTTTTTGTGCTCACCAAAACATATTTAAAAAAAAAAAACAATTGAATCCATTGTGAAAAAGTAAGATCATGCAGAACCCCCCCCCCTTTAAATTGTTCTTACTTTTAATTTACTGCTCATGCCAAAAGTTAACAGAATGTTAATAAATGTTTTAAATCACTATTTCCTTTCCTTTATTCCTCTTTCTCTGTAGGCTGAGTACTCTGATGTTTTGTTCCAGTGTGAAGGTTGGCCTCTCTGTTTGAGAGACCGTGTGGTGATCCAGCTAGCCCCCATTAACCCCTTACTGTTACGTCCTGGAGACTTCTATTTGCAGGTGGAGCCCTTTGGGGAACAGTCAGCCCGTATAGTCCTCAAGAGTCTCCTGGTGCAGGAAGATCTTTTGGCACAGGATGATCTGGTGTTACTAGCAGGTTTAAGGGCACAAGAAGGCCCTGCCGTGGAGGAGACTCCCATCCAAGAGACATCCTACCCTTGCATTTTCACTGAAACTTGGTTAAAGGAAATCAATGAGGGTCGTCATGGTAATCAGCTACATCAATGTGTGCTTTCTTCTGATCAGGGGATTGTGAAGGTGCCCTGGACAGAGGTTATCAGCCCTGAATTTCTGGACAGGCCAAAAGCTAATGTTGAGTCTAAAACATCATGCACAACTGCAGGGTTAATACAGCAAGATAATTCAGAGGAAGCGCCCAACTCACAGTCTCCTGTAAATATGTCTTTTCCCAAAACAACTTTTGAACCAGAAACCTTTATCCTTCCAATTAAAAATGGAGTTGCAGTTTCCCATCGATTAGTGAAAAGTGGCAACAAATTTGTTAAGATGGAGCAAGGGAAACATGCGAGCAATCCTGTAAGCAAACCTGTAGGTTGGGTTTCCCCAAATATGTGGGACAGCAGGCCCAGTCAAGAGCTGGAGGGGGAATATGTCGATCTTTTGGATTTTGCCAAAGAGAAGGATGCTTTAAGCTTTAACCTAGCTGTTACACCTTCAGTTCAAGTGTCTTTCAGACCTCATTCCCCACTTTCAAAAGGAGACAGCACCCCATGTGTTCAAGTCTCAGGATCAATGGATGAGCTATGTGTTCCATGTTCAAGAATTAATCCGTTTTCAGAAGATCCACAGAAGGGTTCTGAATCAAAGGGTAGGCATCGTCAGTCTTACCTAGCAGCTATAAAAAACCCAGTAAATTTTGAGAAAGCAAACAAAATAGTGCCCCTGGATGAAACATGGCCAGGCTTAGGAGAAGCAGAACCAGCTTATGAGGCACAAGGTGTTGACCTGGGGATTGAGTCTTTGAGCAGTTCACCAGTGCAGGGTTCAACCCAACTTGGGCAAAACCTAATACAGTTCTGTCGGGATTCAGGTGAGCAAGAGCCTAACTTTGTTCAAATTAAAATGAACGCAAAACACCTTTCCCAGAACACAGCACTGCCAAGTCTCAACACAACTGAACACCCAAAGCAGTTGCTTACTGAAAAACCTCCAGATAGTCTTCGGAAAACTGTACTGGACCATACTGGGGCAGTTAATATCAACAGGCAACACTGCCTGACTGAGCAGGAGCCCCGTCAAATGCGACAAAAGCATCACAAAATGCAACATTTACCCAAAATGGGACTAAGGGCTTTGCCAGATCATAGAAGTCACAGACAAGAGACTAGTGCCTACAAATGTCAAGGTGTAGGCAAGGGAAGTCAAATAGATCAGTTTGTGTATGGACTTGCACCTTCTCGTAAATTGCTTCAACAACCTACAGGACAGAGACCTTCTCCGTTTCCTCAGAGTAATCTGCAAATGATTCAAGAACAAAACAGTCAGTTCGAACAAAGACCTAACTGTGAAAACAAGCAATGTGGTGAAAACCCTGTACAGGCATTGAAAGGTTTGGGGAAAAGCAGGTCTAAAGCCCGCTCTACTTCCTCAGTATCAGAGCCAGCCAGGGAGTGTTTACAGGAGGAAAGGCCAACCAGCAGGAGTCACAGTGATGTCTGTCCAGAGATCATTCCTATGGTTCCTGGAGTTCAGGTCCAACGAAGCAAGAAATGCACTCCCTTTGGCCTTGTGTCCCCAAAACTAGACAGATGGAAAGGAGCAACGAATGGTATGAAACATCAAAGAATTCTTTACATACATACAAAGTTTCATCCTAAAATAATTTGATATTGGCTTTGAT
Source organism: Synodontis membranacea (assembly GCA_025674565.1). Taxonomy (NCBI): domain Eukaryota; kingdom Metazoa; phylum Chordata; class Actinopteri; order Siluriformes; family Mochokidae; genus Synodontis; species Synodontis membranacea. Next base: position 14,388,380 of record JAOVYU010000022.1, read on the forward strand.
AGGTTTTCACACAAATGATGTTTACAAATGGAGAGTTGTCATTACATTGTAGATTTCATTTGAAATAAATGTGTATTTTTTTTTTATCCAAACCTTGATCATACTTTAATTCAAACTTTGATCAAAGTTTGAGATTTGCTCTGAAATACATCGCTGTGTGGTATGTACCTTTTAGAGGCCACATTATACACACAGATGTACAAGTATAAGTGATATGAAAGATTGTTTGAAGAGAAAACACATCTGCTTTGTAGACTATGTTCTAGCTGTGTGTATGTCTGGTCGACATCCGGCAAGAGGGTCAGCACAATGTCATGTTACATGCTAATAACAAAACTGGTCCTTAACCTTAGAAGAGGTATGATCAACAGATGACATTGACCCATCTCTTTCACAGAGAGGAATGTGCTACCCTGACAGTTTGTCCTGACAAAAGGTCTTCCAAAAAGAGTACATAATGACATGGGGCCAAGTGTCAGAGGTCATAGTTTGTACAGCATTCCAGTAGGGAATTCTCCTCGCCTCCATCTCACCCCCCACTTCAACAGAACGAGGCCATTTATGCTGGACAAAATTCCAGCATGAAGGGCCAGAAATAACTACTCCCTCACTCTCCTCTGCAGGAAAAGTCTGTTTGATGTCTTTTTTTTAAACTGAAGACAAGACAGGCATAGTTGTAGTTAACAGTGGGTGTTAGTCAGTGAGTGAGTGAGCAAGAGAGAGAGAGAGAGAGAGAGAGAGAGAGAAGAACTGCTCCACCTAGTGTAGACGAATGGTTATAACAGCAGTTTGGAAATTAGTAAGTACTGTCCAGATGGGAAATATGTCTATGCAGTGTTTTTTAGTAATTCTGATTGATTTGTACAACAATATTTGTATAACTCACAGGGTTGGGGGTTCATAATCATTATCTGTTATCTGTTCATAATCATCCCAAAAATTATCTATGAATACTTCTATGCAAGTCTCATACCTTTACTGCAAACTGATTGTTTTAGCCATTATTATAATAACTTGTTGTAGGCCTGCGCTTGATCATTAGTAGATTACATGCCCATGACGTGTATGCAGGCTGTATCTGTGCTAGATTCTCAGTAACTTACCTAAGCATGTCACGTACATTCTATTGTTCTGAATTTTAAGCATGGTCAATAATTGGGTCAAAAAAACCTTTTGAGGGGAAAAAACCCTACAAAATCTTTTCCCACCATATATAATGGAATATTTACAAACATATCTACTCAGATGGCATATAAACTGAATATAAATAGTTTACACACCCCTGTTAAAAGTTTTCGTGTTGTAAAAAATAAAAATTAAGATAAATCAGGCATGCCTCTTTTTTTTTTTTTACCCTTCCTGTAATGTAGCAACCAACAAAATTCATGTGAAAACCAAATAGAAACTTATACTAAACTATATATATATACAATGACCTTGTTGCATAAGTGTGCAACCTAGAGTCAATGAATATGATTAACTCCAAATAAATATCAGGATTTCAGGTATTGATAATGACAGATGTAGAACAGAATTAGATGAACATCTATCCAAAATTGACAAAAAGAGAGTTTATCAGGTGAAAATTTTTTTTTGGATCATAACTGTGAAAGTATTTTTTAGGGGGTGTGAACCTTCATGCAACCAAGCTACTGTATTTTATTTATTTATTTATTCCCCCCCCCTAAATTGTTTCTGTTTCCTTTTATGCTGTTGATTTTGTTGGTTATGCTATTTCATTAAAGGTAGAAAAAAGATTTATCATGGCTTAATTTTTATATCACAGAAACCTGCCATTTTAACAAGAATGTGTACTTTTTATGTGGACTTTTATGTCCACTTAATTACCTGTAATTACTTCCATATGTAATTTTATACTAGGTAAATAGATGGCTTTATCATGACATGGTGGATTCAGGTGGGGCTACATCCATGAGATAAACTGGTAATAGTTGCATTATCCCCACTCCACATAAGCCTAGTCTAGTTTGACTATAGCTTTAGTAACTGATTCTGTGTGCTGTAAGGGCACAGAGAATTTCAGAATAGGTTATATGGTTTTTTTGTACTAGGTCATTGCACAAATGAACAATGCAATAGGGCATAAGAGCATTTAATTTTTGCTGTAGAAAAAAGTCAATGCTTAATTTTCTTTTGCACTTTAAGACACGTCTGCTACGGGGTCAGGTGTACAGTTTACCGCACTTCAGAACGGGGCAGTGCTCCAGAGCTCCTCAGCCCAGTTACAAAGCCTCTCTCCTGAACATAGAAGTCAGCTTACTGCCCTTTCACATGACTCCACCATTAAGAATGTTCTCCAACTGGGCATCATCTGTCTGCCAGGTGACCTGTTCTGAGCATCTACACTGAATTCAAATAAGCTGTGCATTTATTTAAAGTATTTTGTTTGGCCACAGCCATGAAAATTTTATGTCAAAATTGTAGTGCTTTGTAACGGCTAGTCACTGTATTTAAAACCTAACTTAAATAAAGGAAAACAGCTGATCCTGAGTAAATAAAAAAATAATTATGAAGCTTTTAGATTTTATCTCCTTATCTATCCACTTTCCCTCCTTGCTTGGGTGATGTGCTAATAAATAATGGGTTATCTTCATATTTATGTACAGAAATTGATGATACTGATAAAATCTGAGAGAAAATATCCTGCTTTTGATGGCAGATTATCTTTTAAATAAAATCCTTGCTGAAAACCAAAAGACCAAGGGTGGACCTAATCCTAACCCACAAAATGTTCTACAATATGGAATGACACACTTATCAAATCTTATCCAAACCTTTCTCAGACAAACAGCTGTTGAAAGCAGGATGTGTGGATGTCTGATTATGTCACTGCGACCTGTTTGCATACATAAACCTTAAGATACTTCACCACATACTAGCAATAAACATATTTAGACCCATGGATGGAATTTGAACCAGTGTAGCACATCTCAAGTCTACTAGTGAGGGTTAAGTGGTAGATATAATCTAAAGGTTTTATATTCATTATTATTAAAACAAACAACAACAATTGCTCGGTTTGTTCTTAAAAATGCACACACAAATATGACTATTTCTCTCTGTAAAATTGTCTATCCGGTCCCTCCCAGGCAGTCGCGACAGAACTGGCAGAGCTGTGCTTGAAGTCCATGGGGGAAAGAATGGCTGGGCGTCCCCTCTGCTTTCTCCTCTGGTACTCTGCAAAGTGGTCCTTTATCTTCACTCCATTCCAAGGTACTATATATGTCCAAAGAAAAGTGCACTGCTGCAATTATAGACATATTAGGCTTTAGAAGTAGCCATGCATGTGTTTCTGTGTTTTACTTATTATTAATTTAAACCCACAAAAACTCATTAGCTGTATTTTACAATTTATAACAAGGGATAAGGCATGCAAACATTAAGTATAGGTTTTAGAGTGGTTGATTGGTTTGGTCAGGGACTTGAATGAATTGGATTACTACATAGTATACATTTTGCATGCAACTGTAACATCACATCTTGACCACTAGATGGCAGAATGAGGCAGCACAAAGTAGTTAACACAACCTACACTGTTAAGATAGTTCATGAGGATTTAACATGTCTAAGCTCTTCTAAGTTTTAGATTCCAAACTGATGTTGCAACATTCAGCTATAGGCTGTCATGAAATATTGTATATTTGCCATTATCTTGATTAAGTGAAACATTGTCCAGAATGTGCACTGCATGTTGAGCCAGGGTGTGTAAAATATATGAATGTTGGACATGTTGAACCCCCGACATTTCCTGATATTTTCCCCTTACAGAGTAAACAGCTTATGTCCTCTTCACTGCTCATATCTTGAACTGAGAAGGGAGTTATTGCTCACATTCAAGCATATCCAATATTAGATAGCTACCTTTGTTTGGTGATTTTCTTTAGCCATTGCTAGGGGTGGGAGTGGATCCTCTGATGGTTATAATTATTTCTTTTTCCCTTTATTAACATGCTTGCATTAACAGGGAAGCATTCTGTTGTAAAGTTCTACACAGAACCTTTAAGGGTTCATTTTAAAGGGACAGCTGAATCCATCTTAAGCTTGTAGCCAGAGCTGATATTCTGGCTTTAACCAAAAGTGTTAAATATAGATTTGAATTGACACTGGAAAAAAAATCTGTTTAAACACTAAAGGAGTTGCGTAAGAGGGTTGGTGTCTCTGAAAAGTGTTGGAGATTCAACCCCTACTGAGTATTGGATCCACATGCTGGTGATAAGCAGAGTTCATTTATAACTATGCATAGAGTTATTTTAACTCTGTATTTGAGTTGTATTAATAATATATACTTAATATAGTGTTACATTAACACTGCAAAGACTGGGACAAAATAAACACCAGCATAGTGATAAAATGATCTTTCTCAGAGTTGAATTAACTCTTTAGAATTTGCTGTGTACTCAATGTAGGCTCATAATTATAGAAGATCATTCCTGACTTTGTGGATATTCTCTCAAAGCATGAAGATACGATTGTGCAATATGCAGTTGAGGACATGCTCCTGAGGGATGATGAAATGGTTGGGTGCACGCCTATGAGGACTACATTTTTTTTTTTATAGTACGTGCTCATGTGGACTGCAGAAATGGATGCCGAATATATAAGAAATGCTCATCCAGTACAAAAAAAGCTGCAGTTTTGCAAGATAATTTTATTTTGATTTCAGTTTTGAATTCATACAGATGGACCGTAGTGATTCTTAATAGTTTCTTGCACTCCACATTTATTCATTCGTCTTTAGTAAATGATTTCACCTTTCATTCACACCTAGGAGCAGTTTTAGTTTAGTCAGTCCACCTACATGCATGTTTTTGAACAGCTGGGGGAACATACACAGAATTGATGCACAGACACTAACCCTAGGTCAAGATTAAACAAAGGACCTTTGTACGCATTGCACCACTATACTTATTTACTTGTTCGTTCATTCATTCATTTTAAGGGTATAAAATTGCTACCTCTAGACAGGGCAAGAAACTAGTATTAGGAATTGTTCTGGCCTGTCTGTCTTATCATAACAGCTGCAGTAAACTTTTTTTTTTTTTCCATTCCCGGATGAGCATTTCTTCAGTCTGCACGAACATGTACCACAGGTATTACTTCAATCTGCATAAGCCTTTACAGCAAGCATTTCATCAGTCTGCTCGAGCATGAAGAAAAAAGCGTTTATTGAAATATTTACAGCTTGTAGGGAAACTGGGGTCAGAATTAAGATGGAAACCATACAGTAGATCAGAAAAGGTCTTGCTCAAAGGCAGCTTGGCTTGACTCATGACCTTCTGTTCAGTAATCCAGAGACTTAATCACTGAGCTTCCACAAGCATGTCTTTGGTCTGCATGATTATAACTTCCTTCCGGAACTGTATGCTGCCTAAGCATATCTTCATACCAAAAAAGGATGTCCATAAAGGCAGGGATGGCCCCTACATAAATACATTTATTAAGTGAAAGTAAAGACTACAGATTATTAGCTGTTAATTTAGTGTTTTTGCACCCCTTGTTTGAAAACTTCTCAAATTAATCGTACTGATAACTAATTTACTCTGTAACAGTTCATTCCCTGAGGCATTTGAATACTAAACACCTACATGGACTAATCAAGACCTCAATATCCATCGTAGAATGATCACACACACCTTTGGCCATCAATACACACCTGCACTTTAAAATTATTGCAGCAGTATGGTTTACGGACAATTGTTTATAATAGTTTATAGTTCATATTCATGGTCAGCTCTTTCTCAGCTTTGTTATAATAATCCATCCAAATATTATTCTGTTGTCCAGTCTACATACAGTAGCATGCTTCACAGTCCTCAGGTTATGTGGAGGAATCACATAAAAATCCACTTTAATTGAGTTGAACTTCTATTTTTCTTTGTAAACTCCGGCTGGAACGATGAAGGCCAACAGACTTAACCCTTTCCGGCCTAATGTGGTCTTTTAATTGGGTCACATTAAACTGTGATGCGTTTTTTTTTTTGTAAGGCAGACAGACATTAACACATGCTTCTTCATTCAGTATCCTTGAAGCTCACACAGTTTTGTATCAGTGATTTTTATGACTATTTCATATTTTGAGTCAAGTCCTGCAGAAGTTTCAAGAAAATTTCAAGGGGTTCACTTTTTCTTCACAATTGCAGGCAGTCTCTTAGAGCAATAGGATCCTCAAGCATAGCTGTAACAAATTCATAATTATTCACAATTATTTATGAAGTGACAGCTGTGGTTTACGGAACTTCTGTGTAACCCATTGTAGGAGACAGGTGAGAGATCTGGGATTAACAGTCATAATTAACAGCCGGAATGGTCCGATTCCCTCAGTGCTCTGTAAGGCTTTGCTAATGATCCAGGTGAGTTTATTATCTTTACACTATTCATACTGATCAAGTTATTTGTATATCCCAAAGATAGAGAAAGAGACAACCATTGATTATATATCTGGCGTCACCCAGAAGAGGGGGCTCCATTTTGACAATGGTTCATTTCCTAATTTTTTTATCATGTCATTTCGGTGAGTTTTTCCTTGCCACTGTCTCCTCTTGCTTATTAATTACAGAATTTGTGTAAAGTTGCTTTGTGAAGTGCTATATGAATATAATGAAATTGATCTGAAACATGCCAACACATGTACAAATATGTATTAAATGACCCATTTAACTTTTAGGAGCAGGCCCCTCGTGCTGTCCACAGTGTCTTGTTGTTGGTGGAAAAAGACCAAAGTCCTCGAGCAGACAGACCACCAGGATTACAGGTAACATTAGTTTGAATGGTACAGTGAACCTGTTAATTATAATTTTCCACCATGGAAATTATGCTCAAGGGACTAGTTTTACTAAATAAAAAATCCACAATTATACTGTTTACCTTCTATATAGACATAAACAGGTTTGGTGAAATAGTATTGCACTGTAGCTACTATTCTAATGTAGCTAATGTAGTAATGGAAGTTAAATCCAAAATCATTTATGTACTAGCATTCATACTGTATATTTTCTTAGATTTTTATTTTATTTTTTTTTGCTGAACTGCTTCTTCAGCAAAGTGGTTAATATGAGAATCTAATGGATACACCACAACAAACACAAGCACACTGCACTCTGTGTGTCACATCTGTACTTAACTTAAGTTTCTCTCTCTTTCGGTGCTGACACAATTCAGATGGATATTATTACTTCACCAAAAGCTCTTCATAAGAGTGTCGATGGACAGCAGCTGACCAGTGAACTTGGAGGATCTTTCCCTTACAATCACACTGACTGGCTACAATTCTACCAAGTAAGAAAACACAATCTGTACAACTGACTGAAGTCAACATTTCATGTCATTCTCAAGGCATTTTTTCCAGGGAAAAGCAGCTGGATAATTTTAGGCTGAGTAATGCGTGAGCTGATTAATCATGTTTTTGTCTGTTTTATTTTTTCAATGGTTGTGGCATGTCACTGAACTATGAATCCATGCAATCTTTCCAGTAATACTGAGTACACTCAATTATTACTTATTTCAAAAAGGTGTTGCAATGTCGTAAATGTACATTATCTTTGTGGCAGTTCTTAATCCTTTTGAGCCTCTGGTCTTGGATTAAACAAACTTGGGTTAAACTAATGTGTATGTAGAAAGAATTTAGTAATAAGGATTCAGGCAAAATTAAATCAGTGACACAACTTTGAAAGTGATTAATTGTCATTATTGTCACACCACAGCACACAACAACGAAGTGTGTTTTCTGCATTTGACCCATATGTGAAGTGACACACAGCAGGGGGCAACTATTTTTTCAGCGCCCGGGGAGCAGTGCTTGGGGGCGATACCTTGCTCAGGGTACCTCAGACGTACCTGCTGGTCTTGGGATTCAAACCTGCAATCTTTCGTTTAGAGGGCTGCTTCCCTAACCATTAGGCCACCATCTGCTTTCTGTTATTTGTTATAACAGAAAGCAGTTATCTGCTTTCTAAACATTTGTTTTGAAATGATAAGTCTTTTCTTGATATTTACAGTAAATCCAGATCTATTAAGCAGTTTAGAAAATATATGGCATCTTTGGTGTCAGACCACCCAACCTTTTATGAGCATAACTTTTGGAATAGATAGTCTTCAAGAAAATTAAAGTAAATAATGTTTAATATTTGCATAAATGTCCCTTGTTTGCAATAACTGCATCAAACTGGTGACCAACTGATCCACTGATATCACCAAACTGTTGTATTCCCTTCTGTGATGCTTTTCCAATGCATGCTCAATTGAGTTAAGGTCTCGTGATCACCAGTGTAAAACCTTTAATTTTTTTTCCTACCAAATAAAGTGCTTTTTTGTGTTTGCAATGCAGTTCATTGTCTTGCTCCAATTAGATTGGATGCCCATTTCTGTAAATTGGCAGACAGAATGTTTCTGTAGTCTTCTGCTGCTACCATCATGAGTTATATTATCAATAAAGATTGTTGAATTTGTTCCAGAAGCAGCCATGCAGGAACAAGCCCAATACCTCCATACAAGTGAGCTTGTATGTTTTGGATCCTGAGCAGAACCTTTCTTTCTTTACACTTTGGAATTTCCACCACTTTGATTAGAGATTAATCTTGGTTCCTGAACTGTTGTGGCTCATTACTGTATTTCTTTGTGAATTTCCCTCTTTGCTCAGCTTTAAAATGCCCGCTGATGATAGTTTATCCTTTTTAAGCACTAATGCAGTCTTCACTGGTGAGATTTAGGGCTGAAAACAAGAGTAGACTTAAAGAGCTGTTATCTGTTTAAACAACCGATTTAACTTTGCAAATAAAAACATGCCAGTTAAATGTTCCAATATTTTTGGTCACTTGAAAATGGATAGATGGGTTCAAACATAAGGTGCCATATTTTAAATTCTGTAATACTGGCTGTTAATATCAGGAAATGAAAGCTGAAATAGTGATCTAACATTTCAAAACAAATCTCTTAAGTGTAATTAAATGAACTGGGGTCTCATTTATAACTGTTGCGTACGCACAAAATGGGCCCTAAAAGGTGCGTTCGCCTCTTCCTACACAAACGTTGCGATCTATAGAAACAAACTTGACATGTGCGTAAATGTGCGCAAACTCTGAACCGTTCGTACGGACATTTTGGAGGAAAAAAATGCGACCGCGGGTGAAGTGGCATCAGTACATATATAATAATTCCTTGTGCTAGTGAGTCATACACCGTACATTTAATTTCACTTATACAGTCACATATTTATAATAGTGAATAAATATATGTAAAATATATAATCCGACTGAAATCTTAACCTAATCTACACTTTTAATCTATGCTCCTCAGCTGTTGAAATGTAAATGGATAAGTGGTGGTCGTGATTATCAGGATCATTTGGACACGGTGTGAAACAATCAGTCTGATTGCTGAAAACATATAAATACCGCGATCATATTCGTGCATAACGTAACATAACGGATGCGCTGGCATTGTTAGAAGATTATGCCAATGGAAGAATTAGAAGATAAGGAGTGTTCAGGGACCATGAAATTTTTTGGGCCATGATGATGACTGGCTCATAAACCTATGTAGATTACCTAGAAGTGTGCTTTTAGAGCGATGTGCTGAACTGGGTCCGATGGTAGAGAGACCAACCCGATGGAACTGTGCAATCCCGGTACCGTTACAGGTACTCACGACCCTGGGGTTCCTTACAACTGGCTGTTACCAGCAGGAATTAGCCGGCAGGTATATGTTATAATTAACAATTAACCATTACATTGTGCTTTGTCATAAGTCTAACTTTTTCTCTCAGAAATGCAAATAAAAACCGCTTGTCGTCCCGGCCATGTGTGTCTCTCTCTTTCTCAGACACCACCGGTTTCTCAAACAAGTCATCCGGGTTTCCAGAGGTGTCAGCTCCGATGTTCCTCACCGCCTCCGGTAGCAGACATGCTCTTTCGATGCGCTGCGATTCTTTTTTTGAATACAATCACTCTCAAATCTGACCACTTTTTAAAATTTTATTTCGGTCACCGTCCTGTTTGCAGCACTCACTTCATTCACAGCATTCGTTACCTGTTGCAACTCATTGCCATTCTTTCTTTTTGTTTTGTCACCCCAACTTTGTACTGTGACCAACAAGCAAAATATAGATATTTTTTTGCTTTCCAATTCACCCACAAGCACATCTATATCGTTTTCAGAAAAATTCTTCTACTTAAATGTCACTTTTACGCTCATGATGCCATGAGTTTTTCAGGTTTACGTCGGAGGCTTGGTGATTTGCATTGACCATGTATGGTTGAACGAGAGCGTGTAGAGGGCGTGTCGAAGGGCGGAATATGGGGAAAATCAACGTGCGCACAGTCCCAGGTAGAGTGCGATTTATAAAGCTTATTTTGCTTGAAAGTGTGCGTGCGCACGTTTTTATAAATGAGTGTGTAAAAAAAAAGTGAGTACGTCATTTTCGTCTTTTGAGCATATGGACACTTATAGTATTATGAGAGTACTTATGAGAGTTCTATGCAAAGTTTTATAAATTAGACCCCTGGACTTGCCATTCCAATACCATCATATCATGATTTTAAAAAAAAAATAATTAAAAATGGGCAAAAGTCTTTCATCAGCTGTTCAAGCAGAGTGCTTCTGAGGCTATAGAAAACCAGTGAATATTTGAAATGCTTGATGACTGAATAACTGCAGTCAAAACATAGCATTCATTCCTTGGGGTCCCAGAGTTCCAAAAGTGTAGATGAACTCCTATTTGTTCAGTGCTCCCATAACAACTGGCAATGCACATAGAGATATGATTTATGTTATGCCTATCACCACTGAAGTGTCTTGCCATTAGAGGGGGAGAAATCCTTCATTCTGATGGTATGAACGTGTTTGATAAAACAATGGCAAGTCTCTTCTTGGTGATTCCTGATTACATCTCTTACAGGAAAAACAAATCCTGCAGTGATGTACAAGGAGCAATTGGTAATAAACATGACCCTTTAGGCCCTGTGATTTTAGTGGCTGTGTTAATGAATTTGCATGTGTTACATTTAGAACAGTTGCATGCAAGAGTGCCACAGATTCTGTTATTTCATTTACTCCATACAAGCAGGTCTTTGATATTTTTGTCTCCTCTGTAGGATATGAGGATAGTCATGAAAAATCCATCACCGTTTTATAAGTGAGATGATAAGTAAGCACCAAAGGAATTCTCTGTGTCCTAGCAGTGGAATTTGTAGAGATCAGTGCATCTCTCAGTAGTGCTAAAGCAGGCTGTGGCCTCATCTATGCCGTTTTCAGGGAATCCAGGGTTGTGAAAATAATTGCACAGTTCCTACTTTCAGGAGGAAGTGTTTATTCTCACTTTAGATGTGCTTAATGTATGTCTCATTAGCTGTGAATTTTTGCAGTGCTTGTAAGGAGTTGCATTCCAAGTAAGAATGAGAGTTTGTCTGTTTCTAATGGGTTATATTTTTCAAAGTGAATGTATATACTTCTGACTATAAATTGTATGCTCAAGCCAGAATGAGTTCCAGGGCTGGGTGAAGGAAATAACAAAATAAAACTGGAGCTTCTCAATGGTGCTGTTAGCAAAACCAAACCCTAATACCATAGATGTACCTAAGAAATAGTGTGGGTTCATGTCCAATAAAAAGTACCTTTTGTTCAAAGAACTTTTGGTCAACAAACAGGTTTGCACAGGAGGATCCCACCTTAATTACCCATTACTAACGCCTCTTGCATAAAACTTGGACCTGAAGTTGAAGCAGGTAAATGTTAGCACAAACTCTGATAATCTTCAGTATTTCAGAGGGTTAGTGTTATACACTTCATGTCTTAAAGGAATGATGGACTGTCGTTTCTCTTTACTTACTTGAGCGCTAATATGGATTACTACAGTTGTCAAATACAGTAGGGCTATTTACTTAGGGTGATGATACTTCCTCTTTTTCCAGGACACGTTCTCTTTCTTTAACCTAAAAAATTGTGAACGACTGGGATGTCTCAATCACCAAAAATGTCAGCTTTGCTTTCTACAGTCATCATTCATCATGTGCGTTTTTGCATTACTTTGACTTCTCTTTTTAGGGCACAATTAGTCAGTCATGTACACGTGTAAACATGGGTCAAGAAGGCAGCAGCTTGCTTGCTCATTTGAAAATTGTGCAAGTTCAAATGAAAAAGAACTGTCGGGGTCAAATAAAGGTCTGTGTCCAGCATATGTGCTTTTTGCGCTGACAGCGTCTGTTTTCTCTACAAATCCTATGATAGTCAGTGTTGATAGTGCATTCAGCTTTACTCCAAGCCAAGCTCATCAATGTCACCTCTTTCTCTCACCAACCAATCAAAATCAAGAAGATCAAAATCAAGACCTAGGATAGCAGCCCTGTAAACAATGGAGAGGAGAAACTAATCCTGGCTGTCACTGACAACCCAGTTACTTATGATCTAACGCTGAAGGGTTACCATGAACAGCATTTGAAATAAGTGCGATTTCTGTCCATCGTTTTAGCTAACCTCTCTAAAGAAAATAGAAACTTGATGTTCATAACTAAGGAATGAGAAAGTGCTAGAAGATGTATTTTTGTAACTTTGCAACAATTAGCGCTTGAGAAATGTGCACTGGCAGAGGTCGTGGGCACTGCCAACGCAAAAAAAAAACACATCAGGTGGACAAATCTGATCATCTTTACCTTTTCAGTCTATTCATTGATTGTTTTTACCCATGTAATGAAGATTTAATACTGATTTTTAGACCTCAGATGTATCTACAGAGTCATTTTAAACAGTTGCTGAAAACAAAGGAATGTCTCGTGTGACTCTGACCTACGGATAACAACTTGACTGAGGAGCAGCATCAAGTTTAATTTGATGTAACCACAATATGTCATCCTGGAAGTCATGCTTTGGGCTATGTAACTAAGGAATACCATTTGAGAACTATGTTAAATAGAGTACATAAATATGACGGTATTAATTAATTCATTGTATCATCATTATAAAATTAATATCTTATTTAATGTGCTCTCTCTCTCTCTCTCTCTCTCTCTCTCTCTCTCTCTCTCTCTCTCTCTCTTTCCCTGCGGAGGAGTTTGGAGGAGACAGCAGCTTAATCAGAGACATTTTTTATCTTAAGGACTGGATTTTATTATAGATAAATTTATGAACTTGTCTTACTTAAATTGAATTGTAAGTGTAGCTGATGAGAGCCTGATCAACTTATCCTTCAAACCATGGGTACATTTTATTTACAGCAGAATTCATAAAAACATTGCCATTATTTTATTACTTTGACAAGTCAAAAGAGATAGTTGGTAACGACTGTACAGTGCTACTGCATGAACTTGATTTATATTTATTAGCTTTAGACCCCCTTAAACTGTTGGTTATTATTTTTTTGCGTGTATTATCTATCTCACAGATTTTTGGACTTACAGTAAATGCAGGTGGTTGTGCAACCTTTAGGTTTGTGGTTTAGAAAAACTCCATGTCAGCTGTCTCTTCTCAAGAAAATTCTTCTATCCTCAGTGCAGCTGAGAACCTGTGTGGAAAGTCATGACAGGCTTGATAAATGATGACTGGATCGTAGAAGCTCAGTAACACTGACTCACTGTGTTAAACTCTATACCCAATATATACTCTATAGCCAGTATCAGGTCAGGAGTCACCGTGTGTGTGTGTGTGTGTGTGTGTGTGTGTGTGTGTGTGTGTGTGTGTGTGTGTGTGCGCGTGCATGTGTGCATGTGTACCATAGAAACTGTTCCGCTTTGAGGTGGACCTTCAGGGAGCAGCCTTGTTATTACAGCGTGCTATAAGGAAATTGGACAGTAACAAGAAAACTGACACAGCAGAGGTACCAATGGATACTGGCATATTTTCTAAATATCTATAACATATACCCTCGGCTTGACTTATTCTATAATAAGATTGGTAACCAGCTCAATATCACAGGACGTAAGGAGGAGTAGCCAAGAACAGAAGAATGCCATGAAGCAGGTTCTTGAAGATACACATATGGTCATGCTTCAGCGGGAAGGTGGTGCAATGCTAGCCAGACTGAGGAAGGAAGAATGTAGATTTGCTCAGTCTGAAGACTACAGGTGAGCTTTTGATTATTTGTTTTAGTATTTTTGCAAAAGAAGATATACGGCATGCAAATGTGGCAAATTACTATATTTTGATTACATATATTTTTTATTAAATTAAATGTGCTCTCTCTCTCTCTCTCTCTCGCTCTCTCTTTTATAGGGACTCAATGAAGGCTGTGATGTGTTTGTATAACCAGGTGGAAGAAGGAGTTCACACTCTTGTTATGAGGTCCAATCAGTCACTGCAGCATCTTGATCATGTGCTGCTACTGAGAGAAACAGAAGAACAGCTTAACACAGTGAGACAACCCTGTAGAGCTAAATTCTCTTATGTTACATATGATGAAGGCTGTACATTGTTTTTCTTTAGGTTACCTTGAGCATGATTACTATTTAATGCCTAAATAATGTATAGAAAGGAATTCTCTATTCTCAACTAGAATTTATATAATTCACAGAGCAGAGAGTGGTGCGAAGAACAGGCTAGGAGATGGCAGTGGGATCTTGACCCAGCAGAAGAAACCAGAGAGATACTGGAACAGAGACTCACAGATATTCATGCTGTGCTCACTCAGGCAAAGGTAGAGTTTAAGGGTCTATATTTTCATTCAATATGGATCTAACATTAAAATATTTAGTGGCTTGGCATGCACGAAATTACTAACCATTACATTTTCTAATTGAATATGTTATGTAATGTGAATTAGGGCTAAATAAAGGTTTTCTGGGAGAAAAATTAACTGTCTATTAAAATTATGAAAAATCACTTTATGGTATTAAATTAAATGGAAATTTATTTGGTTTGACGTTTTTGCCTGTATCTAAGAAATTTCAGAATATGCACATCTAAGACATACTATACTTTGGGTTTTTTTTTCAAAGGAGAGAAAAGAGAAAGCAATGTCACTGATGAAAGATGTGGAAAGAAAGATCCAGGGAACTTGTTATACTGAGACTGACATTTTCCATATTCACATGACAAAGTTCAAAACCAACTTGGCAGCCTTCTTGTTGCAAGCTGAGCAGCGTAAATCTGATCTGGAGGCATTTTTCCATATGTTTAATTTCTGTGAACAGGTTAGCACAAACCAATTATACTGTGATTACATAATCACTGAGCTACTCATTTGTTATATGTTGAATTAAGTCCCAGTTGGGAACACAATTTCATGAAATAAATTTAAATTTGTCTTTATTTGGCAGGCCTTTACTCTTACCAAAGAATGCCGTCATTATCTGGAACACATGGAGACGGGCTGCTACCCAGAGATGGCAAACAAAAGCATGCTGAAATCTTTTCAGGAGAGATTTAAAGCCTTTTCACTTGAGCGCTTTGAGGAGGAGAAGAGTAATGCTATAACTGAGAAGCATCACTCAGTGTGGAGTGAGGCTTGTTCGGTGTGCCAGGAGGTCAAGCAGACACTGGAGGAAAAGCTCTTAGAGTTTGATAGAAAGCAAAAGCTTCAAAGATTTCTACTGAGAGACGAAATGATGTTAAAGAATGATGAAGCCTCTTTGCAAATTCCTACTTCCTGCGTGAACAGCTCCTCCCTGGCTAATATTAAGGTCCAGTCTCAACAGAGTAAACCTCATAGACAGACACAGACTCAAGACAGTCATGCTAGGGGTAAATCTGTAAATATAAACAAAGATTCAGCAATAGCAAGCATCGTAACTGCTAAATTATTAAAGTTTCCCCGTGAACACCATAGTGAGGCTGATCTCAGGAAAGTTGACCTTGTTGGCACTGGTGAGAGGAATCGAGCATTAGGCCGGTCCCGTAGTGAGGGCTCCTGTGTAAGAAGCTTTAGTCCTGTGCTCACTGGGTTTCCATTATCTGTTTGCAAAAAAACATCTACCAGTAAACCCATTATGTTTCTAGCTGACAGAGTATGTGTTACATGTCATCAAGATGGTTTCTGCTCAAACTTGTCCAATATGAAACTAGAATGGATAGAAATAGATAATAGAGATAAGCCCAGAGTCACCCTGGATGATCAAGATTCTCAAATATCTCGGCAAGAGAGCTTCTGCTCGAGTGTATCCAGCCCGAGACAGGGCTGGATGAAGGAGGAGAAAAGCAGCAGGATCTACCTGAATGACAGAAATACAGGCTACCCCTCAAGAGACCCTGTAACTCCAGACAGGCTCAGATCTCAGGATATCTCAGACTGCAACTCCACCTCAGAACTGGAGAACAGCACTGATTTCCTGTGAGTAATCAAGGCCAAGACGAAATCTGGCCAAGGTTACAAGAGCAACATCTGCACACACTTGAAGCAAATGCCCATTTGTTTTCACTATATGATCGGTGTTCTGTTCCAAATTATTGTAAGTGATGATGTCAAGTACTGGTATACATCTTTTTATTGTTTGTTAGGAAACATATGCTCATGATTAAATGTGGAGCATGTTTTAAATATCAGAGCTTGTTTTCTCTAATTTGGGTATTTGAGACATCATAACACATAGCATAAAACATCAGAGGTATTCCTTGACTAGGCTTATATGGCTACAAAGTACCGGTCACTTTGAAATCATTATATTTAACACACCTCAGACTGCCCCATCCAAAATAATGCACTGAATGACTTTAAAATATGAAAATGTTTGACTCTTCATGTTGCTGTGTTGGCTGGGCAGTAAACTGCAGCACATCATGGAAGAATTGTTGCAGACAGAAAGAGAATATGTGAGAGCACTGGGCTATGTTATGGAGCACTACTTCCCAGAACTCGAGCGCCAAGATGTACCACAAGATCTGAGGGGACAAAGGGGAGGCATCTTTGGAAACCTGGAAAAACTCAGAGAGTTCCATCAACACCACTTTCTCAAAGAGCTAGAACTTTGCCTAAGACACCCTTTTCGCGTAGGACGATGTTTTCTACGACATGTAAGTAAGTTCTTTGCGTATAATCCACTTAAAACCTAGAGTCCTAAAAATGACTTACAGCATTCATACTGTTGCCATCCCAAGACACCATTATGTTATTTATGTCTGTCTCTGTCACTGTGAGACTTACAAACATCTTTCCCAAATCCAGAAAGAGAGTTTTGGACTCTATGCTCTCTACAGCAAAAATAAACCTCACTCAGACCACCTGCTGATGAACCATGGAAAAGAGTTCTTTAAGGTAAGAGGTAACAAGGTGCTCTAACACGGAAATAATACATACAGATAAATTACATAATAAAGGCAAAAAAAAAACTGGTGGCTCTCTTATGTTGTACAATTGGCTCATCTAATTTTAGTTCAGTTGTCCCCTTAGAGGGAAGGGTCCCTCAAATCAAGTTTTTCTGAATGATCACCCTTATCTTATGATGAAACATTTCAATTCTGATGGGAGTGGTCTCTTCCAGGATGATTTCTCCGTAATTTGGCACCATCTGAATTGAGAGATAAAGTCCTTGAAAAACTAGGAATATGATATCTTAAGCAATTTTCTGTGCTTGATAAGTTATATCTTAGAAAGCATCAACGTATTGTCCAAGCATTTAATTTCTGGATTCCACCAAATATTTATTAGTATATCCACACACTGTGTTACACACACTTTTTACTTCTGCAGCAGAAACAGCAGCTCTTGGGAGACAAAATGGACCTGTCGTCATACCTGCTGAAGCCAGTGCAGCGCATCAGTAAATACAGTCTGCTTCTGCAGGACATGCTCCAGGAGTGTGACACAATGTCACACGCAGCTCCTGAGCGAGCCGAGTTACAGTCTGCATTAGAGGTCATCCAGTTCCAGCTTCGTCATGGCAATGACCTCCTGGCTATGGATGACATCCAGGAATGTGATGTGAGTGTGACGGAGGGGAAAGAAGGGGAAAGTTCATCTTTATGAGCTCAAATTAAAATGTATTAAAAGTTGCCTGCTGTACTGCAATGGACTTTTTGCTGCATGTTAGGTGTTAAACGATATCTTTATTGCTACTTAGACAGAGATGAAAAAGTTCTGTACTACCCTGGATATATTTTTCATTTATATATCTGTGCAGGTGAATCTGAAGGAACAAGGGCAGTTGATTCACCAAGATGAGTTCCTTGTGTCCTTTAGGAAAAAGAAATATTACAGGCACATTTTCCTTTTCCAAGATCTTATCCTTTTTAGCAAGACTAAGAAGACAGAGGTTGGGAATGATATATATATCTACAAACATTCGTTCAAGGTAATCACCCTATATACAGTACAGTATATTTCTTACAGTGTATAGATATTTTTTTCACATACCGTTTCACATAACAGTTTTCACATACTGGAGCAGAAAAATCTGTCCAAATGCAACTACGTGACCTTTTCAATCATTTAGTCTGTTTATCCCATTCTTTTTTTTTTTTTCCTGTACTCACTCCCTGTACAGACCTCAGACATTGGGATGACACATAACTGTGGTGATAGCGGGCTCTGCTTTGAAATCTGGTTTCGGAGGAGGAAGTCACAGGACACATACACACTACAGGCAAGAAGTTATGAAGTGAAGGAAGAATGGATCAAAGACCTGGAGAGGATTTTATGGGAGCAGGCTATTCACAACAGGGGTCAGTAGACAGGACTTTTCGAATTTTGACTGAAAAATCTGTTAGAGTAGCATTAGCGTATAACATAGAGTAGCATTTTTGTTCCATTAGGATATTACCAGTCAGAGCAATGCAAGCATATTTTGTTATTTGAAAAAACAAACAAACAAACAAACAAAAAAAACAGGCACAGTGGGTAGCATTATCACCTACCTGCTACTGTCTCTGGTTTAATCCTGAGCTGAGGTTACTGTCTGTGTGGAGTTTTGCATATATTCACTACATCCATGTGGATGTCCTCTGGGGTCTCTGGTGTCCTTCGACCACCTAAAAACATTCCATTAGCTGAATTCGTTATTCTAAATTGCTTTAGGTTTAAATGTGTGTGCTCATTGTGCTCTGCAGCGGACTGCCATCCCATTCAGCATATTTTCCTGCCTTGTGCCTGGTGTTTCCAGGATAGAGTTTAGATCGGTCCCTGACCAGGAACATATCCTTTCAATGAATGAATTAATGAATGAGATGTAAAATAACTTTCTTTGCCTCTTATAGACCATAACAGGCATATACATTTGGCAGAATGGGCACAACAAAAATACATCTAGCTATTTTGATGATATTATTAATGAATTGTAAAGGTATTGCAGAAACTCTGAAGTTTCAGCAGTACAAAATGGTAAAGAGAGCATTATCTCTTGGAAAATTAGCTGCTCCATTTTCAACAAAAAATCTTCTCTTTAGATAATTGCATTTAAACAAAAAATACTCTATAGCTACTTAATGGCTTTTTCATTGTATGCTTCACGCAGAGATTCGTATGCAGGAGAGGGTCTTCATGGGAATTGGATGCAAGCCTTTTATGGACATTCAGCCCAGTGAAGCTGCCATCTGCGACCGTGCCATTAAATGTGGTCTAACAGGACGAGGTGAAGAGCAGCGTATCTCTTATGGATTAACAATGATATTAAAATAATGGCTGACAAATTGAAGGACTATTCACAGTACACGCTATGTTAATGCATCCAAATAAAATAATGTGGTGGAATAATTATAATAATATTTTAGTAAAAATTTAGTCATATGTTTTAGTAAATATAGGAAAATTCAAAATCGGAAAATTATATTAATATATTATAATATAGTGTAATTCATATCTTTCTGTTTCTGGATTTATTTAATGTTCTTAGACTGTAAGGCACCTGTTTTCTCTGGGATGTCTGACACTGAACGAGGATTTCTTGTCCAGAGGCCGAATTCCACTGGTTCAGCCAGCTACGTGTCGTCTTGCAGCCACTCTTCTTCATCCTCTTCCTCGGGGAGAGGATCTGTCTCACCTGTTAGTTACTACAATGGCCTCAGTAGGAGAGTAGTTTCCGTGTCTGACCCTGGTAGATTCTCCAATCCAGGAGAGCATGACTTAGACCAGGAAAACATCAGGCAAAATCAACTAGGTAAGGCTTTAATAAAACAAAAGATGTTCTCTGGCCACGTTATATTATGATTTATCCTAAAATGCATAAATGCGGTATTACTTGTACCAGAATCCCTGTGCACTGGACAAATGTAGGTTTTCAATTCAGTGACAGTTTTATCTCTTTTGTTTCAGTGGAAAGTTCAGAATCTTCAGGTGAGAGTGTTAGTGGCTTCAGTGGTTCTGGCTACAGTTTCCAATCAGTAATTGGAAGAGAACATGAGGCACACTCCTTAGAGGTTTCTGACTCTGGTCTGGGGAAACCATGCACCCACAAAATAGAGGACCACCAACAACAGAAAGACATATCTTCTGAACTGCAAAACCAAACAAGGGACCAACCACTCAAGGTGAAAAAGAAATTATGCTAATTTTAGACAGAGTTTATTTACTGTACATGCAAATTATTCACTTTTTTTTTCTTCACAATTAAGGTTCAAGGGAATAATCACATAGGAAAATCAACTGAAGTTTGAATATAATATTACTTCAACGGTGGAGCATTATGGACCATGTGGGCTACTGAATCAACTTGTAATCATTGTAGTACATGGTGATTCTTGTTCTCTCAGCATTACAGGAGGATGCTCTCAGTCACCACAGATTGATTTGTTTTATCCTGGACAGTGTGATTCCCAGCCTGTACAACATAATATTTATTTTTAAAAACATATTTTTTAAAATTTGGTAGTTTCTGTTCACTCGAGTGCGATACATCATTTTTTACTCTATTTGTTATCCATATTGTTAGCTTATCCAAAGTTCCAGTTGTACTGTGGTTACTGTATGTGTTTTGTTTTTTCTGTTCTGTATGAGCTGCTTGATGGTTTCCTGTATCCTATTAAATATGTATTTGCAGTGTTGCAAAAGGGAGTTAAAGAAACACTGCTAATTTTCTGCAGATACAATTGGCACAGGTACTGTATATATCTGAATGCAAACCTAAATTAAAAGTCATCACTTGTTACCTGCATTAAAATATGCAACTACAATGGGCAAAGGGGCACACGCTACTGAAACTGTAAAAAAAGGATTTCTTTTCATTCTTTACATGATTCCATTAGATAAAGGTCCACACACATTTTACTGAAAATTTTAGAAAGATTTTTGAAGTTTAGGTTGAGAGTTCATCAGGCAAACCAAAGCTGTTCTTGTTGGTTTGTAACATGTACACCAAGGCAAAACAATTTTAGTCCAATATTTTCCCTGTGTGGGTGTGGGTTTCCTCTGGGCCTTCCAATTTCCTCTCAGAGACATGCAGATTAGGTCAACTGACTAGTCTAATTTGAACTAATTCACAATTTGAATAGTATGATTTGCAGCTTCCAGTATGGAATGTCAAATGAGAAGACAGTGATAAATTGTGTAAGAATGACTCATTTATCAACAATGTGTACTAATTTGTGCTTCAAAAGTGCATATGTATGTATCTATAAACAGAATGTGGTTTATCTAATACTTCTTGTATGTGAGGTTATGTGTATATTTACACATACTCCTGACTTGTCAATCATATCAGAACAAACTAACAGAGAAATTACTGATTTCACTCACAACAATGTGCAGGCTGGTGATACATAAAATGTGCGATAAATTTGTACTATATAAAAGGAACATCTAGGGACTGGGATGATGCCTTGTTTGAAGATTTAGTAAATAAAGCTTTGCACAGGGAGTTTATAGAAATCACTTGATAAATACAACATTGTTGTTTGTGAACACTTTCAAAGCAGTCATAATAAGGGTTGTCATTGTCGCACTGAAAGTCAAGGTACAGCCATCTACATCATGCTTCATGTTTCCATCTACTGACAAGCTTTATGGTGATGCTGATTTCGTTTTTCCAGCAGGACTTAGCCCCTGCCCACAGTGCCAAAACTATTACCAAATGGTTTGCTGACCATCATATTACTGTGCTTCTCTTGACAGAGAAGCTATGGGGTATTTTCAAAAGAAGGATGAGAAACACCCAACTCAAAAATACAGATGAGCTGAAGGCTGCTATCAAAGCAACCTGGGCTTCAATAACACCTCAGCAGTACCACTAGTTGACTGAATCCATGCCAAGTCGCATGGATGCAGTAATTCATGGTAAAAGATCCACAGCCAAGTATTGACTGTATAAATGAACATACTTTTCAGACGTAAGACATTTTTGATTGATCTTAGGAAATATTCTTAAAATCTGAGATACTGGATTTCTGGATTAATCATCACATTTATGAAAAAATGAAATCCTTAAATCCTTTTTGAATTAAATTACAAAATATAATGCACTTTTTCATGATATAATTTTTTTTGAGATGCACTAGTATAAATAAGGTTTATTTTTAATACTTGGTTGAAAATCATTTGCAGTCAATGAAGTCTAGAACCCATGGACATCAACAAACTCAGAATTCTCCCCTTTGAGGAAAAAACTTTACTGCAACTGCCTTCAGTTGCTACATGTTGGTCTTTCTGCCTTCAGTTTTGCCTTGAGTAAGGGAAAAGCATGCTCTATTGGGTTGACTGACTCGACCATATAAGAGACCATTTCTGTGTCTTAAGAAGCTCTTGGGATGCTTTCGCAGTGTGTTTTGGGTTGTTATCCATCTGTATTATGAAGCATCATTCTGTCAGTTTTGCCACTTTTAATTGAATCTGTGCAGAAAGTATAGCTCTATACACTTCATAATTCATCCTGCTACTTCTATCAGTATTTACAGTGCCTTGCAAAAGTATCCCCCCCCCCCCCCCCCCC
>JAOVYU010000022.1:14442736-14457104 GCA_025674565.1 Synodontis membranacea
TGACTTAATAATACAGGTAGGGTATTCTGTTTTTACATCAAGCATTTATTTTTTTTAAGGGTAATGTATTAAACTAATAAATCTTTAAAACATATGTGGTGATTACAGTATCTGGCAAAATGTTTTTGGGCATCTGACCATCAAACCTTTTTTTCCTTTTGAACATCCCAAAACCAGATTTGCTCCCCTTTAGTTTCCCCTTTATTAAAATAATCTCCTCTTTTCTGCGAATGCTTTCCACTAGGCGTCAGGCGAGGAGGCATGGGGTGCAGTCTGCATCCCAGTTAATCCCAAAGATGTTCAGTGGGGTTGAGATCAGGACTCTTGAGTTCTTCAAACTTGGCAAACCATGTCTTTATGGAGCTGGCTTCATGCACAGGGTCACTGACATGCTTAGTTCCAGTTAAGGGAAACTGTAGCACTACTGCATACAAAGACATTCTACACTAAAGTTTGGGGAAGGCCCACATACAGTATGGTTTGATGGTCAAATACAAACCAAAAATGTGAATGCACAACATTTCATTGACACAAACTTTTGCCCATAAAGTGTATACAGGACACTGGGAATCCTAAAGAATATTTAAAATAGATATATTGGCAAGCTAATGTAAAAAATATTTTCAGGCTCAAGAAATCCAATTACTGCCATTTTTTACTCATTACCATTGGGAAAACTAAAGAGCTTTCAACAACAAACAGTTGACCTGAACATATAGACAAGCTTCACAACAATTAGCTGTTTTGAAGGGCTGTACAAATAAAGATAGAAAATGCTGAAATTTGACATGTCTCAGTGGATCAGATTACATAGGGACTCTATAGAAGTAAAGGTCCCAAGAACACCACTGTAAAATATGGCGATACATCAATGATGTTTCTGAGCTGTACTGCAAAACATGAAAAAAAAAAAAAATTAACAACCATGATTACATATCATACTATATCAATATATATAATCAAGCAACACTGAAATAAAAAAACACAAAGTATTTTTTCTCAATGCTACCTCAGTCTCCAATTTTTAACCATGCTAAAAAACCTCAGCTTCTACAATGAAGAAAATGGTCCAAATAAAGAAAAACCTATGAATGAATAGGTGTGTCCAAACTTTGGAATGGTACTGCACAGAATTAAAATGAGCTTGCAATGATTATCTTGCTGCAAATGAAAGAGTCGAAAAAAGATCCCTTTTTTCGACTCTTTCACAAGTGAAGTTTTAACAAGTGAAGACTTGTTAAAACTTTATTACAGTGCCTTGAGAAAGTATACACACCCCTTGAACTTTTCCACATTTTGTCACATTACAACCACAAACCTAAATGTATTTTATTGGGATTTTATGTGATTCACCAACACAAAGTAGTGCATAATTGTGAAGTGGAAAGAAAATGATACATGGTTTTCAAAGTGCTATAAAAAATAAAAAAAAATATAAAAATAAAAATCTGAAAAGTGTGGCGTTCATTTGCGTTCACCCCCCCCCTGAGTCAATACTTTGTAGAACCACCTTTCGCTGCAATTACAGTCTTTTGGGTTACGTCTCTACCATCTTTGCAAATCTAAAGACTTTCTAAAGACTGAATTTTTTGCCCATTTTTCTTTGCAAAATAGCTCAAGCTCAGTCAGATTGGATGGAGAGCATCAGTGGACAGCATTTTTTAAATCTTGCCATAGATTCTCAATGGAATTTAGGTCTGGACTTTGACTGGGCCATTCTAACAGATGAATATGGTTTGATATAAACCATTCCACTGTAGGAATGTATGTATGTTTAGGGTCATTGTCCTGCTGGTAGGTGAACCTCCGCCCCAGTCTCAAGTCTTTTGCAGCCTCTAACATGTTTTCTTCCAGGATTGCCCTGTATTTAGCTCCATCCATCTTCCCATCAATTCTGACCAGATTGAACTGTGACCATATCTTGGTACTGTAGGTTTGCAGATGTGCCGTACTCTTTACATTTTCAGACTATGGATTGAACAGTGCTCCGTGAGATGTTCAAAGCTTGGGATATTTTTTTTTAAAAACCTAACCCTGTTTGTCTGGTGGGTTCCTTGATGCTGTTTGTTCACTGATGTCCTCTAACAAACCTCTGGGACCTTCACAGAACAGCTGTATTTATACTGAGAATAAATTACACACAGGTGGACTCTATTTGCTACTGTAATTAGGTGACTTCTGAACGCAATTGGTTGCACTGGATTTTATCAGAATAGAGGGGGCTGATTACAAAAGCATGCCACACTTTTCAGATTTTTATTTGTAAAACATTTTTAAAACCATGTATGATTTTCTTTCCTCTTCACAATTATGTGTTACTTTGTGTTGATCTATCATATAAAATCCCAATAAAATACATTTAGGTTTGTGGTTGACAACATGTGGAAAAGTTCAAAGGGTTCATATACTTTTTCATGGCACTGCAGACATTACAAGAAGGTCTCAGTACTGTTATTCTCTTCAGTGGAGAATTAACTGTGAGTTCGCTCTTATGATTATGTGTAAGTTTATTTTTAGAATTTCATCACTGTTGTGCAGAAAACCACCACTACATGAAACATTTTTATAGGTTTTCAAGTAGTGTTTTAACAGAGTTATCGAATTTCACTATGGAGTTAAAACGCTGCCAAAATGTCACAAACCCACTGAATCTGTTTTAACATTGACCCATGATTTGCAAACAAACAGAATGTGATTATGAATGCCAAAAAGCACATTAGGCTTGTTTGAGAGGTGTGTATTATATTTGTAAATCAGGATGCGTATATTTGCAAAATTTGTGGGCATTTATAAAGCATATTCAATGTGCTTGTGACATTTTGGCATCTTTCTAACTCCATATGTTTAGCATTAAGGTTAGACTATGACTTCACATGCATTGCTTATTTGTATTAATATTTCCATATACTGCATTTCAGAATCAGCTTGCAGATTTAGGGTTCATTTCTGCAACTCAGATGGAGTGTGAAAGCCTTGAGCTACCATTGAAACATAAAAAAGGAGGTGATTAATAGGATTTGACATTTTATCGATATTTTAGAATATAAGTGAGGATGATTATTCAAACATCTCTTTTAACAGAGATGAGTTCCCAAAATGATGATATTGACATTCAGCACTCACACTTATTTTAGTAGCATCCCTTGTCAATTCCTCAGAGGGAACAACCTGTAATTAGAAGAATGAGAATGTTAGTGTACCAGATGAATACAGCACAGAAGGCAACACATCAGGAAAAAAATGCATGACAACTATTTCAGTCTGAGGGGGGTACTCTAAAGCTGTTTCCTCTTTGCTGACTGTACTAATTACATTGTGTTAGTTCAGCAGGACACCAGCTGGCTGCTCTTCACAAATTTAGGGGGAACCACACAGCATGCTATGAGCCCGTATTCTGGACAATAATCAGTAATTGGAGAATGGAATGGCTCCTGCCAGGCTTTATGGGTTATTACTCTCTCTGTCAGGAAAACAGTGGCAGAGCTGGTGGGTATAGGAGCATTGTACTTTTGATTACATTTTTACTAAGCATTTAATGATTTTGTACATCATGTTGCATAAGTTATGAGACACATCTTCAATCAGTAATGATCTGTAAGTTTAGAATATGTACAGTAGTGATAATATGTACAATATTTATATGTTTAATGATATGTTTAAATACTGGAAATCACTTCTCAAATACAAAATATTAAGCACTTTTTAGGGCTCTTGTATTGGAAGGCATATCTGCTTGGTGAACCTAAAAATATACTAGAACAAATGTACAAATGTAGATTCTACAGAAAAAAGGCTGACCTGATTGGTTGTCCAGGCAGTTTTCTCAGACCATTCCCTATGGTACTGCAGATACCACCACTGGATCTCCAAAGAGACTGAAGAAGAGCCTGCACCCCTGAAGGAGCATGCCATCTCCACATCCTGACCAGTCTGACTGATGATGTCATGAGGAACTTCTGTGAAGAGAGCTGAGAGAGAGAGAGAGAGAGAGAGAGAGGTCCAATCAAATATTGTGTTTTTCTTCTAAACAAGGTTCTGCCATTTAAGCTTGAGAGGTGTTTTAGTGCTAATTGAAATGTGTGTTGGCATTAATCATATTAATGTGTTGCCATCTTTTTGGCCAAGAGAGACAACCCTGTTATGAACACAGCTCTGGCCTGGCTGAATGCATGCTACCAACCCATGCAAAACCAGCAGTAGTGCTCTGTTACATAACTACAGTTAAACAGTCTGTAATACTCATCTCTTTCCTACTGTCCTCTCATTAGTATCAGATAGTAGGCTGATCATAGGCCTATATTTAAGCAAACTGTTATGCCTCACAAAGAAGCTAGCTTTCTTACCTTAGGTAGCTTTTTAATACTCACAGCTACCGTGTTTCCACGAAAATAAGACAGGGTCATATATTAATTTTTGCTCCAAAAGATGCATTAGGGCTTATTTTAAAGGGATGTCTTATTTTCCCATGTACAACAAACTACAGTAATTTACCTGTATTCATAAACAAAAATTCACATTAATTCAAATACAGACATCATGTCAGCCCTGTGCATCACCAAAGCCTTTAGTCTCCTGTCAGCAATCCATTCACAGATCATGTCTTCCAGCTCAGGGAATAGTGCTTGCCGACCTGATCCACACTTGCGCTTCTTAGCGTTTCCCCTTGTCCACCTGTTGACTGAGGTTATCGTACTCTGCTCGTCAATTTCGGACCATTCGGATATCCAACTTCTTCTCTTTGCAGAAAGCCATAAGATTCAAATATTATCAATATATTATTTCCTGTTTACATATAATTGTATCTCATTCTAGTTACTGTACAATCCATGGGATTGTAACTAGGGCTTATTTTTGGAGTAAGGCTTACATTACGAGCATCCTGAAAAATCATGCTAGGGCTTATTTTTGGGGAAGCACAGTAATAAATTTGATTAACTTAATTTGATTATATTAATAACATAATGGTAAAACTGTCTCTGAATGCTACTGCTGTGATGATACAATAAGTTCATATTGTGCATCATTTCCCACTTGTTCCAATCTGTATATGCTGAGGCAAATATAAGCCAATACTGCATCACAACAGTAGTCTGGAAATCAAAGCTGATAAAACTCACACTATTCCCAGAAGAGACTGTGCCAACACACCTGTCAAACACCGTCAGGGTCGAGGTCCTAGTTTCAAGTGCACACGCTGCATCTTTGTTCTAGAAGCCAACTGAAGGTCACATAAATTATAATTATTATACATGCCAGCCAGAAGGACACTTGGACAGTCTGAGTGCAAAAGAGCAATGGTTCAAGCCCCCTTATCTCTCATTTATAAGACTGATACTCTCCCTAACGCTCCTATTCCTACTATTGATTTAAGATGAGTCAGTCATAACTGTAGGCACAAGTGTACCACCATGTTTCCAGTGCACAGAGAGATAAAGTCTGCTGCACCTGCTGGTGTTTTATTTTAAGACACTGATAATTGAGCAAAACCTACACAAATAGCTACATCAGCTTTTGCACTCGTTGTCCAAAAATGCTCTATTGCCTTTGGCACAAACATTTACCTTCTCAGTTCAAATTTGAAATGGGTTGAGATGCATTCTCATTGTGATATCTAAGTGAATTAAGAAAACTGATACTTAACTAGAAGTTGGGGCCTAGAGACAATTCCTTTACCTAATTTCTGATCAAATACCTTGAGCCTGACCTATTGCCATCTCCATTCCAATTACAAAAGAACAACAAATAGAAAACCGTTCAAAATCAAGCCTGAAAGTAAATAATAGGACCAGAAACAAAATTATATATACACTGCTCATCCAAAAAAAAAAAAGTCACACGCTCTAATATTTCATTGGACCACCTTTAGCTTTGATTACAGCACGCATTCATTGTGGCATCGTTTCGATAAGCTTCTGCAATGTCACAACTTTTATTTCCGTCCAGAGTTGCACTCATTTTTCACCAAGATCTTGTAGAGATAATGGGAGAGTCAGACTGCTGCTCAAATTCTTCTCCAGCACATCCCAAAGATTCTCAGTGGGGTTAAGGTTTGGACTCTGTGGTGGCCAATCCATGTGTGAAAATGATGTCTCATGCTCCCTGAACCACTCTTTCACAGTTCGAGTCCGATGAATCCTGACATTGATGAATCTTGCAATATGCCCATGCCATCAGGGAAGATGAAATTCACTCATGGAATAACCTAGTCATTCAGTATATTCAGGTAGTCAACTGACCTCTTTCTTTGGGCACATAACGTTGCTGAACCTAGACCTGACCAACTGCAGCAACCTCAGATCATAGCACTGCCCCCACAGGCTTGTATAGGTACTAGGCATGATGAATGCATAATATGTGCCTCTCTTCTTACCCTGATGCGCCCATCACTCTGGAACAAGGTAAATCTGGACTCATCAGACCACATGATCTTCTTCCATTGCTCCAGAGTTCAATCTTTGTGCTCCCTAGCAAACTGAAGTCTATTTTGCGATTAACCTCACTGGTCAGTGGTTTTCTTAAGGCTACACAGCTGTTTAGTCCCAATCCCTTGAGTTCCCTTCGGATTGTTCATGTGGAAATGCTCTTACTTTCAGTACTGAACACAGCGGTGAGTTGTTTTTTATGATGTGATTTCACCGAAAGTGATCACCGATCATGGTCATGCAAGATTCTTTTCCGACTATATTTCTTCCACAAAGATGATGGTTCCCCACTATCCTTCTTGTTTTTAATAATGCGTTGGACAGTCCTGAACCCGATTTTAGTAGTTTCAGCAATCTCCTTAGATGTTTTCTTTGCTTGATGCATGCCAATAATTTGACCATTCTGAAACAGATTAACATAAGCTACTCACTGCATCGGTTAGGGTTAATTGCATTTTCATGAAGAAGGATGATTTTCTTTTGCGAATGGTCACTGGATTGTAGATCATTAATTTTTTTTCACTTAATTTGATCAATTGATCACTGTAATGTTCAGAGTTTGACAATTTCTCCAGGATTGAGCAGCTCGTAATAAAGGTATGATTCACCTGAAATGCAGGTGTTAAGCTGCTGAGTGATATTTCTCTCTGAAAGTGCATGTGGAACCCACCTACCAACTTTAAGAATCTTTCCCATTGCCTTCAGACTCTGAACTTACGGTAGAAGAGTAGAATGATCAATATTCTTGACTGCTCTTGAGTCGATTGTGAGGCATATTCAACCAACAATTTCTGCAGATACTCATCTTCTGTTTCCTTTGGCCTACCACTTCTTGTCATATCATCTAGCTCCAATTCATCTTTTCAAAACAGCAAACCAGTTCTTGACTGCAGAAATGCCAATTGAACCGTTGTCACAAACTTTGAAAATTTCACCTCTTGCTTCCATTCAGTTTTTTCCACTATTGAATAAAAACAGAAGTCTATAATGAATATGAGTCTTGCTGTTCTCCATGCTTCATTGATAAACTACCAAAAACATGGGCTTTTATAGGAGTTTTGATATATAATTAAAGATAATTACTAAGCCACGAACTTATGCAACACCCTAATAGATGGCTATGCTGATAGTCAAATTATATAATGTGTCTCTAACATAGGGTGCCTTTCATAAGTGACCTTTAATAAAACTATTTAATGTGAGCTAGCAGCATAGTGGATGACGATCTGGTACCATAAAAGGTCTTCACGTCAGTAGTGTGGCAGTGGTTCCACACAGTCAGGTATTTTTCAAAGCAAAGTATCTTTGCCAACCGACTGCACCCTAGACCTTTACACCCAACATGAATGAGTACAAATCCCCACAGCAAAGCTCCAAAATTTAGCAAAAAGCCTTCCCAGAAGAGTGGAGGTTATGTTAACAGCAAAGTTGGAACAAATCTGGCATGGGCTGTTCAACAAGGACATACTGATGAGATGGTATGGTGGCCACAAACTTTTATCCTTATAGTTTATGTTGGCGGGAAATTATTAAAGCCTGTATAGCTTGGGTCAGTGATGATTAAAAAACTATAAAGTTTTTATTGGAGAAACTGAGAATTAAAAGAATTATTATTTTAATTGGGGTTCTTTAGAGCTCCTTGACAGCTAAAAGATTTTTCTGTGGTCAGTATAACTATACTAACAGGGCACACTAAATTGGTCTACACAAATCTATGTCTAACATTAAGTTAATTATGCAACAGGAAATCTTAATGCATTTTTTTTCAAAGACATTTTCATTACATTTACACACAGCACCAGAATATCACAGAATCAGTAGATGCATTTCTTTCAGCATGGGTTCCCAATAAATGAAGCAAAACAACAGCACAAGCATCACACACACACACACACACACACACACACAGCATTTGTAGCAGGTGTTCATAGCCTGAAGGGGATCTACCATTTCCCAAAGGAGTTGATTGGATAGACTGAACTATTCTCTGTGTAGGATGGGGGAGTCGGGTGTAAATTCTGTCATCTCTCATTTCAGCCAGAGCCATTTCACACCTAGATGTATCTTTTCTCCACCCCAAGCATGAATTAATTTTCCTCAGAACTCCTCCAAAGGCACATGCATGATTCATGACAATGAATCCGATTTATTCTCGTATACAAAATGACAAGAACTTCAAACACGGAGTATCATGTGATGCCAGCTTCAATAAGCTTGAGGAAAGAGGAATATATCTGGGAAATACAGTAGAAGTGTACAATGAGAGACCACGAAATATGGAAATTTAACTACAAATTCTGCATAGAGGTTTTCCATAGTTGCAGAGCTTATTAGCATAATGAATAATTTTGGAAATTAGAATCATATGCCAAAACTCAGTGTGAACTCTCGACATTAGAACCAACACTCTTTATATTATTCAATCCTGAAATGTTACCTTTAATGGCCACTGCTACCTAAGTGTATGTTATATATATATTGTACACTATAATTGGTACTATTTTATGTCTGTTATTTTGTTGTTGCTGTCATTGCCAAAACTAAGCTGTCAGTGATTTATTTATTTTTCTTTTTTGGGTTCTTTTTATTGGTTCATCAGTCTCTTTCATTGAGAGCTGCCTTATACAAAGCCCCTAAAGGGACATGTGCAAAAAATAAAATCCTTTACAGTTTCTTGTGTGCATGCAAACATTAATAGTGAAATAGTGAACGTGAGTAATTGTCATTATTGACACACCACAGTGCACAACAACGAAATTGGTCCTCTGCTTTTGACCGATATGTGACGTGACACACAGCAGGGGGCAGCTATTTTCAGCGCCCAGGGAGCAGTGCTTGGGGGCGGCACCTTGCTCAGGGTACCTCAGTGGTACCTTGCTGGTTGTGGGATTCGAACGTGCAATCTTCCGATTATAAGGGCGTTTCCCTAACCGCTAGAAAAAAAAATCTCACAGCACACCAATATGACGTTAAGCATACACAAGTCACAAGTTCACCTTAAGCAAAAACTATCAAAGGGGCTCTTATTGAAGAGCATTTTCATACTACATTCCTTCCTCTGTTTTTGTATTCTCAGAGATAAGCGTCGCAAAGATAAAATCAAACTCTTTAATTGAGGCTGAGGGGAAATAGAAGGCGAATTTCTCAAGTGTTTTTCAATGCTGAGAGATGACCTCACACAAGTCAGTCGGAGGCCTACTGGTGGCATGTCCTGTGTGAACGAGAGGAAATATTTTCAGTGTCCCCTTTGCAACAAGCTCAATAATCTTGTAATGAAATCCTTGGAGTTTGGCAGTGCTCGTTGTACTGTAATGTTTTCATTCTGACCATTCATATGTCGGAAGATGTCGGCCATGTACACCAGCTTTGCACACCACTCTCCATCAGCAAACATCTGTGCGTAGTTGGGCTTTACTGGCTAACAAATGTCACAATTCCTCTGTCAATTTGTAGATGCGAGACAAAACTTTGCCATGGGAGAGCCAATGGACCATGTGTAGCAACAGTGTCTGAATCTTCAAAGGTCTTGCTTAAATGTAGTTGACAATGTGCACCACATCATTCAGCACATCAGGAAGCTCTTTCGGTAAAGTCTTGGTCTTGAGTGCCTCATGATGCAAAAAAACAATGCGTTGTCAGTACATCAGGATTTTTCTCTTTCACTGGCAGCGACCCCGCCTGTGCACACAACTGCACTATCTGACCAATTTAGTGCCCATTTCCCGAGATACTCAGATGTCACATGAAACACTTTCTTGCCTGTTGATTTCTCTGGAAATGCTCTCCGCATCAACATATCTCACAATTGCAAGGAGCTGTGAATGCACACTGGCGTCCACATTTCATCCAGCTGCACTGCAAATTTTCCATTCTGTTTAATTTTCCCTGCCGCAACACTCTCTATGTCTGCCGACATATCTCAGTGCGTCTGCCAATTGTTTTATTTGACAAGGGAACTTTTGAGATTTCTCTAGCAGCTTCTGGCCCCAACACTGTGCTCGCAATATTCAGCCACTGTGTGTGATATCTTGGATTTAGCCATAAGCTCTGCAACTCGATAGCTAGCTTCTAAAGATTTTTCAGTAATGCAGTAGCAGTTTTTATCACGAATTCTGCTTGTTTGTCAGTTTGACTTTTCAAACAACTGAAATATTCAGCGTTTTTGCTGCCAAGTGCCTCATGTTTTGTAGTGAGATGTCTCTTCAGTTTACTGGGAGCCATCGCTTCATTTGAGAGCTTTTTCCCTGCACAAGCACAATGGAATTGGAGCAGAGGGATCTCCTGTGCATGTGAATCCATAATTTAAGTAATCAACATTGTATTGTCTGCTCACCACTTTAAATTTTCTTCTTCGGTTTAGTACTGCAAGACAGGGAAAGCTCAAGTTCATAGTCAAAGTTCTTTTTAAGCATTTGTCCATTGCCTATTACTTCAATGAGAAAG
Source organism: Synodontis membranacea (assembly GCA_025674565.1). Lineage (NCBI taxonomy): Eukaryota > Metazoa > Chordata > Actinopteri > Siluriformes > Mochokidae > Synodontis > Synodontis membranacea. The sequence goes on from JAOVYU010000022.1 coordinate 14,453,602, forward strand.
ATGGTGACAGATAGATGAAAGTGCAACAGATTTTTTTTACTAGAATAGTGTAGGTTAGACATGAGAACATGAAACTGAAATTATAATTAAAGGGGGGGGGGGGACGGAATATGGATTTTCCTTTTGGCACGCCTGGGAACGTCAGTTGTGTCATGGCACGCCATTTGGGAAACACAGCCTTAGACAAATGTATCAAGATGACAGCAACAAATGAAATCAAATTAAAAGGCTGCAGGTTATTGCATGTTAATACACCACAGCTCTCTCCCAATATATCAAACAAACAAATATACAGTGAAGCATTTATGGGGGAGGCTGAAACATTGAAACAATAAAATATTGAAACTGACTCATTTGTAATTTGAATTAGATATGACATTTGGATGTGAGGCCCCCTGGCATTGAAAAATAACTCAAAGCCATGAGATTACATTTGGATCAGCTGTGAAATACACAGGAAACACAATTCATGAAAAACACTACTATGAGAGTATGCCGCGGTTCTTTAGGTACCTTAAGTGTGTTTGTGTGTGCGTTCGTGTTTGTGTGCTTGTGTGATGTACTCTGGGAAATAAGCACAGGATGCATAGCATATGAAATCAGGTTGAAATGAGGGCTGCAGAGAGACTAATGCAATAAGACCTTAACTCAGACAAAGCAACAACCCTATCCGTTCAGGAGTGAATTGCTTATAACCCCAGAGAGAGAGAGAGAGAGAGAGAGAGAAGCAACACTGCATAAGTGTATAATGATTCTGAGAAAGTAAAATGACCACAGTGATTCACAGTGAATGAGTTAAAGCTGCTCACCATACCAGACATCCTCATAGATGACATACAGACCCATAAACCTGGTGGAATCCTAATCAGCTGCCTGTTATGTCCGTTATTTCATAATGTATTTGGGTGACTTTAATTTACAGTGATTACTTTTGGGTGAGAATTACTTGCAACAAGATAGCAAAGCAATCATGAGCCCCAAAATGGTAAAAAAAAAACAAATCTCCCGGCTTTCTCTCTTTCTCTGTACACAGAGGCAACAGTCATGGAGGCACATCCTAATTAGGGAAACAAAGAGAAAGAAAGACAAAAAACTGTCTCTCCTGCGGCTCCAAAGTTCTTAATATGCACAGCCTTTCTCAACCCTACAGACATTACAGTAATTAGGCAGTGCCACTGATGCAGCATTGCAATTGTCTCTACTGCCTAATTCCCTGTAAACACACAGGCATACCAACCATTCAACCATTCATACTTATATTAAACTTCCAAAAATGCAACAGTACGTACACCAGGGGAGGGGCACGTTCATTAAAATAGGATACATTTGAGACAGAACAAAAATCAAGAAAAAATTGACGTTTAAATTACTGATGTGTTCCATATTAGAATCAGCAAGATTTTGATATATAAAACATACTGTACAAATACACAATACAAATATTCATATCATACCATTGCTAAATACTACTTGTATATTCAGGACAGTGTTTTTGTACTTTCTTTGGTACATAATGTTTCAGCACGCCATTAATATTTGTTTGATTTGATGTTGCAGGATTCAACAAGTTCAAAAAGCTGAAACCAATACCCCCTGATGCCTAAATGTAACCAAACTGAAAACAATATGCACTAAGCTTGTAATGAAAATCAAAATTCTCTGCATGATACCTGTATAATCTCTGTCAACTTTCAATTGAATAAAAACAACAGCAGTAAAACATGGGTGGAACAGGTCTGATTAAAAAAACAGCAATATGCATGTAAGTCTACAAAAGTAAATACGAACCAGAGGTGTCAATAGTACACACATTCTTTACTCAAGTAAAAGTATAGATACCTTGGTTTAAAAATACTCTAGTAAAAGTTGAAGTATTGACTCAACCTTTTACTCAAGTGAAAGTGAAAAGTACAGGCTCCAAAGCATACATCTACATAGTAGAAAGCAGCCACAAAAAGAAGTAGTGAAGTAAAGTACAGATACCCGAAAATTCTACTTAAGTACAGTTACGAAGTATTTGTACTTCGTTACTTCCCATCTCTGATGTTATTGTTATTATAATACTACTAATAATTGAAAAAGTGTAAAATGCAGGGTGGTGTCCAATTAAATTAGCACCCAAATTGTGGTATGTAATAATGTAGATACTGTAATCCTTTCCCATTTATCTGACTATACCAGGTTTATTACACATCATGGATGAATAAATGATAGGTGATAAATAAATTTAAATACTAAATTATAGTAAATAATAAATAAATAAATAAATAAATAACAGGTAGGCCACATCAAACAGAATATCCATAATCACAAATGTAATCAAGGGCAAGGCTCGAAACCAGGAAGTAACTATGAAAAAAACTGAAAACAAATGAAATAGAAATGAACAGAATTTGTAAATTTCAAAGAAACAAGACAAAGACATAGAAAGGATTAAATATATAAACTAATCAAAAAATAATTAAATGTTTATCAGATGACAAGACAGGGCAGAGAAAATATACAAAACAAAACACAACAATTTAAACATTACATTAAAGAATATGGAAGCAACTCTGTACTGAGAACAACACATATATCATGAACATTCTATCAGACTGCACACACAATTTATCACTCCATATTTTATTCAATCAGGGCCTCAGTGATAACATTTCTAAGCAAAATTAATATGAAAAACTGCTATTGTCTTTTTCATAGGGCTTTTCAGCCTTGGCGTCTGTCTCCCACGTCAGTATCACTTCATTAATGAGAATAAGACCTGGGCTGAAGCACAAAGATACTGCAGGGAGAATTATGTTGATTTAGCCACTATTAACAACACTGAAGAGGAACTGGCTGTTGCTGACATAATACAGATTTGGGACAGCAAACAAACCTGGATTGGACTGTATGATGATCTGAACAGCTGGAAATGGTCTCTGGCTGATGATTCTTTTTACAAGGAGGGAGAAAGAAGCTTTAGAAACTGGTATATACTGAAACCAAGGAACTGGAATGGAAACAGTTTGTGTGTAATGTTTTCTAGTAATTATGGAGTATGGATGGAGGCCTCTTGTTATTCAATGAATCAATTCATTTGCTTTGATGGTGAGTACATCAGCTGTGTATAATCTAATGAAAAACAACTTAAAACAAAGCTTTATAAACACTGAAGCTACTGTATTCCATAAAACACATTACATATTGATACTGTCTGTTTTAGACAGAGTGAATGCCACTGAAAGATATGTCCCAGTTTATCAGTATATGAATTGGACTGATGCTCAGAGATACTGCAGAGAACATTACACAGACCTGATCAGTGTGAGGAACAAGACTGAGAACCAGATGATACAAGCATTATTATCTAATACATACTACTACTACTACAGCTACAGTTTTTGGATTGGCCTGTACAGAACCAGGTCTTGGTCAGATAAAAGTAACTCTTCTTTCAGCAACTGGAAACCTGGACAACCAGATAATTATGGACAGAGTGAATACTGCACTGCTGTGTCATT
>JAOVYU010000022.1:14497367-14518241 GCA_025674565.1 Synodontis membranacea
CCTTTTTTTTGCCATACCTTCCAAATAATCTGTTGGCATAGAGGTGGTGTCTGATGGTGGTTTTGGAGACTTGGCAACCCCAAGATTTACTTTTGTTTTAATTCACCAACAGTGCCTCTCTTACCATCCTCCTCAATGTACATGGGGCAAAATAAACTTGGGTCCTCTTCAAGGCAAATTTGTTCCCGTTCCAGTTGATGTCCACTTTTTTTTTCATTATTGAGCTAACAATAGAAACAGGCATTTTCAGGTGAGTAACAATTTTTTTACAACCTTCCTGACTTGTGAAGGTCAACGTACTTCTACCTCATTTGTTTTGTGCATTTTCTTATCTTTTGCACATGGATTGATGACTAAGGGAATTTGCCCTCTGTGTTACCTCATATTTGTACCCCAGTTAATCAGGAAGTCATAGATTACAGCTTGAAAGTTCCTATGCACACCAATAAACTAAAAAATGTACAATTTAAATGGGAAACATGCTTAAGTTATATTGGCTTCACAATAATACCCAGAGGTGACAATAATTGTGTTTTTGTTGAGAATAATTTTTTTGTTGAAAATAATTTTTTCTTGATGATGGATTTGTATTCCTCTGAATACATTTATTTCAATTAAAGGCTGTATTTTTCATTGTCAGATGAAGCTACTTTACCAAAAAGGGGAATTTTTTTTGTAACCCGTTTTACTAATCTTTACAATGGGTGCCAATAATTGAGGAAGTCACTGTAAAACATGAAAACTCTTTGGCTGAAGATGAAGAAGGAAGAAGGAATGCCAATTTTACTGGAAACACCTTTTATAGGAATGTAAAAAAAAAAGTAAGCTAGATGACATGTTATAAATGGCTTCATCTAGCAGAGCAAAAATAAACAGAATACTTGGCCATATTGTGTCCAAAATGTCATTACATTTGGCAGACACCCTTATCCAGAGCAACTTTCATGTATCACATTTATACAACAGAGCAGTTGAGGGGTGAGGGTCTTGCTCAAGGGGCAGTGGCAGCATGGTAGTATCTGGATTTGAACCCCCAACCTTCTGATCAATAGGCCAATGTCTTAAACGCTGAGCTACCACTAACTCTTTGCAAACTTGCTGTATAAAAGCAATCATTTACTCAAAGGTCGTGCTTTTGTACTATCATCAGTTTCATCCAACAGTCTCTGCATTTGAGTGACCAGATGTGATAGTTTTGTTCTCTACACTTTTTTTTTTTTTTGCTAGATAGTTTGGTTACTTGCTAGCTAGTTTCAGTTAGATTCATACTATTTGCCATGGAGATAGCTTCAGGGAAAGAACTGATAGTATATTTACCCTCAAAGTCCAGGACCAAGCATCATGCTGTTTGATTAAAGTGGAGCATCTCTGTCTCCCTCAACTATATATGCTGTATATGACTTAAAATGACCACAGTTACAGTTGCAGCATCAGTGATACACAAGGCATACAACTGCCATAAGGAGTACCAGAAAAATTCCAATGAGCTGCCATATGTGTGGGCCAATTAGAGAGATGTAAATAACCCACTGCATCCTCAGTGTGAGCCAATTTGTGATTTGCTCACATTTATAGATTTTAAACAGATTAAACAGTGCATGTTGAATTTGTTTGTAAATTTAAAAAATATATGCCTGCTCAAATGTAAATCAGGCCTATTGGGTTTGTTAACATAGCTAAATTAGTACTGTAAGCTCATGCTATAATTTAAATCCATGCTATCCATCATTCATTCATTTCTTTATCTTCAGTTATTGCTTTATCCTGGTCTTGATCAAGGTGGATCCTGATCATATTGCAGGAACACTAGCTGTGAGATGAAAATTCAGCCATGATGTAGACACTGCAGTTTGGTGCTCCAAACTGCCAAATGTTCTTCTTTTATAGATGCAGTCACACATCTTGATGATGGTCTACTCTTGTGCACTTAATTTGTAATGAAATGCACAGATGAATTAGCGTGGTTGGTAATTACTCTCTTAATGATTGTGGAAGTATGAAAGGTGTACTTATTAGTATTATTACTATATAAGTGGAACATATTTTATTTGCGATTTTCTTAAATAATACATAGAGTTAGTCTTCAAAGTAATCGTCGTTAGATTCTATGACTTTCTGCATTTATCTGGCAAAGAATGAATACCGTTGGGAAAGAACGATTCGGGTTTTGAGAAAATGAATTCATTGATGCAATTTCATATATCCTAAACTACTTTTTGAAATGCTGAGCAGAGTATATGTTGCAGTGACCTGAACAAGTGGAAATCCAATGGCTCTATGTCCGGTGAGTATGCTGGATGTGATAGACTTCCTATCCAAGGCTTAAAATTGTGCCTTTTTTTGCAACATGTGGCTTTGTGTGTCATGAAGGAGGATGATTTCTGCTGAATGATTGTAGTTCATTGATTTTTTTTTTTTAACTTAATTTAATCAAATAATCACTGTAACATTTGACAGTTTCTCTGACATCGAGCAGCTCGTAATAAAGGTGTAATGCACCTGTAATGCAGGTGTTGAGCTGTTGAGTGATATTTCTCTCTGAAAGTGCACATGGAACTGACCTCAGCTCCTCGTCTTTCATTTCCTTTTCTCTACGAATTTGCAATAAACCTTGCAAATTTTGTCTATTGCTTCCATTGAGCTTTTTCATAATTGAATAAATATATATATATATATATATATACTGTATATATATATGACAGACAGGGTCAACACCCCAGAGAAAGTGGTAGACAGAATCTCATCCCAGGCCTCCACTGCAGGGCAGCTGCTTTAATCACCCAAATGAACTGGGTTAAATGAGTATGACTGAATCTCATACATTTTAACCAACTCTCCTTCTCTCAATTTCAGCTTTCATTTCACCCTCATTCCCTCCATCAGTTATCTTTGGGCCTTATGCTGTCTGCCTCCATCAGGCACTGGGTAGAACACGCATACACACACGGGCAGGCGTCTGGGTTAATCATTGTCGTTAATGGAGGATGGTGCTCTCAGAGAGATGGTCATTACCAGGTGAAAGGAGGATCATTCAGACACAAATGCTACTAGCAGACAGAATTTCAATCAGCCACCCTATCTACAGTATACTTGATCTCTCTGCCTCTCCACTCCTGCATTCCATCCTGCTATCCATATTGGTGAACAATTTATATTAGGGTACTATGATTAAACTTGGTATTACAGCATTGCAGTCTTTAAAATCCTAGATTTACTCCTGGTTCTTTGTTACTGCCTTCTGTGCAGAGGAATCTTACTAATCTTGCTGAAAATACAAGCATTTTAGATATTTTATTTAAGTAAATGTTCATTTTAATATACATCAGTATAGCATCTGATAATTACTGTATGGTGGTGCAAGATATTGGTCATAGACAGGAAGGAACTGAATATGAAAAACAATAATATGAAAACTAGTACAAATAAGAGAACTAGTTAATAACTAATATCCCTCAAATGTTTATTGACTAAAAAATACATAAAATGCCTAAAATGTTTATTCATGGTAGACTGCAAATGTCAGATACTGGTGATAACCACATTTTTGTAGATTTTGTGTAATCAGGTCTATTTAATTTCAGCAGGTCAGCAACAGCAACTAAGAAAATGCAGTTCATCTTAGCTCTTACTGTAAGTCTTACTTTTTCCTTGTCGCCCATTTTCTACTTCTTGGTAAATTTCTCTTATCCATGTAACAGACTCAGTCTTTATGTCTGTACCTTTTCATCCTCCTCTCTATCACTTTCCAGTACCACCTCTTTTCCTTTGTAACTGTGGATGTCAGGGCAGAGTAGGGAATTAATCTTAATTCAGGTAAAACTCAATTCCAATAGCAGGCTTGGGCAATGATTAGAAGGAAACCATGCTGTAATCTGTGTAATCTGAGGCCCTGACGACTGACTTCATGCTGGGAGCGTCACCATGGCTACACTGCACCAGCCAGCTCCTCCAAACATAGAAAGGTCATTCTACTCGCCACAGCCCTTTGCCAAAACAAGAAACATAATTATTTGGACACTGACACATTTAATGGTACAGATAGTGATTTCAAATTAAAATATTTTTAATCTAGAAAACATGTTTATCTAAATATATGAATATAATATATAATTCACAACTATTAATTGTTATATATTATGTCTTTTAAACTTCAAACTATTTAAGCATAACTGTTACAGTACAAGAACCTATTTTTAAAGTTTTTAAATATTTTCTGTCAAGATTATTGACACTCATAAGTAGGAATATTTAAGATGAAGAAGATATTTAACAACCTGCAAATAAAGCAATGCTTAATCATGCAGGATAACTCTGTTTTTGCCTTGACTTGTTTCCTTGGCACCTAATTATATGTGTGTAGATCAAAGCACTTGAAGCATAAGAGAGACGGTTGTAATGCTCATGGTTCCAGTACTACTGTAAGTATAAGTAATAGATTTTAGGGTTTATTAAATCATCATTGCATTCACTATATAATGGCACATCAAAGTGTTGTTAATCTGAGAAGTCACCTGTATGCAATATTAATTACATATGCAGTTTCCCTCCTTAGGAGACATACTGTATTATCTATAATTACAAAATATGATTATGGTTTTCTTAATATACTTCTTCTGAAATATGTAAATCCAGTGGCAATTACAGGGACACAACTACATAAAATCAAGCAGAATGAACAATTCCTAACACAGATTACTTCTCATTCACTTGATTTCTTTATTACAACAGCACAGGCCCATCATATCAATCACAGTGCACAGCACACATATTACTTCACATAGTCCTACAATAGATTTGTGACCTGCCATGGGGGTACCCTGTCACTTGCCCGAAGTCAGCAGGGATTGGCTCCAGCTCCCCACGACATTTAACAGATAAATGTTATAGATAATGGAAGGATGGATTACTTCAAATCAACTCCAATTTACTCCACTTAAGCTAAAAGCTGAAGGAAAAGCACTTTGTTTCACCAAATCTGAGGCATAATCGAAAGGCTGAGAGACAATTTAATACCATTACAGACTGAAATTGAATAGGATTGAATAGGAAAGGCAGACATTTTTAAGGTCCAAAAAACAGAAGAAAAGGATAACTTTTTAATTCAAACAAAGCAAGGCAAGGCAATTGCCAGATTATAGGCAATAACATTTCATAGAAAGTGTCAAGAAAGTGTATACTTCCCGATGAAATCCTGATGCATTTATCAACTATTTACCTCACATGTCTGGAAAGCATTTTTAACAGCTTAATACCATGTTTCCCTGAAAATAAGACAGGGTCTTATATTAATTTTTGCTCTAAAAGACACATTAGGGCTTATTTTCAGGGAATGTATTATGTACAACAAACTACAGTACATTTACCAGTATTCATGAACAAAAATCCACAACACATACCACATGTCAGCCCTATGCATCACCAAAGCCTTTGGTCTCCTGTCAGCAATCCATTCACAGATCATGTCTTCCAACTCAGGACATAGTGGTTGCAGACATGATTCACACTTGCACTTCTTAGCGTTTCCCTTGTCCACCTGTTGACTGAGTTTATAGTACTCTGCCCGCCATTTTCGGACAATTCGGATATCCACCTTCTTCTCTTTGCTAAGGTTCTTGCCCTGGGAATCCTCCACAATTCCTTTGTTGTACTCCACAGAATAGCTTTTTCTTTTTGCACTCATCTTGTCCGGGGGTTTTATACATATTATTTCCTGTTTTCATACCATATAATCTCATTCTAATTACTGTACAATCCATGGGATAGTAAATAGAGCTTATTTTTGGAGTAGGGCTTATATTATGAGCATCCTGAAAAATCATGCTAGGGCTTATTTTCGGGGGGTGCACGGTAGCACAATGAAACTTTCCTCAGGTTATTAACCCTAGTCTACTGGCCAAGTGGTATAATGTAACTAGAAAATGGGAAATTTCCTGTGGTCCTACCATTATAATCACAATCATGACTGGAATCTTGGGTGGGAATTGTGGGACGAATTTACAAAACGATTCTCTATTTGACTCACCCCATTGCAGTGTGTCTTGGGTTAACTGGTATTTATTTCTGTAGTCTGGAGAGCCATCCAAGATGTCTGCAGTGGACAATTATGCCAGGGCAAAAAAAAAAAAAAAAAAAAAATGGGAAGCTGCAAATATTAGATTGCAAGAGCTGTTTAAAGGCAGGACTGAGACCTGGCCAGATGGTCTGCCTGTCCACCTGGGACCTGAGCTAGAGACTCATAAAATTTCTCCATATTTGCATGTCTCTCAGTACAAACCTGTTTGTTGCCCAGGAAATGACACCTGAAGTTGAGCTGCCCTGGAGAACCAATCTACAGAGTTCAAAGTCCACTTGACTCCAAAAACAGGATTGTTGCTTGTACTGTATTTTCTGGCGGATGGGAAGGGGTGTGTTCCTGAGGAGTGCTGCTGGGGCTCCTCAGATGACTTTCTCTATCTTTCACTCATCGGGCTAGCCTGCTCCCAGGCCAATTACTTGGAAAACTGATTTCTCCAACACCCCAATTCGATGTTCAAAAGTAAATGTTCAAATAAAAAACAGTGGCGGATAATGCTTAAGGTGACCATACGTCCTCTTTTTCCCGGACTTCTTTTTGGGACTTTAAAAATGCACCCAGCCCGGCAGTTTAAAATTTCCAAAAATGTCCAGGATTCAGCTTTTGCTTTCAACAGTCACCATTCATTGCAGTTGTCCAGCTGTCCCATGCTGCCATCCTGCGCACAGTGATTAAAACCAAAAAATGGTCCCAATAAAATTGATGCTACATTCTTCTCTGGGTAGAGAAAAAGGAGAGATGTGTACAACACATGGACATTAACTCCAGAAAATGCTAAAATGCTTAATTTCTTTGAATTATGATCAAATAAAAATGTATGTAATGGCAAGAACAACAGATACAACAACAGCAAAAACAACAAAACCCCTATTTTACTTGGTGCAAATTCCACAAGTCGCTAGTCAAAGTTAGTAGTCAAAGATTGCAACTATGCTAACAGTGATGAATTGGAATGAGACTGCATTGTGCTCACTTAGAACTCACCATAAGTCTGTGTACTGGTTAGCGCTGCTCTGTTTCGATGTCTCGTTGTCTTTTTTTGCACTGTCTTGTTATGTTTACTCATGTTTACACACATGCAATTTATGTAGTTCTGTCTTGTTTTATATGTTTAAATGGTCCTGGAAGAACATTGTCTCATTTCACTATGTACTTATTCACCCATATATGGTTGAAATGACAATATAACCTACTTGACTTGACGTGAAGTCAGCAAGAAATGAATGAGCAATGGGTCTGTAAATGGGTCTGCTAAATGTCAATATTGAATGCTGACAGAAATGGGAAAAATGCTTGGAGTGGGGTGGGCGGCATGGTGGTGCAGTGGTTAGCACTGTCACTTCATGGCTCTGGGCTCAAACCTGGTGGCAGACTGGGGCCTATAGGGGTGCTCTGTCAGAACAGCCCAAGACAGTACCCCTCCCTGCCAGCAGAGGTCATTGTCACCTGAGATAATGTTCTGCTGTTCCTGTTCTTACTACATTTGCACTCCCTGGTCATGGCCCATTTACTGTAAGCACTAGTTTTGAAACTTGTTATTGTTATTCTATGTCTTGCTTCTGTTTTGAACTTTTTGCTATTCATTGTTTTACCACTCTTGGATTATAGATTTCAATTAAACTCAATTCAATGAAATTTTATTTACATAGGGTTGATAATGGACATACCATCCATCCATTCTCTTCCACTTAATCCTGTTCAGGGTCACGGGGGGAGCTGGCGCCAATCTCCAGCTAACTTCGGGCGAGAGGTAGGGGCTACACCCTGGGCGGGTCGCCAATCCGCCGCAGGGCGACACGCAGACACAGACAACCACTCACACTCACATTCACACCTACGGCCAATTTAGAGTCCCCAATCAACCTAATCCCCTCTATGCATGTCATTGGACTGTGGGAGGAAACCGGAGCACCCACAGGAAACCCACGCAGACACGGGGAGAACATGCAAACTCCACACAGAAAGGCACCTGTGCCAACCCGGGGCTCGAACCCAGGACCTTATGGACATACCAGCTTTAGAGAAATCTGAATATAGTTTTAGATTTAGATCCTTAATGAGCAAGCCAGAGGTGACAGTGGCAAGTCCTTGAGATGAGATGAGGAATAAAAGTCAAAAGGGAACAAATCCGCTTCTGGGTGCCACTGGATAGTGTTATTATCATTAGACATTACACTTCCACAACTGTATGCTATAAAGTCAAACAGTACTGACTGAGTGTGTATCGTATTTAATTTCATTACATTTTTAAAGCTTTAAATCTATATTATTGAAGTGAACGTTTTCCGTCAATGAATGAGTATTGGGCATAAATTGCTTTTAGTGAGCGCAATCTTAAGGCAATCAACGGCCAGTTTTTGACTGTCCCTGTGATTACCATCCACAGTAATCTTTAGGCTATACATGTGGACCCATCCTCAAGAGCTACATGTGTTTCTCTGGTTATGGAATCTCCAAGCAGAAGTGGAGCATTAGTATTAGATCAGGCAAGTCCAGATTATCCCTGTTCTACAATTTTGATTTGTTACTGCATATAACCTTTGTCCATTTTGAGTACATGCTTTGGGTTGTGTTTAATGTGTACATGCACATGGGTCCTCACACCTCTCCCAAGTGTGGTTCATTACAAAAATCTTGGCTATCTCTGTCAGTCAGCTGTGCCCCACTTCCTGCTGTGAGAGAGGTCGGCTAGAGCGATTTAGTTTATGGTGTTTAAAATTAGCCACAGCATCCTTCATTTCTGCCTGGTGAGCTGTGTTTGTGCCAGCATGCAGCACTGGCCATCCGTCAGACCATGCCCGTCTGTGCCAGAAAGACACATCATCAGTCAGAACCATGACCCTGTCAGTTCACGACAAAGGCGCAAGCCCATGAGAGCTCCCTCTTCACAGGAGCAACAAGCCCTACTACTCATGTGACTCGCCTACAAAAATACACAAACAAAATAATGATACACATGGCATTAAAAAATTTAAATAATTAAAGAAGACAACTTTGTGAAATGACATTTGCTGTGAGCAGTGCAGTGGGTTGATCACTGTTATTTTTGCAGCTGTGCCATATTGTTATTTTTACCAAAAAAAAAAAAAAAGGAATAAAAATAAAAAGCAGTATGTCTTGCAGGAAGGAAGCAGAATGCACTCATTAGGTAGTTGCTACTGGCAATCACTCAAAATGATGTTACCATGGTAACAATCTAAATATAAAAAATTTCGAAGAAGATGCAAGTGGTCTCATAACAACATAAACTAAAATGTTTATATATATATATATATATAAAATATGTTACTCTGATTTACACAAGTTGTAAATCAGAGTAACATATAGCATAAATGAACAAAAATAGGTTAATGAAAGGAAAATATTATCTTCTGGTTTTTCAGCATGCCGAAAATACGTTATGTACAACAGTAAAACTAGTAATTAGAATAACACTAGAATCTTTTTGCGCACACTCCATAGTCGTTGCAATGGAAATCTGTATTTCATGCTATGGTTGCATAATTTTGAGATCTTGTGTTAAAGGGAGTTTCACAAATTTTTGTTTAAGGGATGCTATTTTGTGTTTCTCAGGAGAGATGTTACTGTGCTCCAAGTGTAATGTTATATGGCAAGTGTAATATCAATCGATGAGGAAAACTGGGGTTAAAGATGGGGTCAGCTGTTTCAGTCACACCATAGGACTTCCTACTGTCAGTAACCAAATCAATATCTCATTACTGAATGTCTTTCTCACCCTCTTGCTCTGTTTCTGTTGTTCACGCTCTTGGTTTCTTTCTTTTTTCTTTCTCTTTGTCTCCTACACTCAGGGTCCTTTTTCCGGAATTTTCGCATTGGCGAATGTGAGTGTGCTGGACTTTTGTGACACCTGGCATAAGCAATATTTAACTATTCTTGTTAGACATTTTATTGATTCCATTAATAGCACAATGTAAAGTGCATAATGACAGGCCAACGGTCTGATTTAGTAGCCACAACTGAGTAGCACAAGCAGTAGGTTGACAATGACATTACTAGTGTCCCTCTGCAAAACCTATCTTACAAAAAATTAAGACACTGGACAGGATTTTTAAGTGTGAATCAGAGAGTTGTGTCTGCATGCCCTCACTTACATACACATGCACAAACAAAGAATTGAAAATGGTCTTCTTTGCTTCATAATCAGAAATGCATTGCTAACCAGACACAAAACAGGTTCTCTTACTTTGAACCTCTTCACATATGGCAAAAGTAGAACTAGGGTCAATCATCAATTATGAATAGTGTAACTTTTGCGGGAGAATGGTATTTTTCCATGTATTCACTAAAACACAATGTCATACCCTGTATTAGACAGATAATGTTATCTTATGATATGTATGTCACATTGTTTTATTTTAGACTTTTTAAGTAAGCTGTGAAGAGAAGCAGGAGCTCCTGTTTAGCAGTCACATCACTGTTGCTCCTCATGACATTTCAAGTAATTAAATACCAATGATGTGACAACCAGAAATGCTCAGAATTTTAATGTTGTAATAAGTTGTATCCTTTATTTAATATGCTGTTACTGAATGCTCTGATTTAGAATGTGTGTGTGTGTGTGTGTGTGTGTGTGTGTGTGTGTGTGTGTGTGTGTGTGTGTGTCATGATCTGCTAATTGTGTGTTGAGAAAGATTTAGCATTTTTGTGTTTTAATTCAAATTAAAGTAATAAAATGTAAATAGCTTAAACTACTCTTCAAGAAAAGAGATTGCATTCAGGAATGGGCCTAATTTATCATTTCAACATGTGAAAACATTTGAAAACATGTGCAAACATTACAAGACAGTACAATAAAGACATTCATAGAGTGACACAGAAACACAGTGAAATATGTAGGAGGTTGTGCAAGGCATTTAAGAGAATGTAAAAAAGTGATTAAAAATGTAAATGGTGAATAAAATTGTAAACAGTGAATATATGTCTATATCAAAGATTGCAGAGGTAGTGTAATGTATTCATTTGAGTGTGTGCATGTGTGTTGTCAGTCCAGTCCCTGAGTATTCAAATGGCTGATGGCTTGGGGAAAAAACTGTTGCACAGTCTGGCAGTGAGGGCCTGAATGCTCCAGATGGCAGGAGGGTGAAGAATTTGTTTGAGGGGTGTGTGGGGTAATCCACAATGCTGGTGGCTTCACGGATGCAACATGTGGTGCAAATGTCTGTGATGGAGTGAAGAGAGACTGATGATCTTCTCAGCAGTTCTCATTATCTATTAAGGGACTTGCAATCCAAGACAGTGTTGTTTCCATACCAGATAATGATGCAGCTGCTCAGGATCCTCTCGATAATACCTCTGAAGGAAATGGTGAGAATGGGTAGTGGGAGATGTTCTTTCCTTAGCCTTCATTAAAAGTGAGATGCTGCTGGGGTTTCTTGGCTAGAAACTCGAGCTAGTGTTGAGGGACCAGGAGAGTTTTGTGCTCTTGACCATCTCCACAGACGATGCGTCGATGTTCAGTGGGGAATTGTCACTCCATGGTCTCCTGAAGTCAACAGTCATCTGTTTTGTTTTGTCCATGTTCAGAGACAGGTTTTCGACTCTGCGCCGGTCCATTAGCCGTTGCACCTCCTCCCTGTTTTCTTAAGTGTCAGTCATTCTGATGGGAACCACCACAGTCATGTCATCCTCGAACCTAGTGACATTTCTGCACAGTCGTGAGTCAGTCAGGAAGTCCAGGATCCTGTTGCCGAAGGAAGTGCCGAGGCCCGGCAGACTCAGCTTTTCAGTTGTGCTGAATGCTGAATTGAAGTCTATGAACAGCATTCACTCATATTTGTCCTTATTGTCCAGATGATTGAGGGCAGAAGTCATCCTGTAATTGGTGATGGCCTGGATACCCTGCCATATGTTCTGTATGTCACTGCTGTCCTGCAACTGGCTGTGGATTCTTCAGCCATGTGTGTGATTTGCTGGTCTGATGGCCGGAGACAATTTGGCCCTTGCAGTTCACAGAGCTGCCTTGTCACCTACACTGTGGTGTGTAAATGTTTGTGTATGCCAAACCAAAGTAAAATTTACAACTGGATTAACAAAAGCTTCAGAACGACTGAATTTCTTTGTTCTTTTGTGCATATGTTGATTACCTGTAAAGTGCAACACGTGCTCCTGACAGCGCTCATTTACATTTAGTGATGTCCACAAAACTCCATAAAAGGTCAAGTGCTGAAAACCTGAAAAGACAGAAAGGCAGAGGGGGAAGTTATTTTGACTCACTTCTATGCCATTAAAAAACTTTTGGCGTGTAACAACACCTGAAAAGGTCAAAATCTAGACAGAAAAGGTACATTATTTGTGAATGATGTGAGGCAAATAGAAAATGGTGTGACATGAAAATAGAGGAGAAAAAAAGATCTACACCATAACCAGGTGATCTCGCACACCAAGCAGGTTTTTTTCAATTGGATAAAGCGTCTCAGCCAAAGTGCTGGAAGTGTTGCACAGCATTAAAAGAAGATGCTGTGGCAAATGGAAATGATTTATAAGCCATCTTTCATCCTCGGAAAAAAATCACACTGGTCTTTAAACATCCTTTCTCTCATAAGCGTGACCTTAATCTTTCTTCAGCTGAAGCATTTGTTTTTGGCGAATAGCTATCTGCTGACAGATCAGCCTGTCCTCTGTTTATATGCAGCATTTCTTTTGTTATAATTGAATGACTGTTTTTTTTTTTGGTCCTGATTTCTTTTTTCATATGAATTAGTTCATGCCAAACGTAAAAATGTTTCACAAAACTTTCTTAATGGTATTCTTACTCTCTGATATAGTGAACTAGAATGATGAAATGTTTTTGGTAGAAACCAAAAAGCAGTTCGATAAGTCACTCTAGATATGGGTGTGTGCTAAATGCTGTAAATGTAATAAAAATAATCCTAGCTGTCTTTGGGCAAGAGACAGGATAAATCCTGGGCAGGTCTCGAAACTAGGTCGGGCTAACACAGAGATGAACAACCAATCATATTAACATTCACACGTATGGGCAAGTTAGAGTAGCCATTTAGCCTATCCTGTATCCTCTCTGGAGAACATGCAGATTCCACACAGAAAGGCCCCAGTCATAAAATTATGGTTGGAAATAAAGTTGGATGTTGATGGAAATCTGCTGGATTTGTTTGTTGCTTGAAAACATACTACGTGCCCTTCCACAGCCATATGCACTGATGTGAGACTGCTATAAACAAACACTCCCAAACTAAATAAAAAATAATCACAAAAATAATCCCAAATCTGTCCACAGTATCAAATATCAAATCAAATATCAAAATGGCCCATAGTACCTACTATTCAATATTTGAACTTTATCAAGAATTCATACCAGCTCTAGTAGAGCAGGCTCACATCTCACAGGGCTGAAATGCTGCTTAAAGTCAATGTCCACCTGATACAAGTCAGATATGTTTTCAAAAACATTTTGGAAAAAGAGTTGTGGGATTGATCTTCAACAGTTTTGCCTGGCTTGCAGATTGTCTGAGATATACAGTATTAAAATACATAAGGAATAACATTATAGCAGCTATAAACAGTGTCATGGTGGCAGATACAGGTGCAAAATCGTAAACAGTGAACAGGCTAGATGATCAGGCGATCAGCAACAGCATGAAGTAGGCAAAAATAATAAACATGGAACCAGAAAATTATTAACAAGATCATAAATCACATAGTTTATGATAATGTGAAAGGCTTGGTCACAACATGTAATGAAACACTTTGCAGTTTGTGAATGGACATGAGAGTCCTTATATTGTGTGAGTGTGTAATTGAGTCCAGGTGACTGTGATAAGTAATCAGGTGAACTTGTACATGGCTGATGGGTGTTGGTGTCCTTGGCGGCCATGTTTGTAGGCCGCGTGGTGTTATACTGTATGCTGTGGAGTTCAACATGAATCCAGCAGAGACGTTTCCTCAATAGCCTCACTTACTTTCCTTCTTATTCAGTTAATAAGAATAAGAAACACAGCGTGCCATACATCTTACTTTGTTAAATGGTGAAACGTTTTTACCATATAAACCTTGTGAATGAGCTGTTACTGTACAGGAATACTAAACACATTAGAAAGAGTGCAATAATATAAACCATTTTTGTTACAGCCAGAATTGTTACAGCTGTGCAGTTACATAATATTAATCCACATCTTCTAATTCAAGAAGACATGCACACTATGGCATAAAACTACACAGGGTAAATTAACAACTTTACTTGTATTATTATTATTATTATTATTATTATTATTGTTGTTGTTGTTGTTGTTGGGTAGGACACATTGCATGATTTAATTATAAGATGTAGATGCAAGGTAAAGCTAGCAGATGTAAGCTAATAAGCTATGTTATACTTGCTTGGCATTTTGTCAGTATCTAACAGGCAACTTAATTGAAACTTTCTTGTAGTTGTAACAATGTAGAGAAAGACCCAACCATGCTCTGAAACATCTAACATCTTTTTGTATAAACAATATACTATTTGCAAACAGTTATTAAGAAGACAATCTTTCTTAAACCCAGTCTTGCCAACTCCTAAATCCAGAGGTCAAAGTCTTCTCTTTCACTAAACACAAGTGAAATGTGTTTGACAATTATTTAACTTTCATAGTGTGAAGTATTATTATTATTATTATTATTATTATTATTATTTTTCATTGCGGTCAAATGACCGGTACTCGGCGCTTCTAGCGTTAAGTGAATTGGGGATTTCTTTCATGCTATCACCTAATTTCGTTTTATTATTTAAGCTCATCTTGTTGAGCAGGACCCAAATACAGCATCTCCAAAGTGATGACTGTAGGGTGCACAGGGCCAAACTGTGTCACTTTTTCAACAAGAATGATGGGGACACTGGGGAAATTTGGCTGGCTACAAAATTATTGGACCTGAATCACATAGAAAATGTGTGACATTATTTGGAATGTCAGGTGAAGCACCAACACAGGAACAGTGAAAGAACCAGCTCTCGGCAAGTGTGATTTCTATTTTAATACTTGGCTATGCCTCACCATGCCTGTCAGGTGAGGAATGAATGTCATGAACCTGGTGTTTTAATTAATCTCACAAATTATTCATAGGTTTGAGGTTTGTTCATTTTTCAGGCCAGTCCCAGTATTCCACCATTGTTCAAACAAGTCATACGTTGACATTATGCATCCTACAGTCATCATCCTGGAACCTGGGAGTGTCATTGTTGTGTTTTGCTCAGACACGAAGCACAAAATTCAAACCTCAGAATCACAAACCAGTTTTATGGTAAGTTACATTTGACCAGGTGTGCAACATATTGATATCATCCTGGAAGCTTGGTCCATGGAAGCACCTTGAAGCTTATATAGGAAGATTATCTTAAGTTATATAGTACACAGTAAATATTTCAATGAGTCCATCTGTCCCCAGATGAATGTCCTAATAACACACATTTTACTTTTGTTCTGTGCAGCATCCATTTTCCTGATTGGTCCTTATAGCAAGGAAACAGTATTCAGATGTAGAACACAGGATTAGAAATGGTAACGCAGGTCAGAGTCCATTACATTTTCTGAAAATATTCCCCAATCTATCTCTGATGGTTCATCCTGTATCCAAGTGCAGCCTCAGTACCCATCCTGAAAGCTCTCTTCATGAGCTCTGCAGGTGAGACGTCCAGAGAAAGAACATGTGGAGGAACATTAGCCAGCAGTAATAGAGTGACTAAAGCAGTCAGGTTTGTTCAGCTGTGAACAGAACCTTTTGCAGAATCTTGTGGACAGAAATACTGCAGAGACTTTCTGATTCTGATGGATAATACTGACATGATGCTAAATCTTCATCTGTGATTGCCTTCAGAAAGGAGAGCATGAAGGCACCCTTTAGCTACTGATCTGAATTAAAAGCCTTGAAGGTTTCCAATGGAATTCCAGTTTTCGAGAGCAACTCTTCACAGATCTTCTCTATGATTATATAGTGGACTATATATAATATACATTTAGATATTATATTTAATAGTATATTTAAATTTTATACCACATTTATTTGGAATGAATTGGTATCTAAATGTATCAGAATGGTTTCAAATGTTCCAAAACCATTTTAGAAAAGAGTATTCTTATGAAGATTGTTTTGCAGTTTGTTTTTAATTCCTCCAAGTCTCAACAAGCTTCTCTTTACATGGCCGCCTGATACGGGAAGTGTGGTGTGAATGTGGAGAACTCTGAAAATTAAATGCCAAAGCTAGTACTTTAAACGGTGCATGGAGAAAATATGAGACTGCCATTAGACAAAGACAAATATTTTTTTTTTCTTTTATGTCTGCTTCCTTAGGAAGAAAAATGTTCTTGGCACATATTTTTTATGGCAAGATATGTGAAAGCTGCTATTGTGAAAACCAGCCAACCATGTCATGGAAATACTGTAGTAAATTTATGGTGTCCTATTTCTGTATGAATTATAGATGCATTGCATTGTCACATCTTCCACCTGACCTGCATAAACCTAAATCATTTCTACAGATTACTTCTCCATCACTTGATCTCATTTATAATCTGATGAGGTTTCTAGCTTGCCATTTTTCTTGGTCTTCAACCATGCTGTACATGTGGAAATGCATATACAGAATAGACTTACAATTGTCTTTCTGTGTTTCTCTTGTAGCATACCTTTGTACTGCATACCGTTCTGCATACAAAAAGATAAAATAATTTCTGAATGCATTGTGTTCAGAGAAATATTAATATTTCTCATCTTGCACTCTCAAAGTTGTAACCTTTAAACCCTTTAGCTACCTGTATGAAATATCATTCACACATGTAGGTAAAACAAGAGTTCACTGGAGAGTCATGGTAAACAAGATCTGAGAACACTTTCCTGAAGGTTCATTACAGTCATGCTCTGTTAGGCTATGTTGATCTGTAGATGAGTGACATTCGTCAGTGACTGGCTAGTTCATGGCAGAAGGGAATGTGACAGATTTAGTGAAGGAAGTGAAAGAAACTGCAATGTGCACTGAACTGTGCTCTTTTCATTATCCTGCTACCAATCAATAATAGCTGCATCTCTTGCCAACAGAACATGACACACACACACACGCACACACACATGCACACACAGACATGCACACACAAGCATTACCTTAGAGAGGGGAAAAGAGGGTGGGGGGAGTCTTTTGGCTCAGACTGAGGCAAGGCAGTTATTTCCACAGAAGCCAATCTTGTATTTCTTTTCTGCAAAGTACCTTTCTGCCGGGTTAGTACGATGTGAGCATTGATTCCTTCCTTCATATTCAGTTACTGCTATATTCTGGTCAGTCTTGTGAAAGATCTAGAGCATATTCCTAGGAGCAAATCAGGAATACACTCTAGGATGAACTGATCTGTCTGAACTGATAACATGATATGGTCAAGTGATGACCTATCCTATTAACAGGACCTCCTGTGTTCTTAAATATTGCAGCTAATCAAATAAACAATTTTTTTTTTTGTTCTGTGTTTGGACAGGATGTGAGTTTTGTAGGAAGGTAGATTTAGGAATTTGTTTGGTGATCACTGCTTTATAAATACAGTTCAATGTGTGAGTCTGTGTTAGAGGGACTGCACTGGTTTTTAAAAGAAACATAATGCCCTCTACTGGCCAAACACTTCTATAAACAGTTTCCCATGGTATTAGAAAAGAACAATGGTCTTGTTTGCCAAGTTACGGAGATTAAAGATCATGTTACCGAAGTATTCTTGTATTAGTATTGTGTGCTAGGATTCATGTTAGTATGTTTGTTTCGGCCAACTCAGTCATATTATGGAGACACACAAGAGAAAATACAGAATAATGTATTAGACTTAAATATCATCAAAAAACAGAAACAAATATTAAATTCTGTACAAAATAATTCATGATATAGTACCTAAATGATATTTTAAAAATTTGGGCATAAATACACTTACATCACTTTATTATCAGTACAGTGAGTTTAGTTAGGAAAACACTGCAATGAATAAATAAATAAACAGATAAATTAAAAAAAAAAAAAAAAATTAATAAATAATACAGTTTCACATATTTGTACAATTGCATATTAGTTTCTTCAAGTATAGTTACAGTTCAAACAGATCTTGAACAGATCGTACAATCAGTGGCTCAGGTACGTGGGTCTGATTTCCCTGTTCATGCTGGTTGGACAGTAATGGTTCTGAAGCCACGGATAACAGTGCGTCTGATATCCAGGCTCAGACTTGCATGCAACATCTTCACTCCTGCCATCTTTGGTGTAAAGCGTACAACAGTGTTCATGGTCTCTTTGGGCTGCAGAAGTGCAACACTGTAGCAGGGAAGAAGAAGACAGCTTAGACATGAACACAGTGGACTTACTATGCATTCAGTGTAAGTAATGTAATGTTTACAATTTGGTAATAGTGTGGTTAAATTGGAAGTAACTAAATAAACAGGTAACTGGCAGAGATCACATACATGGACACAGAATACACAAGGAATAAAACTTATTGCTTAGTATAACATTCAGTTTAAATGCAACGTTCATGCTCTGTTTAAGATGATTCTGTGTACGTACACCCTAACCCATTCAATACCTGAACTTAGTTCAGTGCAAACACCCTGTTTGACCTGCATGTCTACTTTGCATACATACAGACATACATAGTTTCTTTGTGTGTCTCATGTTAAAGGATTGCCATTTCTGCTGGTTTAGATCATAATGAATACAGTACATAGTGTTGCTTAATGCTATTAATACTGAAGTTTCTTATCTTTCATGTAGCCACCGCACCCAGTTTAGGCATGTACTATTTAGCTATTTAGTGGGTGGAAGGTGGTGTCATGACACTTTAAGATGGAGCTTTTTTCTTTCTCTCTGCTGTATGACCCTTCCAGAAAGAATGTGCACACTCATTAACATAACTGCAATGAATCACACTGCATTAGCTGTGTGAACTTAACTGGCTCAGACAGGACTGAGGTTTAACCTTCTGAAAGAATACTGGTACAATAGTCACAGTACGACAGAGGTGTGACAAGCACTTTCACCCTTTATTTCAAAGAAAAGAGATAATCTCATTATTGCAACACTTTAAGGAAACCAGGCTCCAATCAGAGCAGAATGGAATGAGGTTACATTGAACTGAAGTAACCTGCGACTGAGCTGAAAAGATTTTCACATACTTGATAAGCACTTTGTCCTTCAGCAGGCCTGAACCAACCACAGTCAACATGCCTCTCACCGCAACGGAGAATGGATTGGTGAATGTCACCATGGCAACGTGGTGTCTGCGGGCAATGATAGCCTCATCAGCAACCTGGACAAAAACAACAATGATATTGGTACAAGATCAGACAGCTTTCAATCATTTCTAAAAATAAAAAAAAAAATTATCCTAAACTTTAAAGCTTATTGCCAAAGCTTGATAAAGTTACATTTGAATAAAACAAAATTTCACATCTGATTTTTTTTATTCATAATTCTATCTTGTTTACCATATCAACTCTGCACAGTACTTTTTGATCATGTATTTTTGTTTGATATAGATGTGTATATAAATGTGTAATTAAAAGGATAGACACTGTAAAGACCTCTTTTTCCTGTAACATGCTTTTATCCTGGTACCTGTATTTTGATGATTGGGCTGGTGATGTTAAACTCTTCAAATGCTAGGACTCTCTCGCGAGTGGCCGCATCCATTATGACAACTGCCAGATTGATTAGCTGCTCATTCCCTAGTGCCGAATACTGACTGTAGGAGATCTGGTGCTGTATCACTTTACCTGTGTAGAGAGCAAGAGAAAAAAATTATGAGACTACAGATAACATAATAATGTTCTGGTTTTGTCATTATTCATGAATATGAATATGCCATAAAATGTTGACTGATAACACAATTTCCTCAAATTTCCTAAGTAACTATTTATTCTTTCCTAAGTAACAAAACATTCTTGAAATGAACGCATTACAAAGCCAGAGAGGGATCGGATTGGTAATGAATGATAAGCCACTTACATTTTTCTTTTCACAGAAAGACAAAAGGTTAATATGGGTTTGGTAAATACTTTCCCTCTTTATAAACATATTTTAGACATCTCTTTATATTGTATCTGGTTTGTACTAAATGAATGACTGTACGTTTACTGTTTCTGACCCATTTAAGCAGATTTCACTAAATTACGATTTAGACTACATCTGATTTTTAGAAACCCCCTCAAGCAAACATAACTTCTACACAGTTGCACAAACACATACTTCCGTAAGGCAAAAGCTGGAGGATGTTATCAACCTCCCAGAAGGTATCAGATGGACTGTTGTTATAGCTCTTTGCTTGAGCATTGACGTATTCTCTCACTGTCTTCAGAACACTGCCATGATTAGTCACAGTGACGGAGAAGGCAATATTTTCTCCAACCACAGGCTCCTTAATAAGGCTCAGCTTTACAGAAAGACCTTGTGCTGATCCTAAGCACAAGAATACAAAAAGAATGAATGAATGAATGAATGAATAAATAAATAAATAAATAAATAAGCCATTGATTGTGCTTTATTGGTCTTATCTCAAAAACAGCAAATAGCAATAACTGATGAAAAAGTAACAGTTATTTTTCATTAGCAATATAGTAGAAATATCAGTAGGAAATGACAGAAGTTACCATGTTCAATACTTAAAAAGGCATGTATACTCTCAATGTATGTTCTATTGATATATATTCTATTTTACTGTAAAGTAGAATATGAAAACTACATAATGAAAAGACTTACTTGGACTTGTTGATCTGACAGATGACCCTAGAGCTGCATTCAAATCGGGGGGGGGGGGGGGGGGGGGGGGGGG
>JAOVYU010000022.1:14540060-14550981 GCA_025674565.1 Synodontis membranacea
CGTTTATATTTTTGTTCAGTATAGGTATGAATGAGAGTGTGAATGTGTGTATGTTTGGTGTCCTACATATATGAGACTAGTATTCCATACAGGACGTATCCGCACCTCACACTCAGTGTTCTGACGACAGGCTCAGAAACCACCTCAAAAGGATAAAGTGGTTAATGATGATGATGATGGCCCAAGATGTTAAATATGTATTACATTATTTGATAAATGTCTTGTAATAAAATGTGTGGCTTGTACTGCTTTGTTGAATATTGGTTCCTACGTATATTTCAGCAGGCCAATATTTCTTTCTGTTGATGGTGTTTTAAAATCTTGATAAATGTGCCCCTTTCATCATGGCCCTGGGAAGGAATATTACATAGACTTAAACTCACCCTTTTATTTCATATTTGCAAGTATTGAATGCTGTGATTTCACCTAGTTGAATGTAAGACTTACTTAAATGTTAAACTTACTTAAAATTAAACTTAAACATACATTTATTTATTCACAAAATATAAATCCATGTGGTTCTACAAGGCCATTTTGGATGTCAGTCGAAGTTAACAAATATGGTTTCTTACGTTATAAAGGCTTAAATATGATTTATATATTACCTCTATAACAAAAACAGTATTGTGAAAACATTCAATAGAGAAATGTAGGCAAGTATATCACTTTTCATATAGGAAAACACTTTTAGTACTCTTGCACTTATTTGACACCAAGCCTACGAGTTGAACAGATGGCAATTTTACTATGTGTAGAACAGGATGGGACTGCTCACCTTGAGTTTCCAGGTTCTCACATAGTTCTGTCTTGGCCTCTCCATTGGGTTTGAGGTTGACCTTGGGGTTGAATTTGTTTGACATTGTGGCAGCAGTGACCACGGCCTTCAAACTACGAGTACTGCGCTTAGCCACATTCTGCTCAGGGTGGAGGAGCACCACGTAGACTTTGGGCATGTAGAGCAATCCCAGAGACACAGAGGCACTCAGGCTGACAGAGATGGTAAGAGTGGTTGTCTGGATGTACATCTGCCATTGAGACAAGAGCATACACGAAGACAAACAAGGAACATAAATTAATAAATTAAGCAATTTAATGAATTTGCCCTTGAAAAGACATACAGTACCCTAACACACATGCTTCACTATTTACTGTTCCTGGGATAGGGAATTGAACCACAGTGATTAAGATCAGGATAAAGCAGGTAATGATCAAACATTATTGGAAAATCGTGGAGCCATACTGTAGCATTTTAACAAACACTAGCTCATTTTTTTAAGTACCAGGACCAAATTCTTTGTCTAAGAAGATGGAGTGTGTGATGCTTCCTTCTATAAATGAAGATTAGAATAATAACTCATTTAATACAGTAAGACCTGACCTCAACTTGATGCCAACACTTTAATTCCTTAATGTAAGGAAGGTAGAGACATCCTAATTTGCAGGACTAGAAAGAAATAGACATCAACCAAACAAATAAACCATGTGCCTCTCCAAAAATGCAAATATTCTCTATAAATTGATCATGTGTTTTATTATCATTCTTCATTTTCCTTTCGTTTTCACAAAGGGGGTTGTAATGGGGACAGGGTAGGTCCAAACTTGTGAAAAGCCAGCTGAGGGCATATTTATGTACTTCAAAACCCCCTCAACTGTCTTACCCACAATTTGGAGTATCAGCTCTACCTCAAGGCACTGTTGGATTGCTGAGCTCCTCAACCTATCATGAAGAGTAAGTGGAGCAACCCTGTGGAGGAACCTCATGAATTCATGACTGCCCACAAAAAAATATCAAGACACATGATCACCCTCCTCCAAATCCACAAAATGCATGTAGACTCCATTAGCATATGCCAGAGCATATGAATCTCCTGTTCAAAACCTTGGCTCAGACTTTCATAGACTTTACCTGGGGGGCTGAGGAATGTGATACCCCTATAACTGGAACATACCCTCTGGTCCCCTTTTTCAAAAGTGGTGACAAACATGATGTGTGTTACCCTTACAACCTCAAACATTTCAAAACCTTCAACAGCAACAACAATCCCAAATCTTATCTTCCTTTGCAACCTTGCGGCTACAAATGTTTCAGGTGCCATAGTAACCACAGACATAGACCCCAAAACAGCATAAATATCTGGCACTCTGTCCTGAAAGGAGGGCGTGTTCACTGAGTTAAGAAGTTCTTCAAACTTCTTCAAACATCACGCATCAGTATCCCATATAGAGCTTAACACTCTTCCGTACTTGCTCAGCATAGTTTGTGCTTGGTTTCTTTTTCCCTCCTAAGGTGCCAAAGTGTTTGCCAGAACATCTTTGCAGCTACCTGAAGGCATTTTTCCTTGGCCAACTCCTCATGTGTCCAAGCTTTTATTTCTGCAACTTCATTTGCTGCAGCCCTTCTGACTCACCCATAAATCTTAATTTAATCATAGAGCCCTTCATGAGCATTACTTGGAAAGCCTCAATCAATCTGCTGACTTCCCACACCACTGGTATACATCAGTGCGTACTAAGGTTACTGCAATGACAGACACTAACAGCCTTTCAGCCATAGTTTCTTGCAACTGCCTCTACAATTGAGGGCCACATGATGATAAATTGATAGCTCTTCCCCTGTACTTACCCATCTCCATTTTTCTTAACACAAGTATTGAATTCCCTCAGCAGCACTACTGAGTCAGTAGGAGGTACCACCAAGAAGGCTAAATAATCCTGCTTGTTGCAGATACACAAACAACAAAGTTTATTTCCTTGAGTCTTGTGTAAAGGCAACTCTCTTGTACACTGAGAAAAACTGGGAGTGTGAATGGGTATACCATACCCACCCAAGGTATCATCTCTTGTATGAGAGAGTGCATGAGAGAGACCAACCTTATAAAAAAGTATGGTATCAGTTTTGATCCATCTAGTCCACAAATTTCCACACTGGACACTAACTCGGGCCCTTTACCCACCAGCACAGCTGAATTTTATGTTCCCAAATCCAGTTTCCAAAGCTAGTCTGCCATCTAGTATCTACTATGTCTAAAACTGTAGTGATCTAGTGAGTCTAGTATGTCTACAACTAACTATTCATTGCATGTTTGCCTCCCGTCTGGCATTGTACTTGACTCTCATACTTCATCTTGCAGGTGTTGAGCCCAAAATGCGACTCTACAGTACGTTGCCTGTTTAGGTTGAGTTTGACCAGGTTATGTTCCAGCATAAGTTCAAGGGGATCTTTAGGATCTTTGTATGACCTTACCTCTCAGATCTGTTTATCAAGGATGGCCATACCAGATGCAAAGTATCTGTTCACCAGATTTACAGGTTCACCAGATTTACAGTTTTGAAAACTCTGATTTTCTTCATATTTGTATGGGTACAGTTGGGTACAGAAGTTTGCAGGCACTCATAATGGACATGAATGTCATGACAATATTGGGCTTTAATTTTTTTCTTTGATCTGCTCTTTTTTCTGGGGCAGAATGATTGTATTTCCAAGTGTACTAGAAAGTGTTTATTCTTGTCTTCCTTTTTCTTTATTACATCCAATGCACCAGTTCCAATTGCAGCAAAACAGGCCCAGAGCATGATGCTATCACTTCTATGCTTACGCATGAATTTGAATGGCTCACCTTTACTCCTCCTAACATACGTCTGGTTATTGTGGCCAAACTTTCCACAAAAAGGAGGCTTTTCATTGTCCATGTGGTCAGTTATATCAAGCTTGAAAGTGTTGATTTTGGAGGAGGGGCTTATTTCTTGAAGAATTGCCTCTTCATCCATGGTGATGTAAAACTGTGCTGTACATTAAACTTCCATAATCTCCCCAATGCCACACCACATTGATTAAGTAATTTGTGGTAAAGGATCCCCAACCAAGTATTGACTGAATAAAATAACATACTTTTCAGACGTAGAAGATTTCTGTAATTTTGATTGATCTTAAGAAATATTATGAAAATTTGAAATACTTCTGTTTTTCATGAGCTATAAGCCATAATCATCACAGTTAAAACAAAAAAAGTATTGAAATATTTCACTTCATAATATCAACGCAGACTATATTGGACACATTAAACAAACATTCATATCCAGGTCCATATAAGACAAGACCCTGTTAAATTTATTTACTTTTTTTTTTACCAAATAATTCTGTACCTTATTCATCGTCAGTAACCACAATATCCTAGTTATGTTTGTAGTGGCTCCAGATCACAGGATTACTGAGTGCAAATCAGGAATACACATTCAATGGGTTTCAGCAATCTTGCCACTGCTACCTTTGTAAAACCCAGCAAGCCTCTGTAAGCCAGGTTCAAACTCAAAGCTCGAACTGGAGAGGCTAGTATACATTGGAAGGGGAGCCAGCCCATCTTAGGGCATCACCTACTTAGGTACAATTTAGAGTAGTCAATCCACAAATCCATGCACCCCCATGAACACTGACAGAACATGCAACCAACTCTACGCTTATAATTATCCAAGCTCAGTATTGAACACCCAGAACCTGGTCACTCTGAGGCAACTACACTAGATGCTGCAGCACCATGCCACCTATCATTCTGCTTCATTTTTTTTAAACTAACAATCGCAGTCAGAAAGAAGACGAGTGAAATGGGAACAGGGGACGAAAACAGGTTTAGCCCTCGGAGACTTTGTCCCGAGTGTCCCTCTGCATTCGTCCTGCTCCACTTTCTTATCCAATTCAGAAAGCTAAAAGTAGATAATGACATTATCAATATTATATACTCTGAAGTATTTACTTTCTAAACCAAAAGGACAAATCATTTTATTATGTTTTATTGACCCATAATGAAAACAGACTTTCACTGTGTATTTATTAGTGCATAAGGGCCGTTATGTTTGTAATAGAAGTCTATGTCTTAACCCGTCATCGCTGAATGTCAAAACAAAGATGTGACCATGTAGGTTATTACCTAATTATGTATATTATGTAACAGCTACAGCTCAATTCACTGGCAATTCATGTTGCATCACAACATTTCTGAAGTCCAGAATGACTTCCAAATATATTGTTTTGAAAACCAGAAATACTGACAGGAATGAACAATACCGCAAAGCAAAACACAGTTTTGGGCCCACAGAGAAAATGGTTACTTCAAGTGGTGTGCCAAACCATCAAAGATGTTATTCAAAGCCTTTTCCAGCCTTGAAACACACCTGTATGTAAATAAGAGCTACTAGCCTCCCTCTGAAAGAGACAACAATTATTCTGTCAACAGCACAATACAGGAAAAATCTCCTGCAAATGAACCATTTAGTACCAGTGTGACAACCTACAATTCTCCCAGGTGAGGATGCATGCAAATAGCAGTCTGAGAGAGGTGGGCGGCTTGCACTTGGACCTTGGTGTCAAACTCAGTGCTCACAATACTTATGGGAAGATAAATCTAATATCTACCATTTCAGGGGATCGCACATTGGTTTGTTCTCCCCTTTAAACCAGGGGTTTCCCTTGCTGATTGCAAAGTATAAAGATTGCACTAGATGATTCCATTCAAATGATCCAGAAAACCCCTAGTGGCATTCATCACATTTACTTTGACACAAGCCATATGAGGTTGGCAGCCAGAATCCTGATAAGGCGTCTGGCAGTAAACAGGCAATGAGCGAACAGGTTGACAGATAAAGTAAATCATGAGCTAGGAGGAAGTGAGGCGTTTAATTGCTCTGAAAAAACAAGTCATCACTGACTCTTTGTATTTTGTTGTACTTGTCAGCTCAACTGATTGTGAGATGTTCTTGTTTTGATGTGTCAATTCTTATCTTATTTTTTTCAAACATAGTGTGGGAATTTGCCATGTTAGTCACAGTTATGTGACTGCAACTATGGTACTTTAGATTGTTAAATTAACTCTGTAGTTGACTAGCAGAAAAAAAAAAAACTTACTGTTAAGTAATATTATTTGTTGCTTTTTGTACAAAACACCACCTTGTACAGAAGTAATTACAAATTTAATTTCCCGGTATATGGGTTATGTTTAATTACTCAGTTGTAATTACTAATGTTGCACACATTTAAAGCAACAGTTGCGTTGTGAAAATTACCACTCATTTCCATTCATTCTAACACCATGCTTAATCCTCCTATCCTCCTAAAGAGAGCTTAATTAAATAATCATGAGAATGTGAAAAAACTGTTATCATAAGATTCAAAATAGAAAGCCTTAATAATTGTGTGTGTGTGTGTGTGTGTGTGTGTGTCAGAGTTATTTTGTGAACTTGGTCTCAATCAGTTAAACCTGCTATATATACGACTGCATAGTGTACGAAGTCTCAACGCGCCATCGTCTGGGTCTCAGGCTCAGCTTAGGTCTTGGATAAGACAGCATTCTCTATGTAGCTTGCAGAAGGTGATAATCACCTCTTTGCACCATTTTTTGTGCTATGTCTAATTTTTTTTTCTCCCTCAGTAATTTTCCTGCATGTTGCCTGGGTTGTTACAGAATACAAATTACCATATTATGTATTCAGAATAACACAAAATTGATGCGTCTTAATTCAGCTCACATTGTATGAATACACAACGATAATGTGACTATAATTACACTTTGAAAATGAATATTTTAAAATACTCAACATTTTTTATATATTCAGACCATTGTTCTTAATATTTTATATGCTTTTAATTTCCCCAACCCTTGCTTTACAGGGATATTAATAGTATACACACCCTGGTTAAAATTGCACTTTTTTCTTAATTGTAAAATAATGAAACTTAGATAAATCATGACAGATCTTTTTTTTCCACCTTTACAGTGATATTCCAACTAATAAAAATGACTGGAATTGGGTGCTATCCATGATTCCATGTGTTCTTTGAGTGGTAAGTTGTCTGGTGTTTGAGCCAAACATCATTTTGTATTCTGCCCAAAATGCTCTACATTGGTCTCATCAGGCTATAACATGTACTGTGTGCAAAATTATTAGGTAAGTTGTATTCCTGGGGATTCATTTTATTGTTGAACAAATACAGTACTCTGTCAATCAAAATGTGAATCAATCTCAAATCTGAATATTTAACAAAGGGTAAGTGAGTCTTGTCTTTGAATGTGTGCACAATTTTTTTATTTATTTTATTTTACAGTTTACTATACTGATATGTAAAGTACACACTGACTATCTATATTAACCAAATGAGCAGGATCGGGTTATGCAAGCCACCTTTATGCTTTACCTTATAAGTCACTTACAGGAGCGAAAATGTTTGGATACAAATGAGAGTTGAGAGAGTGAGATCCCCAGCTACCTGTATTAGCTAGCACTGCAAACTGCAGCGAACTGTAATGAGACCAAATACGCATGAATATACGGTAAATCAAATTAGTCGGGTTTTATTATATTTTAATATATTTAAGTCTTATGCAGAGTTTGTGAGATGTTTCTATAAGATGTTGAAATAGCGAGGCCCCAGAAATTAGACACTAATGCTAATTATAGTTATAAGATCCAAGATGGCGGCGCGCTAGGTTGCAGCGGCTTCTCTGGATCCTAAAAAGAGTGCATTTTGTTGTGTTTTTTTTTATTGTTTTTCAACTACGCAGTACATAAGTCATGTGTGTGAAAGACGTACAAAGACTTTCATACAACTGATATGCCCTTCTGGAAATCAATGCAAGATTTACAACTAACAACTTACCCGGAGACGCTCTAACAAAAGAGCTCCGCGAGCTAGGTCTGTTCCGTGAGCCTGCCTCCGTATTGCCTACAACCACCATCGGAGCGAGGAGACGTCGCAAGCGGTGTGAGCGAACCCGGAAGCGTGGCAAGCGAGGAGGCATCCGGGCTAAGCTAAAGGCTAACCCAACCAGACCGACTGTTCCGTCCATCATTTTGGCAAATGTGTGCTCACTGGAAAATAAACTCGACCATATCCTGTTTCAGAGAGCAAAACGCTGTGCAGTAAGAGACTGTTGTGTTTTTATCTTCACGGAAACCTGGCTGAATGACAACATCCCCGACACGGCTATTCAGCTACCAGAGATACATGCTATCCGTGCGGACAGAGACACCAGCAAGTCTGGAAAAGCATGCGGCGGCGGCCTGTGTGTTTACATCAACACAGAATGGTGTGGAAACACAGGTATGATCACCAAGCACTGCTCACCGCTGGTGGAATTTGTGGCAGTGAAGTGCAGACCTTTTTATTTGCCGCGGAAGTTCCGTATCATTGTTATTGTGGCAGTGTACATCCCTCCCGATGCTAATGCTAAGGAGGTGCTACATGAGCTGTATGAGGCCATCAGTGAACTGCAATCTCGCCACCACGAGTCATTTTTCTTTATCACTGTGGACTTCAACCAAGCAAATCTAAAGACTGTACTGCCTAAACTACACCAATATGTTAAATTCCTGACCAGAGGAGATAATATACTGGACTTGGTATACACTAACACCAAGTCTGCATACAGAGCAACTCCCCACCCCCACATCGGATTATCTGACCATATTACATTAATGCTCACTCCAGCATACATGCCATTGCATACATGCCAATGCAACAGTTGTACATGTATGCACCTTCAAATTATTTAAATAATTTCCTAAGGGATTAATAAAGTATTCTGATTCTGATTGCTGAAGAGAGCAAAGCCTGTAACAAAACAGGTCAGAACATGGCCAGAGGGAGCTACTGAAGCCTTGCAGGACTGTTTTGAGTGCACAGAATGGAGCGTCTTCAGAGACACAGTGACCACTGACCATCACATAGACATTAATGAGTATGCTGAGACAGTGACGGGATACATTGACAAATGCATTGGAGATGTCACAGTTATTAAAACTGTCACAACACGTGCTAACCAGAAGCCATGGTTTTCAGCAGAAGTCCACGAACTGCTGAAAACACGGGATGCCGCCTACAAAACAAACAAAGAGATGGCGCTCAGAGCGGCAAGAAACAACCTGTCCCGAGGCATGAAGCTAGCAAAGCGTGAGTACTAAAAAATAAAAGTAAAAAATCAGTGACCACTTCGCCTGTTCAAGAGATTCTCGGCGAATGTGGAAGGGCATCCAAGCCATCATGGATTATCTATCTATCGAGAGACAGAACAACATGCCAGCAGGGAAGACCGCCCCCTAACCAGACAAACAAGTGCTGTCCGTGTCTGCAGCCAGTGTGAGAAGGACTCTCACCAAGGTCAACCCACACAAAGCGGCTGGACCAGACAATATACCTGGATGTGTGCTCAAAGCCTGTGCTGAACAGTTGACTGATGTCCTAGCGGACATTTTCAACATCTCTCTGAGCCAAGCTGTGGTGCCACAGTGCTTTAAAAATACCATTATCAGACCTGTACCAAAGACAACTACAGCCTTGGAGCTCAATGACTTCCGCCCAGTGGCACTTACTCCAATCATTATGAAATGCTTTGAGCGGCTAGTCTTGAGCCACATAAAGAACCAACTTCCCCCCAAACTGGAACCACTACAGTTTGCATACCACTCAACTCGATCAACGGACGATGCGATCTCTATGGCACTCCACCTGGCCCTGTCACACCTGGATCACCATAATGCACATGTGAGAATGCTGTTCATTGACTTTAGCTCAGCATTCAATACCATCATCTCCCAACAGCTGATCAGCAAGCTGGACCTGCTCGGACTCAACACCTCCACCTGCAACTGGATCCTGGATTTCCTCACTGGAAGACCGCAGACAGTTCAGGTTGGAAATACCAGATCAAACACCATCACGCTGAGCACGGACATCCCGCAAGGATGTGTGCTGAGCCCTCTACTCTTCATGCTGCTGACCC
This sequence comes from Synodontis membranacea, assembly GCA_025674565.1. Classification (NCBI taxonomy): domain Eukaryota; kingdom Metazoa; phylum Chordata; class Actinopteri; order Siluriformes; family Mochokidae; genus Synodontis; species Synodontis membranacea. The sequence continues at coordinate 14,549,828 of JAOVYU010000022.1, forward strand.
ACGACTGCACCTTCAGCTCTGACACAAACCACATTATCAAGTTTGCGGATCACACCACAGTGATTGGACTCATCAGGGATGACGATGATGCCGCGTACAGAGAAGAGGTGCAACGACTGGCACTTTGGTGTAAGGATGATAATCTGTCTTTTAACGTTGACAAAACAAAAGAGCTGATCGTTGACTACAGAAAGACCAGGGCTGTCCATCTACCACTCAGCATTGGTGGTGTCACAGTAGAGATAGCGAAGAGCACCAAGTTCCTCGGTGTTCACATCACAGAGGACCTGTCCTGGACCAGCAACACCATCTCACTGACAAAAAAAGCCCAGCAACGCCTGCACTTCCTGAGACGACTGAAGAAGGTGCATCTCCCCAGACCCATCCTTAACACCTTCTACAGAGGCACCATAGAGAGCGTCCTGAGCAGCTGCATTACAGTCTGGTATGGAAACTGCCACACCTCCGACCGCAAAGCCCTTCAGAGGATTGTGCAGACCGCTGATCGCATCATCGGCAGCTCTACACCTCACGCTGCATCCATAAAGCCACCAACATCTTGGATGACCCCCACCACCCCTCCAACCAACTGTTTACTCCTCTTCCATCTGGAAGACGGCTCTGCAGCATCAGGAGCAAGTCTGCGAGATTGTGCAATAGTTTCTTTCCTCAAGCAGTCCGGCTCCTGAACACCATGCTGCCCTCCTCCACACTGGACTCTCTACTCCACAACCTTCTCTGGACTACATAAACACTCTCCTTTCACTCATTGAAGCTACAAGTGTGTATGTTTACATTCATGCCTATTTGAACATTGTCAAACGTTTTGCACAATTCACACATATTTGCACAACTCTTTGCACATCTGCACAACTTAGTGAACAATTTAGCATTCTATAAATATGTACACTGTTGTTCTACCCTCTCCAATATTGCACTATTCTGCACTGCACTGTTCTATTTAACCACTCCACTACTCTATTGTTCCTGTGTTGCACTGTTATAATGTTAGATCTCATTTCATTTCATTCATTCTTCAGTATTTATTCTCACATTCCATTTCTATTTAATTATAGGTATGTTTGTTATGTTTATATTATGTTTTTGTTTTGCACCTTTTGATCCAGGAGGACGATGTTTCGTCCCACTGTGTA
>JAOVYU010000022.1:14568326-14595729 GCA_025674565.1 Synodontis membranacea
GAGGAGATGGCATGAATATGCTTTTTTTCTCATAGTGCTGATCATGACAGATTTTACTATGCCACAGTACAAGGAATTTTTTTTGCAAAAGGCATATTTAACTAAGCATTTGAGAAGATGTCTCAACAGATATATGCGGTATATATTCCAAATAATACGAAGGGTCACAAGAAGGTCAGGACTGTCTGCCACTGATGCCTGTATTGCATTGCTGGTGGTCTCCTGAGATGAAGCACTACATCAGAAATGTGCTGCCAAAGTGCTGAATACAGATGCACTGATTAAGTTCTTCTGAAAAACTTCTGATAGTGCATCATGTGCGGCGCACATTTGCAATACATTTTCCATTTTACTGCTAGCATAGGAAGAATCCCAGCATTCTATAAAGTTGATCTCATTGTGGTGGAGCTGATCCGCACACCTCATTCCTAGCAGTGGAAAAGTTACACTTACTTGTGAGGATGGGGTGACTATATGGAGTAACTGTCCAACAACCTAGTTTCAACATAGTGCATATATCTTCTCTGCTGATGTATGCCAGAGTCACTCTGTAGCCAAAAAAAGCCGTGAGGAGGACAGTGCAGGTTTTAGAATCACAAAACCAGGAACAAACTGTACCTCTAAAATACTACCCATTGATTGATTCCTGATTAGGGTGTCACAGGAGTACAAGCTCCAGTTCCAACCTTTCTTCGGCCATTCTTCACATATACACTGGGTTGCGTGGTCTCCAAGTGAACTTAGAAAAGAACTCTTTAAAAATGAACCTGGTCACACAATTCAAAACAGCATAACCTTAACATGCTGTTTAAAGGTACAGTGCCTGCATCTTGAGGGGCATTATTTTAGCCTAAAGCATAATCCCATAATTAGTTAGCTAGTTAAATCAGCAAGCTATCTGCTATTGTACCCACTTGCAGGGCAAAACTTTCCAATTGATTATACTCATCCATTATTTCAGAAATGAAGCCAGCTTGTCTTCAGTCATGTACAAAAAAAAGCTTGCTAGTTAGTGAAATACCAATTGCACTGATAAAGATATTGCAACCAACAACAGTGTGCTGGTGCAACATGGCTGTAATCCCATCCAACGGTTTTGCACTTTATTAAGATTTTTCCAATTCTGCCGTGTTAAAGTCATTGTTTACACCTTTGAACTTGCACTTGACTATTCTCAGTGACACATGACACTGAGAAGTGGGTCAAATAACATGTGACCTATAAATTTAACATTCAAAACATAATTCTAAATGTTAAATGATATGTTAAGTATAAACATTACAAACCTTAAATTTACATGACAAATGATTTAGGGTTGAATCTGAAATTTAAATTTTACATTTACATTTAAATTATCACTGAAGTTTATATTTAACTTTTATTTCTATAATGACCATTATTAACATTATTTTCATTACGTATTTACATCGTACATTATTTATTTACATTACTTACATTTCAGCTATGCTGCACTGAAAGGTAACACTATTAACCTGAATTACTATATAATTGTTACCAAAAAAGTCAGCTTGAAAAGAATAATAAACTTTTGGCACCTCACATAGAATCTGTACAATTATGCCTATTCCACACCCACTAACTGTGTCAGACTGCATAACAATTTGTGGTTGCATCATCCTGCTACAGTAAACCACTACATAGTTCTAGTGCTGGGAAAAATAGTGACACAAAACCTTTGCACAGAAATTGTATCAAATTAATTTGCATCAAAAATGCAACAAAGTTTGTTGGTGTATTTTGTGCATATTTCTAGGAGCTTAGGACTAAAAAAAAAAAAAGCTACTTTAATAAGGTATGACTGTGGGTGGTTTGTCTGTACTTGATTGCTGCTTCACCCGCGTCTCATTGCAACAGTACTGTAGCAGCAGCTCCAGGCTAATTAACAAGATGCCTAGCTCTTAAAGGACAAGGTGTAGATGTCTAGGGCAAGTGCTAAAGGTTGCAATTATCTTGTTGTAGTCCAGTCACTCTGCTAAGCCTTGTCGCTTAGCCACATTCAAAAGAGCATGATGTCTGTGTTGTCAGAGTTACTTTACTTTTGTACCTTTTTGTACTCACCTTATATCATCTTCATTTGCAAAAATGATGACCACTCTGGCATTGGAATTTTCTCCGAGGGTGTGGATAATCTTGTCGAACTCCCCTGGTTTTGGCTCACGAGGAATTTTAACTGTCTGTGATATGCATATATTTCCTGAAAATGTAAAGAGAAACACTGAATGAATAACTTCTCTTTTCTGTCATTGTTTTCTTAGCCCTAAAAGAATTTCTCCATCAGATCATACAGTGAGCCATACACACTTAAGAATGTAGAACAATTAAAGGTTCTTCAGTAGTCCCTTTAAAGGTTTTACGTATAATTCTATAAACAAAGTATTTTCTTATCAGAAAGAGTGCCAAGTGGAACCCTTTTAGGAAGCCAAGTACTGTTAATTATCCAACAAACTCTTAAAAAAAAAAAAGACTCGAAAAATGATTCTATGAATTAACTGTGAAATGTTTTATACAACCCCCAAATGAACGGTATTTGGACTTTTTTGTTTGTTTTCTTAACACTTAGAACTTGTCAGGCATTTAAAATGTAGCTAAACAGTCTTGGCACTCTTAAAAAAAAGGTCTTCTTAACTTCATAATGGCTTTTAGCCTCCTAAATGGCTCAAAACTAGGACCCCTGACAGGGAAATCCTCTGTCACAGAGTTCTTTATAGAAGCTTTAATAGTTTCACCAGAGGGACAAACAAAGAACCCTTAATGATTTAAAGAAAAATTAAGAGTGCAGAACATAAATAAATCCTTTCAGGCATTTTTTATATTAAGGTTCATTGTCTGTAAAGCACAAGCATTTCACCCTAGATTTGTCAACACATTGAAATACTTTTTTTCATCTGATTTGAGTAGGGAAGCTATAACATATTCCCTTTGAACTGAAATAGCTCCAGGAGTCCAGTTATTATAGGCAATGCTTTTACCCTGTTTTCTGTAATTCTCCATAGACATTTACTGTTCTATAGAAACCATTTCCCTAAGAATACAGTCTGCTCATTGCATTGCTCCACTGGATTTCGTAATTATATCTCTTTTTTTTGATTAGACTGTGTTCCAGCTGAACTACATAAAGTAAGGAACAATTCAAGTATATGAATTTAGCCTTGCTTGCAGGTCAGGCCACACACACACACACACACACACACACACACACACACACACACACACACAACTAAAAGAGTTCAACATGATAAGATTTCAGTAGCTTGACTCACGACAACACATTGAAACCCTGCCAAATACTGACAGGCTATTTGTCTCCCTCCTAAACAGAAGGAATTTTTCGCAGTTGACCTGACCTTGCTGAAATAAAACGTGCAGTATCAAATGTATGGGTTTTTTTTTGTTTTTTAAATAAAATAAATAAATCAATAAATCAAAAAGCAAAACAAAACCCTGGATGAGCTGATGGGCTATGCGAGCAGCAGGACTCTTGCAGACTGCAGACATGTGCTCTGCTTCAGACTTTATACATGCTTCTCTGAATTAAAGGTGACTGACGGACTGGATGTAAAGACTTTGTCTCCACAGGCACCCGGATGATTGACAAAGCCAAAGTGAAAGCATATCATCCTGTCAGTGTATTCAATTATGGCCACTTTCAAAAATTAATCCCCTCTCTATTTTTACACTAATTATGTGAATTTTCTTTGTGCTGTTCCAAAAAAAACCAAAAAAAAACCCCTTTTGATTATTACATTCACAAAAATAAGTGAATACTAATAACACTATGAAATCGTTTTATTTTATTCGTTTTTTTTATTTCTTTAGCATAAACATGTCTGTTTGAATTTTATTTCCATTTATTTATGTTTAATAAATAATTTAGATTCAATAACACAGTATTATATATTTAAATCCATATAGACAGCTATGATATTATAAAATTCAGGCTTAAGCCAATCTAAGCCAGCTTTAAGCCTGCTCTACCTATGTATTCTGCTTAGACATATTTATTAAATATTTCTCCAAAAGTCAGAAAAAACAGATGCTTAGAATGAGAATGAAATCAAAAAGATGTAAATAGATGTAAAAAGCATTTTGTATGGTCATGAACTCCATATAGAATGTTTTCTGAACATCTGAACATAGTACTGCAAAAAAAAAAAAAAACCTAATTAAAAATAGCACAGTATTATCAATTGAGATGAGTCATAGATGTTATATGTGCTCATCAAATTCTATTCTTGCTAGGAAGACAAGGGAGATGGAGGTGCTTTGGCTGTATACTTTTGAAGCAAGGATATACTAGCTGAAAACTGGTTTACTATAATATAGCCTGAAGTAACCTGAGCCAATTTTGTAGCATTTATAAATCGGGACATCACTATGCCATACAGTGTCAGAAAATGCATAAGAAAATCTTTCTGAAATTAAATATTTACTGTGGTTCAAGGCAAGTATTTCGGCCATTTAAAAATTAACTAGACCTCTTCTCAGCACTCAGCTTCCAGTGATCCGCCTCTGTGTGGTTATATCCCAAGTTATCCCAAAGACAATGTCAGCAAATCCTATGCCAGAGTCAATGACACTGGGCAGACACATCATGCAAACAGCCAAGGTGTAAATACTTAAACCTTCTTGAGTGTTCAAGGACGTTAGCTGTCTTTTTCACCAACAAACTTTAGAAACTCAAATCACTGTCTGTTTAAAAGTTTCAGCCTCAAATCTGAAGTGATTTTCACTCGAGACAGTGATAAACATTTGTTAGTCTGAAAACTCCACAAACGTAGGCTTTATTTCCGAAAACTTGGCCGTGGCAGTCTAAGGCAAACTTATCATTTATGTAATAGGTTACTATAAAATTTTATACTATAGTATAATTATACATTTTAAGCACTAAGGATGGTGATCTAAATGCAATGAACAAGTCACATTCAGTCAGCTGAAACTTGCCTTTCACTGGCTTTCATATATCACCATTTAACCTGCTTAACCTGTTTAAGCTTGCATACTGCATTTTCATTGATTTTGTGACACAGTTGTTGTTTCATTTTATGTTTACCATCCTTCCATTTAAAACCTTGTCTCATTCACTAAAATGCGTTATATTTCAAGCTATCCAATCTTCATTAATGGCCTAGAAAATTTAATGATTATTGCAAATAATTTGCCACCTGCAGATATCCACACTTGCTTGAATTTAGCATTTAGCGTTTTCATATATAATGAACTCTGATTCCTCCTTAGAGGTGGGATTGTGCATGCTGATCCTGTAGTATGCTCGTCATTCAGCCGTTGGTCATGCAGACTCCACAGAGCTCCTAGCTAACAGCCTCACAGTGCAATCACTGCAGTCACCTTTAAAAGTCACCAAATCTCTTCTGCCATTTCGTTTTTCAACCCATCATGGCTGCTCAACCTATGATAAATCTGCACCATTACCGGAACTCTGTAGATATATTAAATATTGAGATTCAGGGGGAGTCAATGGGGCAAAGGAGTGGGGGCTTTTAATGCTGCTGCTGATGCAGTCAAATTGATTAAAAAGAGTCACTTTGTCAAGAGACTAAGTGCTCAGATCTGCCAAGTGCCTACACCCAACTGCCTGGAACACCACTTAGTTTACGGGGGGGGGGGGGGGGGGGGGGGGCTAATCTCTTTTACTTACAGTGAGAGTACAAGCAAACACATTTGATTATTGTTCTTTGAAACACAGGTGTCTATTGGAAATGGTTTACAAATTATAAGTTCATGATATACTATTTCTGTTAGCAACTGGAGAGAGTTGAGTTCACACATACGTGTGTTGTCTCTTTATTACGGATTATGAAGATTATGAAGAAAAATGCAAGCAAAGGTTAAAAGCAGAATATACATTATGCACCACTTGGACCTAGGAATGACACAAGAAAATATTGAAGAAAAAAAATCTAGGAGTTCAGAACTGAATAAGAAGGCAGTAGGAAGGCAGAAAGTGGGAATCTGGGTGTATAAGACAGGAAGCAATGTCAGTAAAACACAAAAGAAAAAAGAAACATGAGCCTTTGTGACACCTTTTCACATTCTCCTCTTTGCAGTCTGTTTCACCTTCTCTGCCTGTTAGCTTCGAGGGCAGATGTGCAAACATCCCTGTGGCTTGAGAAATGGCTATTAGAAGAAGCAGAATGCAGCTGTGAGACTCATGGTTATTCATATCACGGCCCGTAAGTCTCATGCTGTCCTTCCTTCAGCACAGTTATGAGACTAGGCTGGATAGAAGCCATGGCTAAATAATGGAAAAGAGCAATCTTTTAAGCTGCCACTGTAGCAATCTGCCAATGTTTGTCCTCCAGAAGGGAGGAATCACACTTTCAAATTGGGCTTTTTAAGGATATTATTTTGTAGTTTTATTCTGACTGATATATGATGCAATTAAATGTTATCGCATGAAATTCAGTGTGAACTGATATGATATCGCTTGATACTGACAAACTGGCACTAGAAGTCTGTGTGGCTGTGTGTTTGCTTGTTTGTACGCTTGTTTGTTTTTGCTTTTTTGTTTGTTAATTAAAAACAAAAACATTGCACATCAACCACAGCAGCTAATATACAACTATTGCATTAAAGATTTCATTTTTAATGTGCAAAAATGTTAAGGTTATCACTGTGGTGTCTTTTATTAAGCTAAAAGATAATACGAAGCAGTAGGACTTACTGTAGGATGCAACGGGAAGTGTTTCCGTTTTTAACGCAGTTGTTACTTTTGTCACCTGCAAATAATTCTAACCACCGAAACATGATCATGAATTCAGTTTTCAGGTTCTCAGTTTCATTTCATGGCTTTTAAATATTTCCTCCGCTTCAAATGGATAATTTTGCCCAATGGCTAATGTGATTTGACACATTCAAATCAAATTTGCCACCCACTCTCCAAGAGTTATCAGAGCAGCTTTGTGACTGGAGACTCAGGGTGTCTTGTTATTATGCTGGCAATTTGTTAATGCTTTTCTGTTGGCCATTTCTATGGCCATTTCCAGCACTGTGGGTAGAACATTTTCTCAAACTCTTAAGCACTGACTGTGACTTTGCCTGCTGCTATCAATTCTGTTCAGTTTTGTGGTTAAAGAAGGAAGATCATTAATGTCCTGGTGTTAAGGTGATGATTTTTGTTGCTGAAATTCATGGCTCCAAGTTGTATCTCCCTTCTCCACATTAGCCTTGTGGAGAGATAAGATGTCAATACATGGATAAGAAACAGTATCTCAGCTGGTGCCACTTGACTAGAGAGAGGCAAAATTGTACTGAGGAACTCTGCAGTCAGTGGGTGTCAACAGCAACCTTTCCCTACAGCAAATTTTTAGGGTGGTGCATATGTTTGTGGCCTCTTTGAATACATTTTTCTTGGGATTCTAAAATAATACATCACTGTTTAATTGCTGCTAGATTCTATGACTTTCTGGCTTTTATCTGGCGAAAAAATGAATACTGTTGAAAAAGAAGAATTCAGGTTTTGAGGACATGAATTTATCTATGCAATTTCGTATACATGGACTTTTTTGGAATGTTGGCTAGAGAGTGTATGTTGCAGTGACCTAAACAAGTGACCTGTCCAAGGCTTAAAATTGTGTCATGAAGGAGGATGGTTTTCTTTTGTGTATAGCCACTGGATGATCGTAGTTCATTGATTATTTTTCAGCTAATTTGATCAGTTGATCACTGTAACGTATAGCTTTGACAGCTTCTCCAGGATCGAGCAGCTCCTAATAACGGTGTAATGCACCTGTAATACAGGTGTTAAGTCATTGAGCGATATTTCTCTCTGAAAGTGCATGTGGAACCCACCTACCAACTTTCAGAATCTTTCCCATTGCCTTCAGACACCTTAACGTCTTGACAGCTCTCGAGTCAATAGTGTCGCATCTTCATCCAACAGTTTATGCAGCTCCTCGTCTTATGTTTCCTTTGGTCTACCACTTCTTGGCTTATCATCTAAGATCAAATTTATCTTTTCCAATCAGCGAACCAGTTCTTTACTGCAGAAATGCCGACTGCTGCATTGCCATAAACTTTTCAAATTTCATCTCTTGCTTCAGTTCAGTTTTCTCCACGTTTGGTTAAGAATAGAAGGCAATGACGAATATGAGTCTTGCTGGACTCCATGCTTGATTGATAAACTACCAAAAACATGGTAGTTTACATACCTAATATACATATCTAATCAAGGTCTTTGGAGAAATCTGGGCATTGCAGAGAAGTAAGTGTGTGAAAACAAGGATGAGCCAGCCTTGAGGAGCCTCTTCTTGGTACAACAATTTTGGATGTTTGTACTTTCTCACTCTTTTTTTTAGGTCAGGTGGAATTCTTGCATTAATTGCCAAAACCACATACCTCCACCAAGACCTTCTAAATATTCATTAAATTATTAGCACTATTAATTTTCTTTGTGTTTGTATTTATTCAGTTTCTGATTTACTGTATCCTATAATGTTGACTGTATTTTCAGCAATATACAGTATAAAAGGCATAGTTCAACTTAATTTATATGAAATGGCAATGTCACAAGAAATGGGATTGCCCTCAAATATGAAGCATGTTTAGGATGCACTTCTAATGTTACAGTTCATTAAGCCTGGGTAAAATGGTCATGGCTGGGATTTCCTATTTCAGTTGTGTAGGATTACTGTTACTGTTTCAATGCTTGGTATTGTATAACATATTCAGTGTGTTTCCATTTTCTTTGAGAGATCCACCTTGTCAATCACATTCTGTATGAATTTATGCTGACAGCGAGAGATGCCCTTAGGCAGGAACAGCACTGAATCAAATACATTACTGGGTGCAGTACCGTTCAGGCCTTTTTACCAAGTTCTCATCAAAAGACATATTTCTTCAGGCACTTTGTAATACAAAGAGCTCGGTCAAAGCCTACAGATAAAAGTTATCACTGGTAATAGTGGTAACATAAAACATTTACCTAAAAGACAAAGCATTTTGGTTACAGACCACATGTCTTAATTGTTATGATGTTATGAATTTACTTGATGTCCTCGATATGTCCAAAATTGCTAAGCAAATGGTTTAAGAAATTCAGTTCTAATTAGGGCTGGACAACATGGACATAATATTAAATCTCAAATTTTTTCAGTTTTATGGATGATTCAAAATTGTCAAAATTCTATTTTCTTCTGTCTATATAAACTTAAGACAAAACATGATTCAAAAACACGGTTCTTTATTAAAGCTCTATACTGTATTTGTAGAATAGTTTAAAAAAAACAACAGTAACAAGCATCTTCAGCAGCTGGCATTACTTAAGCTTGTTGTTGACTAGCAAATCGCAGACATGAAGGCATCTCCAAGGAAATAGCCTATGTTTCTATTCTAAATACAGAGAACTGTTGATGCTGGAGTTTGAGTGACAACAGAGGAAGCACTAATCGTGAATTTTTCACATAGTTAAAAAAAAAAAACAATCTCCTTATAAGGCCTTTTAACACTTTTTGCAATTAGAGTGATACATAATAGTCTAATGTAGCAGGCATTTTCTCACCATCATCGCGTGTCTTCTGGATAAAGGCATCCACTCCACTTTCTCCATAATTTCCTTCTGAGGCAACAGTGGCCACATAGTTCCAGCCCATGTGGCGCACTATGTCCACTATAGCCTGGGCCTGGTAAGTGTCTGGAGGAACAACTCGAGAGAAGAAGTCATAGCGTGTGTTGTCACTCAACTCTGGTGCTGTAGATGCATAGCTCACCTGGGGGATCTGGAAGGGACACAAAACATTGAGTATTAAGTACACAATCCCCCCCCCCCCCCCCATTTCCTCAGCCACACACACACATAGAAAGCCCCTGCAAAATCTACAGTTGCCTCTGCATACTGTATACCAAGTACTGCATATACCATACTCTCTTTCAAACTGAAAATAAGACTTAATTCAGTGTTGTTATTTAATTAATATTTATTTATGGAGGTGGTTGGATATCTCTCCCGGACCTTTCAACCCAGCTTCTCTCAGAACAGATTTATGGGGTTGAAGGTCGGGTTACTGGACAGACCAACCTATAACAGACAGCACTGCTTCCTTCCTCTCCACTCTCCAAGTGTTTTATGAAATCCACCACACAACAAAAGTCATTAATTACTTCCCACTTTCCCTGTTATCTTTTTCTAATGTTACTCATACAACAGTCACTAATCTGCTCACCGCATATATATTAACAAGAGCAGCATATCTAAACTTGGCTGGATGGTAGATCGGTCCAGGGATTTGGTTCTGAAATCGAGGATTAATTCAGACCCAGCTATTTTTAGACTATAATGGTCAAATATTTCTTGGGCACAGAAATTAACTAAAGATTCTGCCTAAAAATAATAATACATACAATTTCACCACCATATAAGGTATGTGTTTGTTACAATAATTTTTCATTTTGAAATGAAACTGGAAAATACCTTATTTGTTTTCTTGGAACATTCTTAAGTAACAATTCATTTTTCCATATAATTGTTGCTTAATTACATATTGATATATTTTTATTTGTTTCTACTAGAAACAAAGCCGAGTAATCAAATATGCATGACTCCAAATAAGGAAAAAAATTATTAATATTTTGTTACTTAGTGAAATTCCATTCCATTGATTCCATCAATGTTCACAAGAACTGTTAGCAGAACTAATTAGCTGGAAAAACCCCAACACATCAATCACCCAAAACCAAATTTTACATTTAGTATTAGGGACTTGTATCCAGCAATTTGTTTTCTTAAAACATTTTGATAGCGTTCTTCTTGATCTCATCTGACCACAACACACAATTCTAATTGTAGTTTCAATAATTCCTGCTAAAATATTGATTTTGCATTTTGTTGTTCGGTTGCTTCTTGTAATAATTTCAAGCAGCCTGTTATAGAGGCATTGGAGGTGATTTTCAGATTTAATAATCTGTGCAATACTGCAGCTGTGACCTTTGTGTCCTTTGCCTTTCCCACCATGCACACCTAACCTGTGCAGCTCAAAAGCCATTTGTCTCCTTTCTGTTAAAACCTTGTTGGTTTTCCCCAAGGCGATTTTGCATTTGTGCAAACTCATATATGTCTGAGTCATATTAGTTCCATGGAAATTTCCAGGGTGACAATATACTATTTTAGGGTGTGAATAATTTTGCCGTAGTTATTTTTTTCTTAACCCCAAAATATTTTTCCTCTGACAGGAGAGATATTTTCCACTCTTTGCTCATTTTGTTTGGAGTGCCAGTAATTCTGAAGTTTTGTTGTTACATATTCTCTAAGAGCATGAAGCCAGGTTTAAAGAGCAGTATCAATAATAAACAACGATGATGCAGGTACAGATCTTGAAATCTGTTTTATGCTGTACATACTGTATAAAATCAAGACTGTCAGTGTAAAGGCCTTTATACCAGCATATGGTCAAACATCCTTAGGGTATTTTTTTTAGCATATAGTATTTTTAATCAATGATACATTTCATGAAACCAGAGATTGCTTTGAACTTTCCGTCTCTGTGCTCGGACCTCAGAGGACTTCTTAACAGAAATGCTGAAGGTTACGACTCTTGTCATGCTTTAGATGTGCATCTATTTTAAGATTTAAAAAAGGATTGCTTGGACATCTGGTGCAGAGGAAGGCATCTAATCACAGCAACATCTATCTGAAGTAAATGTCTCAGTGTCTCTGCATGTGAATACATTAGGCTCTGAGCATGAATAAGTTTGCATAAATGTATGTGATGAGTGTATCATGTGACTCATTTGCTCTCCATCCTTAGAGTACCTATCTTTACATCTGTAGGACGTTCAAAATATTTTTTTTTTCCATAGACAAAATTTCAGCATGTAAAATGCAGGAGAATTTAGACACATGGTAGGATTCATATCTTTTTCATGACTGGAAAGCTCTGTTCACAGTTAAGGCATTGACAGCTTGCTTACCCAGAGCAGATTGGATATTAACTAATTTAAAACAAATCTCTTCCTCCCACTATATAGAGGTGTTGTTCAACTGTTGTTGTTTACTCTGATAGGAGGTCCAATTTTCAATCTGTCAGTGTCAGGCTAAGTGGCACAACAAATGGGTTCGCAGTGAAAATGGAATGTCAAAAATGTTGTGCAATAACAAGCAACTGAAGGAAATTATCCTGTGCTGTGCCACAACAGCTGTCTTTTGAGCAGGGTTACCCACCTCCATCATAATCCAATTCCATCACCCAATTTAATTTCATTTTTATATGCTTGCCACTGAGCAAAACAGTACATGCTTGCCACCGAGCAAAACAATACTTTCCCAATCCCAAGTATAAATGGAATCCCCAAAGATCTTCATGTTGCTCTTAGTCAGGTAAAAGTGGGATTGGAGTTTACTGTATGTCACATCATACTTCTGAAGTATAAAAGCACATATTATACAACAGTTAGTTCTTCTCCACTAATTTGTTTGGACAAGAGTGCTTATATTTAGTATAATAGCACCATTTCCCACGTAAATTTCAAATAAAATTCCAGTAGTTTAAAACAGTTACTACTGTACATCAGTGTTAGCGACATCATCAATGGACATGGCAAATGATACAATTTACAAGAATGTAACTTTTGACTTAAAATATGAAAGCTCAGTGGAAGATGAAAAGGAAGAAGTATTTCCAATTCCAATTCCAGCACCTTTAACAGGAATGTGCACATCAATATGAGCTAGCTGGACAGCTAGCCGATGAGCTATTAAAATGAGTGTGGCTTCTTTGGGATCTGCTAGCAGAACAAAAAACAGAATATTTGGCCATACTGTGTCCAAAATATCAGTTACTCATATTAATTTTTGGTTACAGAGCTATTGCCAAGTCTCACTCCAGCACTGTGTATGTGTGATGAGACCGAGCCTTTGCTATCTGCCTGTTTTAATTATATCTTGAACTAACAGTCTTCTCTAGTTTATGCATGTTTGTCAGTCGCATGACTAATTGTCTGGCTTATGTTCCTGAGTACTGCCTAGTACATTGGTCTTAACAAAACCAGAAAACTTGTGCTTACTAATCTGTCTTTCTGCTTCATGACAGTGAAAACTGACAAGGTCTGAGAAGGTTAGATTGGCATGACAAAAATGGAACTGTGACCACTTTGCAAAGCTAAGGCTTCAAGAGAAGCATGCAATCCTTGTACATTGTTGGAAGGCCACTGCTGAGAAACGTCCATCAAAAGCGTACCACACTGGCTATAAAGTCACACTGCATAGTCTAACGAGGCCATTCTTATTACTGATGAACCTTCCTGACATCCACAGAGACATTCAGACACTAAAAGTGTCTGACTTCAAGCTGTGAAGCAATGAAATTGATCTGTCAGCATAATAACAGAGCAGCACACAATGACTGACAGAAAGTGGCAAGCTCTCACCACATAGGTCTCCACCAAATGGAATGTTTAGGTGATACAAAAATTGGTGGCTTGCTAGGAATTCACTTTACAACATACCAATTTAGAGAACCACACTAGTAGTTAAAAGACATTTATGCTCTACAATAAACATGTTTTCTACACATTCATATAAAATTTGTTACATGACATGCTTTTTACGCTCTATAACCAAAGCATCTTTGTAAATCACGTTAGTTATATAGTTAAGAATATGCTGTATTTCTCAGTGAGAAACCCTGCAATCTCCACTCTTATAGTATGGACTGGCTCTTAGATAATATACTCAGTGCTCAGATTTGACCTTTGAAGCTTTGCATTGCAAGCTGGAAGTGGCATTTATCTCATTCAGTACCTCTGGTGTATCTCCAGTCATGGTGTCCTTATTGCAGCCTTCAATTGCATACAGCTTTGTGCACTTTCAGGTGAATCAAAATATTTGACTCTTATTCAAAAAGGGTCCCAAGGGCTTGACCGAACAATGGCAAATATAATAAAGGAACTGGGGAAATCACCACCCCTGGGCACAGGCTCACAAAAGGGCTTACATTAACAGTTTTAATGTGGTGCTCCATTTCCAAAGCAATAACATGACACAAGCTTCAACCATGGCTCACTCATTTTTATCTTGGAGTTAATCAAATTGTTAGTGTATACAACATATACCTAAATAAGCTAAATATAGTGTACTTAATTGAATGAACATGTAAAAGATATATTAAGGAAAGCATTTTAATCTATCATTTTTATCTACATATCACAGTGATTAAATCAGTGTATAATTAGTGGAAATCTTATCCTTAGGCATCACTGTAAGGGGTTTATTAGTGGCATGTGTGCTTTTCCTGCTGGACTAAATAACACTGGTAATGTCCTCACGGGTCTCACTTTAGAATGTCTTGAAAAAAATTTTTATAAACAGCAAGATTAAACTCACTTAAACTTAATGCATGCTGTCTTTACAATGCCAGTTCCCTAATTATTCAATAATTCATAAAAATGCATAGGCAGAAAAACGAAAATCACTTTACTTAAGGGCCAGAGAAAATGTCTGTCACAATGATATACAGCAGGGCTTTACTGAAGGTCAGCGTTTCCACAAAGAGGTAATATTGAAATATCTCAGATTCTTTAATTTTCCAATTAACCCTACTAGACAAGGAATGTCACATCATTACCGTTATGTCACACTGACATACCAGAAGTACAACGAGCTACAAATTCAGATGTCAAGATGTTCTAATATAAGACATAACACGTGAGCCATGAAAAAACCTAATGGCAACAAAAATCTTTCATATGTCAAGTGCTGTGTTAGCTTGACATCAGAATTGACACTTTTTTGAAATAACTCCTTGTACATGTTCATGTACGCTCATGTAGGTGCCCTTAGTTATAAGCACTACCCTTTTGCAAGGTACTGGTTGTTAAAAAGAAAACAAGAAAATCACCTTCCATTAGGGAAGAGCTACTTCCATGCCCCACTTTGGTGTGTCTCACTTCTGGCACTTCCTGAATATAACTGGGTTTATACTGTGAATGTGATAAATGAGAAATCTTTAAGGTCAGACTAGTGATCAGCTGCAATATGTGTGGGTTAGGAAGTGGGAAAGAAGTATTTGCTGGTTCATTATCTGCTCCAAACAGCACAACTCCAGCAAGATGCCCGGCAGGAGAGTAGCTTATCGAGTGTCAGGATCAGAAGGGTTTGGACATTATCACTACGGCATCCTCGAGGCCACAGCTAAAAATCAACGCCAAAGTGAGACACCTTCTTGTCTATACTGATATTAGCCTATGAAAATTAATAAATACAAAATAAACGGTCTGGCAATAGTTTAGTGAAAGCAAATCATGACAAAATAAATATACTGTGAGAGAATATATGGGTATTCAAATATATTCTGTTACCTCACAGTATATTTATGTCCCATAATTCCCATATCTGAATGTGTGTCTTTGAAATATGCTGCACTCAGCTTCTCACTGACGCTGTCCCATTTCACATTCTGCAAATATTTTATTTTATGGGCAAATATTCATGTAAGTGTTTGCGTAATGCATAGGCTCAGATTTAAGAACAGTGAATAGTGGCATACATGCTCTTACAGATATTTACTCTAGTTTTCATACATGACTGAAGATCCATTGGATGTCCCTATGCCTAAATAGCCACAGAGACCATGGTACATAGAGACTGCATACATATATATTTTAGTTTTTTAATCATTTTACAAGAAAATATTACTCTTGCACTAATTAACTGAACCCATATAGGCTTTCTCCCTTGAAAAGTGTTCCATAAAGAAATGCAGTTAGGGAGGTTTAGGACAAATATTACTTCTCTCTTTAGTAATACTACTACAACAAAAGCTGAGAAAGGCACAGTTAAAAGGGGAATTATCGATTCTGGAGAAATATTTGAACTCAACAGCCAAACAAATACAAACTTCTCTTCAATGCTCCTTCAGAAGCTCCGCCCACAAATTCATGGATGCACATTGCCAAGGCAACGACATTAACCGCAACACCCATACCCCAAACCTCCCTTTTGCCCTGACTTGTTATTGCCTGAAGATCGCCCTCGGTGGGAATTGTGCTGGGTGACTTAGTTCGAGCCACTTTCTTTGTTTCTCCATTTACAAAGCCAGGGCTGTGTATAGGGATGGGAATCGAGAACCGGTTCCAACCGGTTCTTATTTTTGCGAAGAACCGGAATCGTACACCTCCGATCCCTCTATCGATTCTTACGGACTTTTCGTGTCGCGAGAAATGACGTCACATGCCGCGATTTGGAATCTACACAATGGAGTGCAGAAAGCGGTCCAGGTTATGGCTGCTTTTAAAAAAGAGGGACTATCATTCTGCAGTGTGCAAACAATGAAAAACCGTCATCATCTCTAATATGCTTAAGCATTTAAGCCATCAACACGGCATTACATTTAAAGATTGCCATGTGTTCGCCACTCCGCCGGGGTTAGAGGCGCGATCATTCACGATCATTCGCGGCGATCTTCCGCTTCACACCTGATGATTTCTCACAGGCACACAGGTTGGGGAAACGAGAGCCAACGGACTGTGTTACAAAGTTCGTGGTGAAAGGTTTGCATCCTTTCACCACAGTAGAGCTAAATGCTTTTGGGTAGGTTCTGGTAGTGAAATGCTTTCATTAGTTGTGTATCAGTGCACTGTAAAGCAGATGCCTTATCTGTCATTTGGTTGAAATATTTCAGTTGCATTTATATAAATGGTACCTTATTTGTAACTGTTATATAATCCCATGTTATAACCTTTTAAGAAAAGGTGCATTAGTAAGTTTAACATGATCAAGTGTTAAGAAGATGGCCTGGTTTTGTGGTAATGTGCCGGTGTGCTTGTAACTAACTAAATAAATAAATAAATAAAAATAAAAACATTTCTTATAATTCATTTTATATTTATTTATTTATTTATTGTTAATATCACCGTACAGCTAATAAAACAGCTGCTGAAAACTACTGTAGGACTACTGTTTTTTAATAAATGTGTAGCTAACCAGGTCTAATGACCTGTCCATAAAATTATAATCAGTGATTAATTAGGGAATCGATAAAGAACCGGACCGATAAGAAGAATCGATGATGACACCGACATCGGTAATTTCTTAACGATTCCCATCCCTAGCTGTGTACCAACACTGATTTAATTAACACACAAACGAAATGGATATTTGCTGAATTTGACAAATAGTATTTTGGATTAGAATCTGTGACGGCACCTGTAAAGAAAAGCATCACAAATCATCACTTCAGGTTGCATAGTTGCTTACTTTAATCACAAGCACATATATATTGCCTGCTAAGTGACTGAAAGGCTCATCATGCGTGGTCACATTTGTTTGTTTTACTCTCTTTTCTTTTACCTTTTCCTCATACTCAGTATTCCAAAATCCAAAAAGAGGAAGTACACTAAATTAGAAAGCAGTTTATTTTTACCCACTGCTGAACCTTTTTGCCCAGTCCTACTTTGGCTGTGAGTGTGAAACTGGGATGCAGTTCTATGTCTGTCTCTCTATATCTGTCTCTCTCTGTAGGGGCACCACCAGCTCTTAGACAAGCCTATGGGGATTTTTCCTGGTGCTCCAGATGGCTAGTCAGATATTGGCTCCAGCTATTGATTTGTGTAAGACAGCTAATAGTCTGTACTTGGCAGAAGAAGCTTTTGATAGCTTGATGAGTCCTGGAGCAGCTGTTACTGAGAACTGTTATTTGCAATATAAATATGAATGAAGTCATCCTTGGAGTGCACACATTAGATTGACTGTATTAGCCCAGAACCAGGATCATACATACAGTCAATGATATTGGACCCTGATGTTTATAAGGGGCTAAGATAATGTACTAATCTCTTCTTGAAGAGATGAGTGAAGGAGGTTTGTTTCAAATCCTGGAATAATGGAAATTAATTTATAATTGTGATTAATTTACTGAGGAACACTGCAGTCGGTATATGTCAACAGCAGTAAGTGGCTTTCTTTTCCCCTGCAGCAAATTATAAGGGTGGTGCATAGGTTTGTGGCCTTTTGTAACAACATTCATTTCTAATATAATACATAGATTGAGCTTTAGATTCTACAACCATGTGCAATTTATCTGGCAAAGAATGAACACCGTCACAAAAGAAGCATTGAGGTTTTGAGGAAATTAATCATCTATGCAAAATCATATACCCTTCTGGAGCTATGAAATGTTGGCCAGACAGTGTATATCGCAGTATACTGTATGGCGCTATGTCCAGTGAGTAGGCTGGATGCGGTAAACTTCCCATCCAAGGCTTAAAATCATGTCTTTTTTGCAACATGTGGCCATGCATTGTCATGAAGGAGGATGATTTTATTTTGTGAAAGGCCACTGGATGATCGTACAGTAGTTCATTAGATTTTTCACTTCTTGATCAATTGACACAATCTTGACACTTGATCAATTGATCACTGTAGTTATTTCTCAGCTTATAATAAAGTTGTAATGTACCTGTTATGCAGGTGTTAAGCCACTGAACGATATTTCTGAGCAATATATAATGGCATGCGGAACCGACCTACCAATTTTCAGAATCTTTATTGCCTTCTGATGCCTTAGAACAGTAGAATTATCAATATTCAAATGTCTCGCTAGTCGATTGTGTTGAATCTTCTTCCAACCGTTTCTGCAGATCCTCTGAGGCTGGAGAACCCAGAGAAAACCCATGCAAACATGGGGAGAATATGAGAAATTCAACACAGAAACTAACACAAGGTCAGGATGGAACTGGGAAACCTGAAGGTGTGAGGTGGCAATACAGCCCAATGGAAATGCTTTCCTTCGTTCCTTCTTTTTATAAAAATGCAATCAGAGCGTGACAAGTCTGTTCTCATCAACAACTATGTGCTAATCAACACTTTCAGGACTGCCTACAAAGACTAAATTGAGAGCCATGTGATGGGTGGTGAGAAAGCTTCATTTCATGTGATAGTTTAATGGGATCCCACTGGAATTCAGCACAGTAGCCTAGAAAATTCGCACAGACTCACGGTGTCACAAAGCAAAATGTTGTAGTTTGATTAATGGCATTTCAATCCAATTTTTCATCTTCAGTTCATGTTACACATCAACAAATGATGTCTAATATAGGCCAATCCAATAGATCATAAATTAGCTTAAATATTTAAAATTCATATTAATTATAGAGAATTTCTCAATGATGCTTGGATTGTAGCATCCTCAGACGCTTATTGAAGAGAGACTTGAATTATAGATGCTTACAAGAAGCATTAATTATTCAAAGTTGTGTTTTTAGTCTTTCAGTGGCTGCTGTGGGTAAAATAATGGCAAGGGAAATGCCACCTGCATAATTATAGTGATGAGTTGAGGCTCCAGCTCATCTTCATTCTACAATCGATATTTATTTATCAGTGAATCACTCCAGATTGGGAATTAATAGCTTGACTGGTGGGTATTTATTGGTTGTGTTGTGCTGCCAAATAATATTAAAAAAAAAAAAAAAGTTAAATAAATAGAAAAATAAATAAATAAATAAATAAATAAAAACAAGTTGAGAAGCTACAATCAAAATTATGTATTATTCCACTTAACACTTTTCAGTCAACAAATACTTAACACTGTATGTAACGCTCTTAACAGCATACAATAAAATGTTCAGGATAGTTAGACCAAAGCGTGATACAAGATATGTACTGTTGGAGTGTCCTTCTGAAAAAGACAACTTTCTATCATTCTGAAAAGATGACAAGCATAAAAGGTTGCGTGGTGCTGACAGGAGAAAAATGATTTGAACATATGACAGGCTGTCTGACAGTCAACTAGCCTCCAGCTAAAATACTGCATCATAACATAACCTTTTCCTTTTCAAGAATTTCCTGTAGTTTGATATGTTCTACTAAAATGTTTGGAGATTGCTGTTTTGTTGTGTACCACCAGTAATTAACATTTGTATTGGATTTTCAGTCTCAGCCAATGTCAATTTTCACAATGCGGTTGCCGTAAATGTCAAGTGCACAAGAAGAGCAAAATATTTGCAAAACAAAATCACTCCGGTTTGATGTATTGCCCGCCAGTTGTTTTCAACTAAGCTGCTGAAATGGGCTGTATCAGTTTAGAGGGTGCAAGCTGAAGATTCTTCTGAGCTGTCAGATCTTTCACTGCTATTTCCTTCATCAGGAAAGAGGTCATCAGTGTTATTCAGAGACTAACAGTTCACAGTTCAGCTGAGGGCCTAGAAGTCTCCACTTAACACTCAACCTGACAGGCATTAACACAGTGCCACAGAGTGCAGTTAGTTATTCTCTGTGCATGAGCTGCCCATGATTCATTCTCACTCTCTATCTTTCACATACTACATATCTCTCTCTACATACACACACACACACAGATAGATAGATAGCTCTCTCTAGAGAGAGAGAGAGAGAGAGAGCTGGAAGTGAGATAAAATGCTTTAAAAAAAAGTTTTCAGCCTCTAACAGAAAACTATTTATAGACATTGAGCTAATTTGTAATTCTCACCCTTTAAAACAGTCAAGCACACTGTAAACCAAAACCATGCACTCTATCATTTAAAAAGCCCAGTGTAAAGGTCTTATTTATTTATTTATTTATTACTATAATATTAGCTTTTCGATCTAGCCTGGATTCAACACTTGTTGATAGAGTATAATAATGGCTGGATAGATATAGAACAGTTATTGAATGTTCAAAAAGAAATGTACAACAAAGTGTTGCAATAATTTGTATATAGGCTATATTTTTAAATAGTTTCTGTTACAGATCACCAACGATGGAGCAAATCGCTATTATGTGTATAAATAGGAAGATGTCAATTAACAACTTTGAATGCATATTCATTCAAACTGTGACCACAAATTAATCTTTCAAGTCTGATTATAACAGCTCATGGGCAGAACGCTCCTGTTTCATCTCAAGTGAATACGAAAGCTGTCACACCGGGTTGCCTCACTTTGAAGGGGTTTTTTTTTTTCCCCCCTCTGTCCTGGCTGATAACCAGTACATATGAATTTTAATTAGGAAGTGTAAGATGTAAGACTTATCACATTGCAGGAATCTGCACTGTTTAATAATACACTAATGTACTCATCTAACATGTACTCATATAAAAATCCACCAAGAATAACCTGCATTTTAATATTTATTATCAATGTGTATCTCAACTCTTCAAAAGATTTATTTTTAAATTAAATTCTGAGTTGACTTTTTGGGTTTAAACTTCTTTCATTAATAAGTTGTTCTATTTTCCCTTTGGCTGATGGCTTCTTATATTACCTACGTTGCTGTTCGAGTGATTCCCGATAGCTGTGCCAGTGGGAATTCATCTCTACCTAAAGCAACTTGTACAGCAGCTCTTTAATAATTTAGTCTGTCCAGCTTTCTCAACTTCTCATCTGTATATTCTGATTCTAATATAAATGGTACCACCGCTTCAGCTGTCATGCATCTTCCAGCAAAGCCATCATCTTGTAAATCACCAACTAGCTTGTCTGTGTTGTATAGTTATATTCCATGAGGAGCTAACAGCAATATATATAATTTTAGATATAATTTCAATATAAACATGTTTACTGTGTTTAGGGTGTACCTTTTAACTGTATTAAATTGTAAAATTCCCATTACTTACTTTTACTGTAGTGAATTAAATGCTCTTTGCAAGCAGTCTTTTGGCTCATTTCAGTTTTTGTTTCAAGGTCGCTGAGCAGTACATCCTTGGAGATGCTTCATAATGGGATTACTTGTAGGGTCCTGAGTACAACCATTTAATCACTAAAATGTTATTCTACCTGAGTATTCACTAAGGGTTCTTTGAAATGTTAGGCAGTTGTACAGTGATGACTCGCAACTATGATAGAAGGATGTTTATGGAACAAATGTGATACAAATGCGTTTATGGAATTTATTTGTGATTTCATAGTCCCATAAACTTCATCTTCATGTTCTATCTCTGCTTGCACTAAAAATGTTCCAGTTGTGCAATGGAAAAAAAAAAATATCTTACTGCCTTTCTGCCTCAAAATAATATTTGGGTTTATCTGGCTACAGCTCTGTATGTGTACAAGCCAGCAATAAACAGAAGTGCAACCCAGAACAATACTTGCAAAACAGGAAGACATGAAAAACATCAAACAGATTATAAATGGTGAGATAGTAGGAACAGCTACTAAAAGAAAATAAGAATAACTACTGCCTGCCATCCTGGTGTTTCCATTGTTACAGGAAAGTGTTGCAATGTAGAACATTTCCAGTGACTCCTTTAAAAAAAAAAGAAAAGGTTTCTCAAGCAGCTTATTCTGATGTCAATATAATCCCTTACCCAAAAAGCTTTGGTAATTATAGTATTATAATACTGATAGTATTATAGTAATATTAAAGGCTTACCAAACAAAAATACCACAGCAATTTTATAGTAATGAAATGGTAAAGTTCTAAAATGTTAAGTAATAATAATAAAACGTAATAAGCAATATAAATATCCAATACAACTCCTTTTGGAACCTTATAGTAATATGGGGCAATTGATGATAGACCAACTACAGAATATTATAGGTAAATATTATTGATTAATAAGATTCCTACAGTTTTCTATCTCCTATATGGAAGTGGTTGAAACATGAGGTGTGCTGTGTGAAAGGGGTCAGAGATTATTTTGCCTTTACTTGATGTGCAAAGAATGCACTGATATGGGAGACCACATTTGATTATTTTCAAGAACTTGCTCAAAATCCCTTAAGGTTTATCTTAGTGTGTGAGACAGTGACAGACTGAAGAAAAGAAATTCTGCTACATCTTTACTTTATGCTTCTAGTCTCGTTTAAGCACGCAGTTGTTATGTGTTTCTGGGAGACTGTGATGATCATTAGTTCATATTACTGATTCTAATGGGCTCTTCATGATTCATTTTTAAAATTACTCTTTAAACGACTAAACAAACTATGCAAAATGCATGCTATCTGCTCTTCTCTCTCTCTCTCTCTCTCTCTCTCTCTCTCTCTCAGAAATCAGTTTCAACACTGTGCTTCAGAAGCAAGGTTCTTGCTGTACATGCACAGGGGAAACTCTGAATTCATTAAGATTGACTGGAATGCATATTTTGCACAAGATATCAAGGACCTCATTGTAATGATAGCATTGATCAGGCCATGTTCATTTAGTTCAGTCATGTTCTACTAATCAGGTCCAAATTGCAGTAGTAGTGGGATTTAATAGTAGCATTGTTCTGCTGGAAGATATGGATGGTGTGATACACTGTAGTGTAACAAGAACTGAAACACAGCATACTCTTTCAGCTAGTAATTAGTTCACTGCCCTGCAGGAAAATTTTTAGCAAAGTGGTAATGAACCTTAAACAAACAGGTCATAGGGGTTTAGCTGGGGATATTGAGTTTTGATAGGTATATACATTATCAGGTCTAACCGTGAACAACAGCAGGTTTTCTTGGTTCATTTGTATGCTGAATAATGAAAAGGTATAACTAAAGCCGTCATTAATTTTTGAAATCTACATAATTTACTAACTGTATACTTCTATGGCTGTTCTACAAGATTTGTCCTGTTGTACATAAATTTGATATGTATAACACTTGAGGTTCATATAGGCCTAAATCGTAAAGAACATGCCACCCTTTTTCTATTCTACCATAAACCACTTTCCATTTTAATCTTATTGCCCAAAATAGATAAACACCTGAACTTCATACCCATTTGCGGTTCTTCCCCAAACTTTGCCACAAAGTTGAAGGCACACAATTGTCTAGAATGCTTTTGCATGTTTTAGCACTACCATTTCCCTTCACTAGAACTAAGGGGCAGAGACCTGTTCCAGCATGATAAGGCCTTTGCCAAAGGCTGGTGTGGAAGAACTCGAGTGACCTGAACAGAGCCCTGACCTCAACCCCAATGAACACCTTTGGGATGAACTGGAACATTGACTGCCTTCAAGGCCTTCTCACCTAACATCAGTGGCTGACCTCACAAATGCTCTTGTGGCTGAATGAACACAAATCTCCACAGCCATGCTTCACAATCTAATGAAAAGCCTCCCCAGAAGAGTGGAGGTTATTATAAAAGCAAAGGAGAGACTAAACCTGGAGCTGGAAGTTCAACAAGCATATATAGTTATCCACTTACTTTTGGTCAAAGTGTATCTGCATTTTATAGAAAAGGCCCAGGGAAAGGGCCTGGACAAGGTGCATTACATTACATATAACAATAAGCAAAATACTAAATGTGTTTAAATTCTTCACACCACTAAAGTAACTGGTATATGAGAAATAGCATAAAAAAATAACAACAGATAAATTTAAAAAAACTAGCTATTTGTTTCAGATACTGTATATCCATTCATCAATGACATGCAAAAATAGATGTTTCTTTGACTATAGATTTTTTTCACACTTTGTCAGAATATACATTATAAATTAATAGATTATAGGGTGCTTTGTATTTAAAGCAGTCTAAATCAAACTTGTCAAGCCTATTCTCAGCACCAGAGACTCTGCACACAGCCAAGAAGACTAATGTTTTTGTACATTTTTTCAGGCCACAACCTTCAGAATTTATTATAACAAATCATTAAGTTTCTACACTTTATGCCCTTTTGTAAGCAAGTTTTCAGAAGGACAGGAAAAATTTAAACACTGCAACACAAAGAGATTTCCAAGGCAAGATAGAGTCTTTAAAAGTTATTTTTTTAAGCTATTAGCGATGCGTAAACCTTGCCTGCCATGTCAGTTTCCTTCTTTGAAAGTAGGCAGTTTTAGGCCACATTTACTGATTTAAAAGTTACCCGATATATACTAATCAGTCTGGCAGAAGTAGTTTCTAGCAAGAGGTACTTCTGATATGCTAAGCATGACCTTATTTTTATTTAATTTTTTATTTCTTTCTTTCTCTCTCTTTTTTCTTTTTGGCTGTATTTTTTTTTTTTTATTAAATAATTAAATTGAGTACACAGTGCCTATATGTGTAATCTGGCTCTCTAACACTTTTATGCAGACTGGATGAGTCACAAGTTGGCAACTAAGATTTCATTATCTCTGAAACCCTGGGTGGTTTGCTAAATGTAATAGGCCTGCTGGCAATGTCCCATAGTATCCAAGAGTAATCGATTTTTTCCCCTAGCTGGTCTTATTTCTTTACTGAGGCAATATGTAAGCCTGCAGTTCTTTAATGTGATCACATTTTGCAACATCACATCACTATGGGATAAAATAGAGTTTGAGTTTGGGCAAATTAAAATGTGGGTAGACAGATAGTAAAGCAACTCAGAGAGACCCAGCAGCATTTATACATTGACATTTTCAAAACCAGTGAAATTGCTTGCTATTTACATATCACTGGTGAACATTTGCCATGACACATTATTTATGGATATTATTTTGATCTAGTAGTTGGACGTTTCAGTGAAAACTTCATGCATTTGTTTATGCATTTGCATTTGCATTACAGTGCATTTGTTTATGGAAGGAAAGTAAAGAGGAATAAAGTCATATTTTCTAAAGCCGGTGAAATAATGCCTGTATATAAGTCCGAGTAATTCAGCCAGACTCAGGAGAGCATTAGACAGCAGTCTGGCACAAAAGGAATAGAACTGTGGCTGGTTTCAGCATCAAGACTGGTCTGCTGGATAAGGCATGCTAGAACAGCGGGGTGGCAGAGTTTCTAACCATAACATTTTGTGACTAAAAGCTTTTACAAAGCTAAAGTCTCTCCATAAATCAAATATAAAAAGCCTTTGACTTTTATTAAACCTATGAGTATTGTGGCAGAGCAACAGAAACAACACAATGTTTTGTAACTTCTATGGGCTTTCATTTTGAGAAAGCACCTTTTTTCTCTCTGAAACTCTGTCCTCCTGAACAGATGGAGACCAGATTCAACTGAACACCTCCCAGGGGACCATGTGAAAGCAGACATTAGGTAAAACAAGCAGTGTGGAGTTGGTCACGACAGGAGACATCAGCAGGCTTTGAGAAGCTGTAAAATCAATTCTCATCCATTCACTGTAAGTGTTGGACACCCACAGGCAGAGACAGACAGAACTTCAGTGATTCTGGCACATAAAATGGTCTGAACTAATGCCATCTCCAATCTGTGTTTTTGAGGAGTCCTACATACACATGCTGTCTCTAATTTTCCTATCCTCAAACCAGTAAAGCATTCAGTGAAATCCCCAGGATGAGCAGAGAGTGAGCTGATGAAGTGGGCCAAATGAATTAAAAGGGCATAAACATTACATGCACAACTAGCTCAAGTAAAGAGTCAGCCAATGCTGATGAATTCTAAATGAGTCGGAAATCAGCATATTTCTCTAAGAGGTTGGGCAATTCCTCAGTGGTTATTTTTAGTTTTATTTTATTTTATTTTTTTAACTTTTGTTTCTCTTCATTTTTCTATTGAATATAGATGAAGACAGTAGTAATGTGCAAAAATATAAATATTCTTCTTCAGTAAGTTTACATAAGTTTTCAGAAAATTCATCCAAAACTCACATATATGATTTCATACTACTATCCTGAATCCTTCACAAGTGCCTTTACAGGTGCCTTTATACACTACATGGCCAATGGTTTGTGGACACCTCACCAATCAAATGTGCTTGTTGAACATCCGATTCCAGATTTAGATTTAGAACTCTTCTAGAGCAGCTGTGGTTGTCGGGATTTGCCCATTCAGCCACTAGAGCATTAGTGAGGTCAAGCAATGATGTTGGGCGAGGAGGCCTGGGATGCAGTCAGTGTTCCAATCCATCTCAAAGGTGTTCAGTGGGGTTGAGATCAGGGCTCTGTGCAGTCTATCTGAATAGTTCCACTTCAACCTTGGCAAAGCATATCTTGATGAACTTTGTTTTGTGCACAGCATTGTCATGCTGGAACATATTTGTGCCTCTTAGTTCCAGTGAATGGAAACTGTAATGCTACAGCATCCAACGACATTCTAGACAATTATGTGCGTAAAACTTATGGCAATGGTCTGGGGGAAGGCTCACAGATGTGATGGCCAGTTGTCTACAAACTTTTAGTCATAAAATGTACATTCAGTATATAAAAATGAAACACCGTTTAATCTATAAATCAAGAAAGCTTTCACATACACCACTTTTACATTGTGTGTATGAGGTAAAAGGTTGTGTTTGCAAGCTGACATTCAAATGAAAACCCAGCAGAACAATGCTATTGTTCTGAGCAATTTTTTTCTGATAGCCCCACCTCCTCAGTAACCATTCTCTTTTCACTGTGGTTAAGCCAGCTGATCTTAAGAATAAGAGAATAAGATCGTGATGGAGAAAAAGAGATAAAAAAAAATAAATAAATTGAAGGAGAAATTACATAATAACATGGAAAAACAAAATAGATAGATAGGTAGGTAGGTAGTGAGTGAGTGAGTGAGTGAGTGAGTGATAAAATATAAAATAGAAGGGGAAGATAAAAACGAACATAAAAAGTTAG